>JAQQZR010000019.1:1728763-1762214 GCA_030068235.1 Notoglanidium macrostoma
TGCCCAGGGTGTACCCCGCCTCTCACCCCAAGATGCTGGGATTGGCTCCAGCTTCCCCACCACCCAGACGGATAAAGATCTATAGATGATAGATGGATGGCATGGTGGTTCTGGGTTTGGACCTGCTGGTGTCTTTCTGTGTAGAGTTTGCATGTTGTCCCTATTCCTGTGTGGGTTTCCTCCAAAAGCCCAAAGACATGCAAATTAGGTCAACTGGGTATTCTAAAATGTTCATCGCTGTGTTAACCCTGCGACAGAATGGCGACCTGCCCGGCACGTACCCCGCCTCCCGCTTAGCGGATAAGCATTATAATTAATGGATGGATGTTACAAAGCTCTGATACTGGAGACTCCTTCTATAAATGCTAAATAAAATGTATCCATGAGATTTTTTTTGTGGTGTGACTCTTATACAAGTCCCCTGTGTAAGCTGTTACTATAGAAACGATAACATATTAGAAAGAGTGCATTAATACAAACCTGTGATTTGAATTACAGCTGGAACTACTGTCCAGGCTAGCATTTTAGAAAATGATTCATTACTTTCTCACCAATAAGAATCTAAGAACGAACATTTTTACACTCAGTGTACTCAAAATCTCTGAATCTCAGCGCTGTTAAAGTCTTCAGCCATGCTGGTCCTCTCAGTAACAGTTAAAAGCAGTTAATAAACTCAGCCCTGATACAATGCCTTGGATTAAATGCTTGTGCTTTAGGAGTTTCACATACTCCATGCTTTTGCAATTAACCACAAGGCTGTCAACACAGACTGTATCCTCCTTCTACTACTGATAAAACACTACGATGAAAGAAATTACACATTTAAATGGATTGTGTACGAATCTCCCAGTAGGACTTCTACTTTACAATGAGATCAGTTCCCATTATACAAAACAACAAAGCTGAAAAAATACTGTGTATAGTACAAAGTGAATTTATTTCACGAAATGGGTTTGTGCTTGTGTAGTGAGTGTTTTAATTCTAAATAAAAAACCAGACTCGGTTCTTCCTGCTTGTGTACTTTCACTCGTACATGATGCAAGATAAATGATCCATAAAGACTCCACTGATTTGCCTGCACTTTATTTTAATGGCTGCTACATTTCCTCATCATTTTCTTCAGTCGGAAGTTTGTGCTGACTGTCCATTCGCGCTGTCGGGAAAAAGAAAAAATGCTGCAATGAACTCTTTCACCTCAATCAGCGTACATTTTCACACAGACCTTCTATCTATCTCATACAAATAGGAGTTCACTCCGTTCCTAAAAGAAGCAGGTCCTTCAGATCATGGATTTTTTTTTCCCCTCTGGATCAAAGGTCCACCACTCAAAAGGGAATTGGATCATTTTTGCCTGAACAGAATCCTTGCCGTCGTTCATCAGCCGTCTCGTTTCCTGCAATAACACTAATCATGGCGGGGTTCCGGAGCGCACGACCCACAATTCACAGAGGCCTGAGGTGGAAATGGCTGTCTCCCATCACCATAAGTCATGTGTGTGTGCGTTATTGAGGTCTGATGGAGCATCTTCAAAAGCAGGACTGCGCCATTCAAAAGATTTCTCCGTCTCACTTGTCGTGAACACACACCATGATATAGACGTCACTCTGGGCCATCATTTCACAAACTTGTGCTCTTCTCGTCTTCGAGGCTTTGCCCTGAAACGTCAGAGCCGTCTCCAAGGAGTATGATCCATTATTTCAAGCTGATGTGCTTGAACTTCATTTTGGGGATTTCAGAAAGATCTAATGGTGTTAAATCCTCTATTATGATCAGCCAGGAAATGTTCATTAACTTTGTATAACAGCAGCTCTGATATTAAATCTAGCTGCAAGGAAAATCCCAGGTCTATATTATTGCGCTCATTCTAGTATTTTCAATCGTTCCTATAGCAACATCTCATTTGCAGAGACTTGTATGATGGACACGCCACATAACTTATGACTAATACTGAACAGGTAAAAAGAAGGTGTCAATCATTGACATTTCCTGTTAGGAGATGTTTATGGAAAATTTTATGGAAGGAGTCTCCAGTGTGAGTGCATTGTGAGCGCCAGAAATAAAGCTGTAACTAAGTTTTCCACCTTGGGAATTTCTTCAGGAAAGAAATTTAGGCTTTTTTCTTTAGTATTACAGGAAAATTTGTCAAATAATCTGGTATATATGCTCATGAACTTGCTTCGTGACTAGCTTTATGCTCGTCACAGATCATGCTAACTGTTTCAAGGAAGAAAAATGATTTATACCTCATACCACCTGCACAAGAGGATGGGTTCCTTCAAATTTTCTAAAAATTAAACTAATCAACATTTCTAATAAAGATATTGCTGATCTACATGAAAGTAGCCAATTAAGTTTTAGATCTTTAAGTTTTAGAAATATATATATATATATATATATATATATATATATCAGTTAATGCACTTTCTCTTGATCAATTAAATATTTTACCATGATGTTCATAATGAATGATATAGTCATAATTTTAATAATACATTTATATTATATAACTAAGAAAAGGTCTCACAGTATGATCACCAGTTCCTTCTGCCTTTTGGACCATGACTTTGCTACTTTCCATCAAAAAATAGCAAGCGTGGAGCTGGAGAGGTCTGGGTGAAGGCCATGGCAGGAACAAGCAATTTCTGCTCTGAAAATTGCGGGAGAATTTATTCCCCTGTCCCTGCGGTAAGCAATGTGAAACCGCTGACACTTGGAGAGAATTTATTGGCCCCATCGACCTTGAAAAAGGTCTTCTTTAGAACCCTGAGATTAAAATGGGAAGCGTTTTGTCCAAATAGGTGTTTCTCAAACCTGGCCGTGGAGTTGCCCTTCACTGCACATGGTAGTGTTTTTGTCTTGCTCCAACACATCCATTTAAATTCGTGAATGGCTTGTTAATGAGTTGACGTATCCTGACAAGTATGTTCAAACAGGATAACGGTTCAGCAGAGAGGGAATTAAACATGCAGTGTGAGGAAACATAGTGTAAAATCCCAGCATGACGGCAAGAGATTACTACAAGCTGGTACTGCTGTCATGGCCGTCACCTTCTCTAAGCTTTTACAGACTGATTTGTGTTCAGGTTCAGCCAAGGACAGAGAAAAGTAGTCAGTTATGATGTCTGGTCAATGACAGGTGCCATTTGTCAGACGGAAAACCAGGACATGTGGCCAATTGATGTAAGGAATAAAAACTTCAGTGTGTGTAGTTATAGGGCAGTAACAACCACCAAGTTATTGCTTACATCCTGCCAGTGTTCACAATTTTTAATGTACTTAATACATTGACTTATTATCCATTTATAGTTTAATTGAATGTTATGGAAAGTCAACAAAACAAGTTCCGTTTATCACTTACAACCGATATAAATATTCATCCTTTCACGTTTATTTAAAATTAATAAGACAACCCAAAGAGATGTAGCTTGTGACAGATAGCAGACAATGTAGCGGTCTTCATTCTGAAGAGTGGTGAAAATTTTAACGTCTATCCTCTGACTGAGACTCCTTCCATAAATATTAAATAAACATCTCCTTACAGAAAGTTTCACTTATTAGGTTTGATTTTGTTACATAGCGTGACTTTAATCTGTCAATACGTTTATTAATAGACTTTGATCTCGTGGATCATTCACCCCGGCCGTGACTTAATATTTTCCGACCATACCTTAAGGGGGACTTTATATATAAGATAAATCCACCTCTCACCTCCCCTACTTGAGGGGTGGTGTGTGTGTGTGTGTGTGTGTGTTTGTCTTCCTCAACCTTGGGTCCTTTACCAGAGGTCTGGGAGTTTGAGGTTTCTGCGCAGTATCTTAGCTCTTCCTAGAACTGCACATTTCTGGAGAGAGATCTCAGTTGTTGTACCTGGAATTTGTTGGAGCCACTCTCCAAGTTTGGGGGTCACAACCCTTAATGCTCCTATTACCACGGGAACCACTTTGGACTTCATCTTCCACATCTGTTCCAGTTGTTTCTTTAGGCCTTGGTACTTCTCCATCTTCTCATGATGTTACTGTCAGCTGGGATTGCCTCATCTATCACTACTGCTGTTTTCTGCTCCATATCAACCACCATTATGCCTTGTTGGTTGGCCAGCAGCTGCTTATCTGTCTGGAATTTGAAGTCCCACAGGATCTTAGTTCTGTTGGTCTCCCATTGGGACTTGGGAACATTTAGCCAATACTTGGCGCAGATGTTTCTGTACGCTATCCCTGCCACTTGGTTATGCCTTTCAGTATATGCTGTCCCAGCCTGCATCTTGTACCCAGGTATTACAGTCTCAGAGGCATTTTTGCACAGCCTTCCCCTTGGGTCCTGTCTACTGTCGTAGACCCCTGCCTCCCCAGATCTGGTGCTTTATATATATATATATATATATATATATATATATATATATATATATATATATACACATGGGCCAGTCCATGCCGTTATTTGTTTTAGTACCAAGCTCACTTCAGGGTGCATCCATACATAAATTGTCTTACACATTTTGACAGGACACAAACACCTGTTCCAACCAGTCATAAACTGAGACGCTGTGAAGACAAGCATTTGCGATAAATCTCCGAGGAGGATTTTTGCGGCATGTTGATTCTCAGATCCTGAGCTTCAGAAGTATGTGGGTGTGAAAACCTTGCGATATTGTTTTTTTATAATTAGGAAGCAAATTAAAAGAATGCATCACTTGGTTCATAAGCTATAAGAGAACAGAGATTGAAGGTCTTTACATAACCTTTATATAATAAGCACCCACCTACAACCATTCCCATATATATATATTGGTCAATCGTGACCAACAGCCCAATCTCAGTGTCACTGCCAAGACAGGCCTTTTTTTTATTTATTTATTTTTATCAGATTTCCATTGACAGGGGTACTAGTGGAAGGAAAACATGAAATTCCACACAGATGGAAGTTAGGAGGCAGAAGCTTAAAGTCTTTCATTTTTCTTCTGAAACTGTTCAACTGGTTGGTTAGATGCCACAAGCTGTTGGTGTTCATAAACATCTTGTGCAGATAAACAAATGATTACACGAAAAAAAAAAAAAAAAAAAACAGCTTTGGCTGTATATTTGAGAAACAAAGTGTATATACAGAATAATGATAAAAATAAACAGAATAATGCTCTCTCCTCTCAAGTATAATTCGGGCACTTATTAAACTTCAGTACATGCTTTATCCTGGTCAGCATGATAGTAGATCCAGGGCCTGTCCCAGGAACAATTGGTGAAAACCAGGAATACACTCTGGATTGGATCCCAGTCAATTGCAGGGCACAATGCTCACACATTCCCACCTTGGGGCAAATTTTCAAGTAGCCAATACACCTAACCAGCCTGTTCTTTGGAGGTGAGAAGAAACTGGAGAACCTGGAGGAAAGCCACATGGACCTGAGAAGAACAGATACTAGGCCAAGCTCTTGATCAAACCCAGGAAGCCTGGTGCCAGATACCATGCCATCCTCCTCGTAAGGAAAATGCAGCATTAAAATCAGATATACCAGCTGAATGATTTGGATCGGCAAGGGAACATTTAGCCCAGGTAGCTACTCCTCAGATGCTCCTTTCCTATAAAATCTAATGTCACTCCTCATTTCACACAGCTGCTCCAACTAATGAACAGCTTCAGAGACATCCAAATACAAGATCAAGGTGCTGGGTAGGATTTAAACTCTACAGGAAGTTAGCAAACCAGATGCCATGTTGAGGATATCTCTCTACTGAAAATGCTACCCCAAAACATAATATTAATTTTACTGCTTCAGACCATATGGCAGCGTTAAAACATCTAGTCCGCCCCAAGCTGCCCACTAATCTATAAGAAAAGTCTTGATAACATTGTGTTAACGTATTAAGCATCTGGCATACAAGCGTAATTAGTCCTGCGTTCCTGCAAGATGAGGTGAAAGTCTGAGGTTTTATTCAGTACATAAGATGACATTTAACGCGAGAGCTGCAGTGACTGGAACACCAGCCTCCAGTAAAAAAAAAAAAAAAAAAGCTGTAAAACCACACAAGCAATCAAAGTGACGCTGTTTGACAAAGATGGAGGACATAATTGTTTGTGATTAAAACTGAGCTGACAGGTTCATTATGAATCACTGTCTGTGTTGCAGTATTGATAATGTAGAACTTACTGTCAAGGCATTCTGGGGCTTTGGATACGGTCACCTCCGTCCAAACCCCTCCTCCCTACAAAACATTATTAGAGAAATGACTTACCTTCAAAATAAGATAGAATATATAGAATAATACAAATAAAAATGAGAGCTTTTGTAAATAACATGCCTAAAGCAAATATAAATAATGAAACTCGGTATACCTTCAAAAATCTTGTATCGCTACTATTCGCCAAGAATATTATGCAGGATGCATAAACTTAAAAACATCATTAAGCCGAGTCTGGGAATTTTTAACACATGGAAGCTTGCAACAAAGTTGATCTATGCGCATGTTTGAAAATAAACTATTACCAAGGACAATATCAGTTAATATTAAACGAAGGCCTGCCAATATTTTTTTAAATCAGGATTTTGAAGAAATATTGCCTTACAACCTTTTTTCCCCACCAAACATTAGGGGGAAAAAAAAAAAAACCACAAAACAAAAAGTTTAAGAAAACCATACTCAGGAAGTATATTCATATTTGCGTACTTTCTGAAGGGTGCCAATAATTCTGGAATTGGTTATGTTCAGAAAACATCCAGGCAGGCATCGAGTCATAAGATACAATACATGGACAGGCTTTGTCTTGTGCAGCTTAGCGTTGTATTTGGACAGTGATTGCATTTCAGTGTGCAACACACTGATGGAAGAGAAATACAAAGCGATAGAGGATCAGATTTCCTTCCGAGTCCGCTTCGAGTCAGTGTTTAAATTCTTGCCTCTGCGTTTGAAGCTACGCAAGAACAATGCAACGTAGCAGACGGAAACACACCTCAAAAACAAAAAAAGCCATATTTTATTACCAATGAGTCCAGCCAGATACAGCGTTTCCTTCAAGGTCAAGGTGGCGTAGTTCTAATTTGCGTTTGGGCTACCTAACAGTGTTAGTTTTACACTCAACCCCCGTGTTTGTTACTGAGCTGTCGTTCCTCCGTTCTGCTCCTCAGCTGCTTTGCTCTTGTAGCGCCTCTGCCATGAAGAGCTTGCCGAGGTTCTGAGAGGTAAACTCCTTCACGTTCTGACAGTAGTTGTTGATTTGTCCTTGGGAGGTGAAAACAAACATGCATATGTAAATGATATGCAAATGAGCCGAACAGCATATGCAAATCTGCAGGGCCGTCTTTAAGGAGACAACTTGCAATTAAAGGGCAGTAAATTACGACTCCACTGGAACTTTAGAAGAAAAGTTGTGAGAACTGATGTGGGGATTGGAATATATTTGGATGATACTTGTGGGTGAAGTAAATGTAAAAGACATTTTCAGATCAAGAACATTAATACAAACAAACAGCGCTCAAGACAACAGTCCCAGACCACTATAACTGCACCGTAGCTTGAAATACAATCATTAAAATTGTTCAAGAATCTTAACGCGTATTTGAAACATCCTTTTTCCATGAGTCGGCCATTATAGTTTATGAACAACCGAACCCCTTCGATTTGTTCACTCGTCCAACCTGAAGACGTTCACTCCCGGTGAGATATTCGGAATATTCCATTCACACCGTCGACAGGACATCACATTATCCGGATTTCCCGAAGATCACAACTGGACAGCGCTAAATACGAGTCTAAACGTTTTATAGATTTTAAATAGTGTATAGCTTGACGTCTGCTAAATGGCACCGCAGTCATGAATTCACCCAGATAACAAGCTCCACACGGATAACACACCAGCACGGCACGGTCATCCACGCAGCAGTGATCGCATATGAAATCATCTTTTATAAACGAACTAAAAAAGCTATCAGAACAGCATTTCTTCTCTAAAGCCTGTCGGGTATTTTGTCCACTGTGAACATGAAAAACTGCCCATTCCGCTCTCACACCGGACAGACTGGGAAATCGATGGCTATAAAAGAATAAAGGGAGTATAATTGGTCGGGAACGGCTGCGATCGCCCCTTCAGGCACCTGCGATGAGGAGTGTGTCCATGCGCGGAGGAGGCGGTGGGGGTTTGAACATCTTGTTGATATCCTCCTCCGGAAGCGGCGGTTCTCCTCGACTCTGTCGCTGAGCGTTCTCCTGCTGTCGCCTCTACAATACTACAGAGAGAAAGAGAGAAATCGATTAATCGTAAAAGACGCTGGATTAAAAAAAAAAAAAAACAGAGCACGTCTTTCACAGACCATGTCTAGTCCAACTACTGATGCTGGAAGAACGAAGGCGCCGGGACTAAATAATTCACCGAGACAGAACGGGAAGGGTTGATAAACTTAAACAATCCGAGTGTAGACGGAAAAACTGACAAGCTACGAGGTACGTCTGCGTATGTGCGCTTGAAGGTCAATTCGTTCGACAGCGCTGGAGTTTAACACTCTGACTTGTCAGACATTTGCCGAAGTGTCAAAGTTCGTTTAAGTTTTCTTCGCCTCTGTTCATCAAACAAGACTGTTGAAGTGATAGATTTCTAAACGGAATAAACAACCGTCACCGAGGAAAAGTCGATTTTATTCCCAGGTTCTCTGTGATTTACATCGCCGCTGAGGATATTGGTCATTTCCTTTCAATTAGGGGATATGATTAAAGGTGTATGACGGTACACGGTGACGGATGTGGTGTGTACGGTACACGAGGCGAGGGAGGAAGGAGTGCCTGATGTGGGAGGTAATTACTAAGGAGCTCACTGTGACTGCTATAAAGGCTTTTCGAGTCGAGCCTCGTTCAGTGCTCAATGTTCACAAATGTTAATAAATCCACTGATATATTTTTTTTCCATTCAATGGTCATAGCAAGTAATCAGGATAAAACAGGATAACGGGAAATAACTTGTTGAATGGATGTTCAAGATGGATGTTTAAATGGATTAAAAGGTGCAAATCATTGATCTTTCATTCATTAAAAAAAAAAAAAAAAAAAAGTAGTTGCTGGTAATTTGTCGTGGAAACGATGGAAGGTTGCCGAGGGAACGATTGTTTGTAGCGGAAACAGGACCTTGTTAAATGTAAAAGGAAAATAATAATAATTAGCCTTGACAAACTGCTGAGGCGTACACGTGATATGATTTCAATTTGTAAGGCAACAGATATTTGCGCAACGGCACGTTTCGCTTTGGCTCTCAGATCGACGTCGGCTTACTGTCGACTTGTGAACGCTGATGCAAAGTAGGACTATTTTAAAAAGGATCAGAGCTACACCTCGCTGGCCTATTTTACACAGCTGCCCTTTCTCGATAATAATCTATCATTTTTAATCTAGAACGGCATCTGTGATCGTTGCCTCCATTCACCGCATCAATCCAAAGTTCCTGACGCGACAGTTTCCTTTAACTGCGCGCCTTTTATTCCTCACCTGAAAGCTGAAGTGCAGGAAGCTAACCGAAATGACACGGCAATCAGCAGAGAATGATGTGAAATCACAGACACGCACACGCAAAGACATGGATTTCTCAGCTTCTCGGAATAAACACAGGGCAGAGGTGATCATTTTCAGGATGTCAGGTCAAGAGACATCAACAGCCGAATCGAGAGACGTGAAATCTCCTCGATAAAGCGCTTTTACCAGCTAAGTCATTTGTATTATTATAAAAACGCCCTGAACAGTACACAGCATGGATATACAGCCGCAACAAGAGGACCGATGTGTAGAGAAAGGTGAAGAGAAATGAAAACGTGGTTCTGCTGAAGGAGAGAGAGCGAGAGAGAGAGAGAGCGAGAATACCTGGTGTTTCTGCTGCTGCTGCTTGCTCAGGTTGCGGCAGTACGTGTTGTACGATTTCTTGGCTCATGTCATCGACTCGATCCATCAGCAGCTGCAGACTCTTCTCCAGATGGTTACTGGGGACGCAGATCGACACCCAATTAAGCAAAATGAATGGAGTCTGATAAAATGCTTGACTGACCGTTCAAGAAAAATGGCTCTGTGTTTCGACCAAATGCACGATTCGTGCAAACAAAAGCCTGAGCGCGTGGAATTAACTCCGACGCTCGATATCTAAACAGACTTCCACAAGGTTTCTCATCTATTAATCCATGAAATGTCACACATCAGCCTCTATTCCTCCCTGTGCTTTTGTCAAGTGTTTCCGTCTTGGGTCACACGCTTAACGCGTTCTCACTACACGCGAACGTTCATCGCACGCTTTTCAGTGCGTTCTCACTTCCACGTTCTCGCCGTCGCCATTTAAAACAAACAAGACAACAAAAGGGCATCGCAGCACACCGCAAGAGTGGAATTACACGCTGAATACATTATCATTATCCGTCTGATGATAGAGATGCGACGAAGTTCCACGTGCGAGCCTTTCACGCACACACTACATCTTCGAATGCGTTGAATTCCTGATGAAAGGCGCCTGGAAAAGGAAGCAGCCGTTGTTGTTTTTGCGCTTTTCACCTCCCAGGTTCGTGGCTGTGATGAAGCGGAGTGACTGTTACCATGGTTACTGTTTATGGTTATATTTAAGGATGTGGAATAAAAGACGTCGGCTCCTGTTATCGGTTACATCACGGCGGCTGTGAACAACTACTTTGACGGCCTAATAAAAAAATAAAAGGAAGAAAGGAACAGGAACGGAGACGTTCCTGTGAGGTTCCAAAGCGCTAGCACTGGAGACTCCTTCCAAAAATCTTAAGTTGATAAACATCTGCTTACACAAAGCATCGCTGCGAATCGACAACAACATGCGAGCGTCTGTTTTTGCCGAAGCGCAACTTATTTCAGCGGTTAGTTTTACAGTCGGTCGTATAGAAATAAAAATTATTATTAGGAGAAGAAGAAAAAGACAAATAACCCAATAATAATAATAATAATAATAATAATAATAATACGAGAATATAACACAAGATACAAGAATGAACTCTGCGTTCGGCGTCCTCGCCACTGGAAACCTACTTCGGCCCGCCGCTGTATAGAAACCATGACAATAGAACAAGAGCATTAATATAAACCTGTGATTTGCCTTGCAGATGAAGCCATTGTCAGAGTTGCTGCTACGGAAAATTAATCAGTCAGAGTGCGTGCCAGTTCAGCCAGACTCATCTCTCAGCTTGCGGATGAATACACTTCTGTGAGAGCACCTTGTTAAGCCTGGAGTCTGCATTTCAGAGATGAATAACACTGTCTGGGGCGTTCTTTACGGATCTGTTTCTATGGGCCGCATTTGTTCTGTCTAACAAGCGCAAGGGTCTGGATTCATTTTCTCTGATAAAAGATCACGCTGCAAGGTTTATATTACCGTGGACGTTGCCATATATTATCATTTATCATCTAGAGTAGCATCTAATTTACCGGAATTTCTACGGCGGCCACTCCATAGTAACGCATTTTAAAAAACGGTTAATTTGGTGATGTTTTCTGTAAAGAGATGCTTATTTAACGTTAACGGAAGGAGTCGCACGGGAACCGTGAACAGCAACGCCCGGTACGGTTCCTCGGGAAAAGCTCGAGGGGTTTCAGGAACAGGGCATCTTATTAAACTGAACAGGAAGAGAGAAAACAAACACTGCTGTATCTTAAGCGACAACAGGAACCAACCTGATTCACACAACATTAAGCGTAAATTTAAGTACGGTGTGTTCTTAATAATGAAAAAAACAAAAAAAAAACGTGATGCAAGAGGAGTGAAATAGCTTGGAACGTGCGGTTATAGGAAAATATTCAACTGGTAGTCGTGACTCCGCTTCACGTTAAGCCGCTTCGCGCTGCGTTATTTTCCAATAACTGCACGTCCCAAAGCGTCCTGTTGCTTGCTGAGTATACATTGTTAAGGCGAATTTAAAAAAATATGGACATTGTGAAGGAGGTAGATAGAGTTGGACCTATTGTACTATAAGCAGGCAATTCCCTTTCAGCTCCTTTATATTCCGTACATACATATATATCTTGACCACAAATATGCGAGCCTTTCCACGTTTTTCTGTTTCGCAATTCCATTGTTTTGTTATTAAGCAGGTTAACGGAAACACGCCTACTGCGCGTGACTAAACAAAATCTGATCTTTCCGCTGAATCTTTCGGTGGCCTCGTTTTTTTTTGCTGAAGGTCGACATGAATATTTAATAATAGTTGTTAACGCTGACCTGCTGGATAAACTGAGCAGTTCGTGTTTGTCAGCCAGGGTGCTCTTGTCCTCCAGATCCCACATCAGCACGTTCATCAGATGAGAGTTCCTGATGGCGATCGGCACTTCCTCGAACATGAGCCCGTAGCCGAGGTTCGCTTTCTTCAGCCTGAAGATAAATCCGACTGCATGAGCGTTACAACATTGTCTGTATTAGCTAAAGCGTTAACTGAACCCTGTGTGTGTGTTTGGGTTGTGTAATGGAATCTCATTTGCTTTCCGAGCTTTTTAAATTCTACAAATCAACAACCTCTCACTAGAGATATATAGAGTCTAAATATCGCATTTGGCACAGCGCACTCATAGCCGGCAAAATCAAGGTCGGGGGGGGGGGATAAAGGATTCCAGTGGAGGGGCTTTAATATTAATGGAAGAATGCTGTGTACCAGCAGCCTATACTGTCAGCTCTGTGGGGGGGGGAAAAGCCACTGCTTAAATGTGTAAAAGTTTCTGTCCTTCCTGCCGCAGATTTCGGACCTAGCTGTCACTCCTTCACTGTTATTTCATCCTAATACTCTTGCGCAATTTAAAAAGCAATCACCGCCTGCCAGCGAGGCCAGGGGAAGGCGTGAACTGTGTGGCCGAGATTGATGACTAATCCGGCACAGTCGGCTCGAACGCCATGATTTCTTAAAAAGTTCCTTTCTGATGACTGACACCGCAGGGGGTAAAACGTGGTAAGACAAATCCGGAACAGGCCGAATAATCCTAACCTTTCATTATTTGCCTCGTGAAGTAGGACTGAGAAAGGCAAGACCCTACAGGTGAACAGGGTCATTCTTTAGAACAAGAAACATCACTAGGAATATCTGCCTGTTGTACGCCGATTTTTTTCCCCCTGAAAACTTTACACTGTATGCAAATCCGCCTTCGTCTTAATGTATGCATAAATCTGCATACATAATATAAGCAAAAACCTAGTCTTCGCTGTTGCCAGAGTGAAACAGGATATCTATTTAGCTCTGAAAATACTTTCAAGAGAAAAACCTGTTGCACAGAAATCGTTTAATTATTTACCAAAGAAAACAGCACTGTTATTAAAAAAATATTACAGCATTTTCATTATAAACGCTAAATAAATCAACATTGTTTCCTTTTTTTTTGTAGCACGGTTCTAAGTCGGCATACGAATGAAGAAAACCTGATGATCGCAGGCAGAAATTTAGATTTTAAGGAAACTTAAAAAAAATTTGATCTGGATTAATGTTAATGCGCTTCCGCTCTAGTGCGATTTATGACAGAAATATCACACTAGGGATGCCGCGATATATCGGCCGATATTCGCCTTGTTGACTGTTACCGGCTACCAGCAAATAAAAGGGTTTTCACCCATATCAGGAGCTGATTTTTACCTGATGTTTCACTTCAGTTTTGCGCTGGCTACATGTCGTTTTGGTTATTTGCAATCTGACTCGGACAGCTGCGGCTGCGGATTCGAGGATGATCCGGTAGGCAGTACTGCAACAGCTGGACACGCCTCCGTCATCAGCTAAGAGGGCGAAGCATGCCGCGCGGTCTGTTTTCAAACTTTAAAAGAAAAAAAAATGAGAAAACTTTTCAGATTTTAAGACATAATGAAGGTGAAAAATAGGCCCGAAAGGAGAAACAACAACAACAACAAGCCCAAAATAAATAAACAAACAAAACAATTTCAGTCAAACTGTTATTTTAAATATCGGTGTCGGCCCAGAATTTTAGTACCGGTGCATCCCTGAAATTGACGTTTATAACGACACACCTTGACGTACATCAGTAAACAAGCTTTTTGGGGGATATATAACATGATTGTGACAAGTGGGCGGAGCTTAAAACCTTCCGAGTTGGCTCGTGTCAGTTTAGCTCGCAATTTACTCTTAAAAAATGACAGTTCCAGTATTCATGTATGTGTGTCTGTGTGCGTATGTGTGAGATGCCTACCCTTCTGGAGAAAAGCCCTTCTCTTTACAGATCTCCATCAGCTTAGGTGTTAACCTGTAGGCTTTGAGACACGGCGAGCCTTGTGCCGTCTTGATGGGATCTACAAAAGTGAAGACACCACAAAGTAAAGCCCTGTGCGCTCCTTTTTTACCACCGCGGCAATTACGCCGCTCTCTAACTCTTAACCCAGGGCTCTTAACAGGTCCGCGAGCAAACTGTTGTAAACAACGATCAAGTCAGTGAAGTGAATCGGCAACAGTCTTTCAAAACTAGTTTCAGATTGCTCCCTGCTATCAGGCGTTTACTCCGACTCTCTCTCCGTAATCACAGGTTTCTCTTGCTGGAATCAATAAAAATGGTTCCCAATAAAAAAGAACCAGGATCACACTCTGCCTTGCTCATGATCTCTGGATATGAACTCTCTAGGAAAGCACCTGAATACAGCTATTGATTGCTATTAATAAAACGCTTGGCGGCATGCTGTCATAGGAAAATAACGAACGACAGATGGTGAGCGGAATCATTTACCGAGTTTGAACCTGATTACTTTCACAGAAGTGCTGAAATGGTTTATTCCTCTTGTACCGCAGGCATTTAGCAAAGATTTTTTGTTTATTCGTTTACAGTTAGTTATGCGGCGGCACGGTGGTGCGGTGGTTAGCGCTGTCGCCTCACAGCAAGAAGGTCCTGGGTTCGATCCTCCACCTTTCTGTGCGGAGTTTGCATGTTCTCCCCGTGCATGCGTGGGTTTCCTCCGGGTGCTCCGGTTTCCTCCCACAGTCCAAAGACATGCAGATTAGTTCAACTGAACAATTTAAAGCACAATCGGCACTACTGCCTGACCAATCAGCTTTGAGAATTCAAACAGCACTGGGTTGTAAAAGATATGACGTGGGTGGGTCAAAATAGTTTAATTCACGTTGGACAATTCAATCTTGGGTGTGTGCAGTAAAGGTCAAGCAGCAACGGCTTTTCTACTGCTCGAGAAGAGAGACAAGGGTTACAGCGATTGCTGTGGGGTGGCACATAGGGCAGCTCACCAACAGCTTCAGTAATTGAGTTGCGCTGAATTAATTTCGTTGTCAGGCTTGTCAAAAGGCATGAGACACATTTTCAAAGTCCTCATCAGCTTTGCCACTCACCCGAGATTGGCTCAGAAGGCGAGTCTGCTTTTCAAAAATCCCTGCGTCACAAAATAAACCCATCACGCAGAACGTGTGCGAAAGAACCTCAGCAGCGCTCCGAAATCTGTCCTTGGCTTCCTTCACGCCGGATGCTGAAAGCATCGTTTATTTGCTCCTTTAATATAACAGGCTGCATTATTGATGCGTTTTAAATGTGTTGTGATTAACTGCATCACTCACGCGGCGGGTTCCTCTCTGGAAAAGACTGCAAAATTAACAAAACGGGACCAAGCGTCCCTAAAGGCCTGAACGCTCCACTCCTGCCTAATGAACTCTAAAGAAAGTGTGAAACCTAAAGCAATCTGAAAGAGATTAAATTTTAATAAATAACTGCTAAGATGTTAAAAGGAATTGCTTGATCAGAAATGGATAACGTTTAGGTGGCATCTTGGGGAAAACCCATCACATGTCCCTGTGGCCAAAAAAGCTTAAAAAAAGAAATGGAGTTTGACTGAAATTTGGTTTTTTCTGCTTGTGACATATTTCGATAGAGCCGCAGTCAGAAATGAACGTACGTTCATCATGGAAATGATTGTCGTTGTAATATTTCTGGAGAAGAATGATTGTACGACATACAACACGACTTCCATGCGCAAGTTTGAATTCGTGCATGGGACAAAATTATACTTACAAGGTCAAAAATATATACACCCACGCTGATTAATTCAGTGGTGCTGAAAGTCCCAAAATGTCTTTTAACTTGCCGAAGCCAAGACCTCTTAACTTCCTGTCAGTGATGATGATTGACTACAGCTGGAAGCTTCTCTGCGCACAACATGAATAGGGTTTGTCTGACTTGTACAAGTTATCTGGAGGTGTAGCAACTTTCCGAAGGTCTGAAAGAAGATCCAAGCTGTCACGTTCAGCTGGGGGAAATTGGTTCAGATGGTCAGGAACGACCCAGGAACCATCAAGCCACAGGCCTGCATGTAAACTTCTGACCGCAACTACATAATAAAATAGTTCCATCTAGTGCGTTTTATTTTCCTGCACAGTTCATGCTGTGTAATGAGTCAGCTTAAACACAAAGACGTTGAGAATCTTAACGCCAGAGTTTCTCACACCGTGAATGTCATGCTTTGATGTGATGTAGCGTAACAGACACAGGTCTAATCGACTCAGTTTTTAATCAGATACCGGCTGTCGGAATATCCTGCGCTGCAGTCCGAATGAAAGCTTTGAACGTAATTTTCTCCTTTTTCGCCGATTCCTGTAGTTTTCCGAGCTTTATATTGTAGGACAGATGAACATTTCACCATGTGAAGAGTATTCCAAAGCTGATAAGCATGTGTCAGCATTTATGGTCAAATTATGTCATCGGTATTGCCACACTACACCAGTACTGACGAGACGATGACTAACATACACTGCTCAACTCCGGCCACGGGAAAAATCAAGAAGCAGATCCCTAATGATGGTTTTTTTCTTTTTAATTAAATAATAGCACTTAAATTTTAGATCAATCTGAATCAATAATTAAATAGGTTAGCCAACATTCTGTGCATTGCTCACTATTGTACATTAATGCACCATGAATTTTCAAAGCGCTAGAGCTATAATTCAAAACGGAGGTCGGATGGATGCATCATGAGAATTTAGGGACTTTAAAATGGGTCCAGCGAGCAGTGAAAGGTAGAGAACACCTGCTCTAGAGTGTTTTCACCAAAATCTCAGCCACCACAGAAACCTGTGAAAATGTGAAATGGCAAATCTTTTTAGAACCTGCTTAAGGCACCAGCTTATAAGTTGTTAACATGAGAATTGAATGTACAGGTGCGTCTGGTTGCACGACGACCTGCAAAAATCGCACTCCCTGGAAGGAAGATGTTACCTCAGCAGGGGAACTCGATGACCACAGAGCCGAGGCTTACCGTAAATAAGCGCCCCGGACTCCTCGATAGCGTGCTGGTAGCTGAACAGCTGAACTGGGAGTCCAGTAATGCTCGGCTCACGAAGGAGCCGTAGTAAGTGGACTGGTACCAGCCGACGTGGAGGTGGTCGATGTTGACGTGACATCATCTCCATCTGGTATTGAACTGAGAGAGCGAGCCAAGATACAAGAGGAAGATAAATAAGGTGGGGGAAAAGGAAAGGGATTGAGAAACTCAATTCATAGGAAAACCAATTCATGTATCATCAAACGGAATTTAAGCATATTCTGCAGGACAGGACAAGCGTCATATAGAATACATGCGTCCATCTTTCATGTCAATACTTGCCGTGGTTAGCTACCACATCAAGTGTGCGTGCATCTGTAAATGATAAATCTCAATTTGAAGCTCAAGTGCCACCGATCAAATGTGGACCAATGCCTATCAAAACAGCATTTATTAGAATCAATAGTAAAACTGCTAGAAGGTCATTACGACGCACGACGGACAGTGAGAAGATGTGACGTGAACTTTTGTACTTCTGTGTTGTCTTATATGTCGCATCTTAGTCCTGGAGAAACGTTGTCTCGTTTCACTATGCACTGTATCATCCGTATATGCTTGAAATGACAATAAAAGCCACTTGAACTTGAACTTGAAAGAGAGCAGACAGAGAGCCCGAGACGGAATCAAGAGACCGGGGGTGACGAGGACAAACCCGTGCAAAGAACAACCCAAAAAGGAGACAAGAAAAAGGACAGTAAACCACTGCAGCCCCAGATAAATATCCACCCATCCATGTTCCAATAACACAACTCTTAAAAGAGCCTCTGATTTGGAACGGCACCAGCTGAGCGGGGTGGATGGAGAATCTTGCGGGTACAGAGGCATCTTTCAGGCCGTAATCAGAGACCTGCTTAATTGGCTGTGTCTGGAGTTTATGGGCAGCCATAATGAAGTGGAATAAGAAAAGGAGCCTGAGGCGAGAGCGATGAGGACCTGCAGGATGCAGTGAATGTTTATCACACTCCTCTTTCACTGAAGTACACAAGCATACAGGTGGTGCCTGGTGCATCCTGTTTCTATTAGCTCAGATTGGGAAAGGCCAGAAAACACTCCGATATTGGAAAACGCAGATATCAGATCCACGGGAATGGGCAATTAGGTTAATTTAAAGCCTACATCAAAATTAGAGTGAATCTGATTTTGCCAAGGACGAGAACACTAGCAAGCAGCAAGTCGCTTGTTTCACTTCTGGGCGTGTAGCGACCGCTTCTGTTCTCGCTTGTGGGTGTGGCCTGTCCAGTTGGGTTGAGTGGAAAATGAAAATGTTTCTCAAAATATTTAAGTGAAAAATTTACTTTTAATAAGTACAAGAAAAAAATAAAAAAAAATAAAATAAAATAAAAAAAACAACATGCAGTGGGTTGCACCTATAGGCCATGACCTCTATTGCAGCCAATGGCCACTATGTTTAAGTTTATGGGCCAATAAAAAAAAATAAAAAAAAACTGTTGCTGCAACTTAGCGTAGTTTTAACACGGCCTTAAGTTATAGCTTAAAACTTTCACCTACAGAGAAATCTGCAGTAGTCTGTTCATACAAATTGACAAACAGAAACAAGAATCATTGAGGCAAAAAGATAAATTCTGAGCGAAATTCACCAATAAACCTTGGAACATGAAAGTACCCACACACACACACAAAAAAAAACACTAATGTGGAAGCAGATAGGATGAAAATCAATTCCGGAGAGATTAAGGTTAATATGCAAGTTAATATACTGACGACTATGAGGCCCTTTCCAGGTCAAAACCAAACAATCCAGAGAATACTCTCAATTCAAAACAGCAGCATCTTGCCAAACAAACACTTCTTCAATATCACAGAAAACAGATGCGGGCTCATCTGTTTATAAGGATTGCCCAAGATGCTAAAATTGGTCTAGGCTTGATGAGATCCTGTCAGATGAGACCCAGCAGCATTGTATCTTACGTGATGGGATGAAAGCATAAAGATGGAAATGTTATATAAAAATGCACAGCTGCTACAGTCACAGAGGAACTCATATTGCCGTCATATACATCCAGACCAGCTCGGTGCAGAAGACGTCAGGATTAATACACCAAGCCCTGAATCGTCATCACAGCAGGTTCGCATTCTGATACGAGTTCCTCACATCAGAACACTCTTGCAGTTTCTCATATCTTGTGCGCAGACAGCTGGATGTCTTCTTTTGCCAAGATGGCACTGTTTAGCATAATCATGCAAATAATGTGATGGGAGAAATGTTTTTTTTCTTCTAATCTTTTCATCTTGCCAGATGTTGAGAACCATTAATATGGTGCACTGAATGAACTTTATTGCTTTGGTTTTGCTTTGGTGATTTCCTGCATGCCCACACAGTCTCACAGCCCAACAGCTAAACTCACCATCACCCAAGACTTGGCAGTCCAGGAATGAGGAAGAGAGAGGCAATTTGTCATGAAAGTCTTGGCTGCTTTTTCATGAGTGGAATGTGTTGAAGTAAAGACTTAAGTCATGCAGTAAAAGCTGAACAAGTGATGCCAATTGCCCAGCCTTGACAGCCATGGGAAAAAAAAAAAAGCCTACCATCTGTTTTCATAAGTAAGCTATATTGCCAAAATGTTGCAGGAAAAGCACTCCTATATTCTTTATAACTGGAAAGTTCTTACACTGAATGTGACAGCCCGCAATGTTTAGTTCTATTGCAAATAAGGTGTAAGGGTCACCAGGATTTAAAGCATATAGCCTTATTGCTAAACCTCCTTCATAATTTAAAGCAGCCAGATTGGAGGTAATGAGCAATCGCACCCTGAGATCATGACTACCTAAAGGGATTAGGTTTAATGAGCTTTTAGGAGAACAATCCTCTGGAAAAGGCCAAAAAAATAAAAACTACA
The DNA here is from genome assembly GCA_030068235.1 of Notoglanidium macrostoma. Taxonomy (NCBI): domain Eukaryota; kingdom Metazoa; phylum Chordata; class Actinopteri; order Siluriformes; family Auchenoglanididae; genus Notoglanidium; species Notoglanidium macrostoma. The sequence continues at coordinate 1,748,889 of JAQQZR010000019.1, forward strand.
GGGAAGCAAGCAGTGAAATCACATTTGCATAACTTCCATTAATCATCTGCAAGGTTACTATTTCAGGGTGAATTATTTAGGGCTTCTTTACGTGTACCTTGGACTTACTCTGGATTTGTATAGGGGAGAGCATCATTAACAGTCGCTTTTCATGTGCTGTCTTCAGTTTTACAAAACAGTTAACAACAGACTATGTCGTCTAATTGCTCATGTCTTTACTTTAATGTGTCTATACTTTAGCTTTAGTCTGAATGCCTTCTTGGTACCTAATACACTATATGGCCAAAGGTATGTGGATGCCTGATCATCACATCCATATGTGGTTCTTCCCACAAGCTGGTGTCACAAAGTTGAAAGCGCACAATTGTACTGAAGGCCTTTGTATGCTGTAGCATTACAATTTCCCTTCACTGGAACTATGAGGCCCAAACATGTTTCAGCATAATAATGCCCCTGTGCACAAAGCCAGCTCCAGGAAGACATGATTTGTTAAAATTGTTGAGGATGAACTCCAAAGACCTGCACCCAAACCCTAAACTGAACACCTACGAGATGAACTGGAACACCGACTGCACCCCAGACCTCCTCGCCCGACATCAATGCTTGACCTCGCCAACGCTCTTCTGGCTAAATGATCACAAATCCCAACAGCCACGTTCCAAATCCTAGTGGAAAGAGTGGAGGTTATTACAACAACAAAGGGGGGCTAAATCTGGACTTGGATGATCAAACGGTACGTACTGTTTTGATGTTCATACGTCCATGCATTTTTGGCTATGTAGTGCAACTAGCATTGGCACTTCCTTCATAAAAAATGGTCATAAATGGTTTTGAAGACCACCAACCTTTCCTGGCTATGGTGAAATAGATAGTAAAATGACAAGTCCAGTCAATGATTTTGCTTGTCGCCCAGCCTAGGTAACAAACTTGAAAATGGTGATCTTTAAGGGCAAGAAAGATCAACCAAAAATGGTGAGATTAGAGATCAACCAATAATATGCTTTCTGGACTAGGATACAAGTAACATGATTGGTTGAACTTGTTACGTTACCTCTTAGATCAAATTATGGCCAATTTTGGATATGAACCGCATCAAGTATGAAATCAATCTGCTCAGACTCTAAAACAGTTTTCTTGCTTGATGTACCAAACTTTCAGTGCAAGTGGCCACAGATCCAAAAAATATACATATAAAAAAAAATCCAATGTAAAAAATACAATTCAAAGGACACTTAAAAAACAATCAAAGGCTAAACACTAACCGGAGAATCAAATGTAGTCATTGCTATTCCTATGTGATTTTGACCTAAAGAAGTTCGCTCCCGCATGACTCTATTGCAAAGTCACACCGAACTGAATAAACACACTGTGAACTTCCCCGCAGTAGGGTAATTTATTCCCTTGATCTTCATTCAAAGCTGGCGTCTCATTTGATCATTTTTAGCTGAGCGAGAGCACAAAGCTGAGATTGCACCTCTATTGTAATCAGTTAATGCCGCCAACTCCAAAGAATTTCCATTGAGACGCTGTAATTCGACAGCTTTTGTGTACGACAAGTGGTCTAGGGGCGACTTGACCCACCCCGAATTACTTAGACTGTGTAGGACTACCTTGGGAAATACATTCATTTCATGATACATTGGACTCCCAGTAAAAGGCAAAAAAAATCGTTCACTTGGACAAGTGCTGCCTTTTGATTTGTTGCAGAACGCAGTACAGAATTCTTTACTGTGAGTAGCACAGAAGCTATTACTCGTGTCATTCGCGAGTAATAAACACTGTGTTAATTGTGCACCTGGTCAACTGGGTAAGGCTGGTCGACCACCTGTTTTATGGAGCCATTAGGTCCGTCGCATACAGGAATAGTCACCAGTTGTTGGAATATAATCGAGCCTTAGCATGTGGGGGAAATGTTACAACTTTTCTTCTTCAAGGACTCACAAAAACAACAAGAACCACAAGCTAGCAAGAAAAACTTTGCCCAGAATGGTCAATGGCCTTTAAGAACATTCCCAGTGTTATCACTTACAGATTACATCTGTGCCTACTACTGAACATCAGTTAGCATTATCCAGGTTACTTGTGTTACCTTGCCAAAAAATATCTAATTGCGAAAATATAACTAATTGGAGCAGGTTACCATCCATCAATCCGTTATTGCTACTGTTAGCCATTAAGGGTCAAGGGGAAAGCTGAAGGCGATCTCAGACGACCTCGGGCGATGGGGCAGGTCGCCGATCTATCGCAGGGCTAACACGGAGGCGAACAACCATTCACACTCACTTTCACACCTGTGGGTGTAATTTCGAGTATCCACTTAACCTGTTCAGCATGTCGTTGGGCTGTGGGAGAAAACCGGAGCACCGGGAGGAAACCATGCAGGCATGGGGTGAACATGCAAACACCACACAGGAAGATCCCAGTCAGCAGGCGAGTTCGAACCCAGAACCTTGTTGCTGTGAGGCTACAGTGCGAACCACTGCACCACTGTGCCACCCTGGAGCAGAAATACCTGCTTTTAAGCAGCAAAGCCAATAGAAAGCTTTTTTTGAAAGCCCACTATATCAAGAGCTGACTGAATCACTTATCCATCAAGGAATGACAGATTCTTTTAAAAATTATAGACCGAAAGCAGAATTTGCCTGTGCTGGAAGTCCAAGCACCTAATTTGTCCCCCCCATGTGCGTTATCGATGACAGAGACAAAGACTAGCAGACTTTCCTGTTATTTAATGGCTCAAATGCCATCAAACCCAACACAGGATGTGCCTTACAATTTAGTAATTTGTAACAGACACACTCCCACACATAGATTAACTGTCGCTTTGTGTCACGGTAACTCATAAAATGCAGTGGGTTTTAGCCAGTAAAATGCTGATCTACTTAATGCCAAGAAGTGCAAGTTCTTCAGCTCCTACTTTTTAAAACAAGCACCACACACACATTAGTCTTTTCCATTAAACCCATTAATTTCCTTTTCCATCGATTTTCATAAATTAGTCAAAAAAAAAAAAAAAGCCATCACTGAAGAAAACAACTCCACTTCCTATAGAACAGCAGCAATGAAATACATTACAAACCACCTTAATATCAGGGCAACACCAGAAACGCATGAGCCGTACCACTAAAGCACATGCGTTTCGCAGTGTGGACTATTCCTGCTAAAGCTATAAATATCAAACAATACCATCAGAGCCATGGCATGTGATTTTGTCTGAGCAGAACCATATTCATTTAGGAGGATCTGAACATCAATTCAGACCTTATCAGCAGAGCGATCCAAGCAGAAAGGCCATCAACATGCGACCTTGGGCGTGAGAAGCGAAATAAAAAGGAACGATAAATTATGCATGGACCCCTCTGCGCTCGCAAAACAATAATTCTCTAATTTAATCCGGGAGACGGCCAAGCTTGCGATGTCATCACACCATGGACTGAAATAACAGTGTTGAGTGAATGACAAGTGATCAGAGCTGAATGACAGGTTGTATCAGAGCGAGACTGCGAGCGATGATGGTGTTCAGTGTACACAGCATGGGATGCCCTAGAAGAACCTCCAGGCTGTTGGAGTGGATGGTCAAAGCTTTAAAACTCGTCAGGACCAGCAAGAGACTCCGGAAGACAGTTAATCATCCGTGCCTTACCTTGTAGGCTTCAGAACGTGTTCGTGTCCTCAACAAGCCTGAAAGTTTGGTTTGCAATATCCAAAATTGCAAATATTTCGAAATCTTCAACATGCAAATTCCATGAAACTCATTTATTTAAAGCAGTGATAAAACAGTGCAAGGCGGAAAAAATAAAAATACAAGAGTCAAGACTGGGATTTGGGCTCCATTTGCATTTAAAGGACATGATTTCTAAATCATTCGTCAATAAATTTCCATGGCTACACAGCTACAAAGTCTTTCATATTCTGACAAAGAAGGACAATTGGAGTCAAAACAGGACTGGATCATTAGATCTGAACTGCTAATTTGTCTGTACTTTTTGGTGTAGTCAGTAAGGTTTGGGGATTGGGATTGGGCATGCACACTGGGTTAGCTAGATTGCGATGTTGCTTCAGGGACCTGATGTTGATGTTAACCACCCATCTGAAGAAACCCCAGCTAAGCCAGTTCTCTCTTCTCGAGTGAGAGAGACCATCAGCAGCAATAACTCTGTATTAGGGAAGTGCAATTAATCAAAGATTAACCATTATCTCTATTTGGAGCACAATTAGCATTAATGCATGCACATAGCCACAATCTTGCTAGCAGTCCTCTGGCTTACCTCTGCTAATTCGAAATAATTACCGTCATGCAACAAGATGAAGGATGGGAGCTTTTAATTGTTAATTGCATGACCCTGCCTTTTAGCAGAACAACGTGACTCATCCTCATTGAGCAGTCATTAATGTAGACATCAGGAGGAATGCATCAGGCTGTGAATAGTCATGGGAAATGGAGGAACGCTGAAAAAGAGCAGCCTCCGAGTGGAAATATTCCAGCGACTGCAGGAGGACGTGCTTGCCTGTTGCGACTGTTTTTTGTGACATCCGATTTGACTCTGCGGTTCATTTCAATCTGCAATCGCCGCATCAACCCAGCACAACCCCACTAGCAAAGACGAGTGCCAAGCACAAACAGGTTTCTCTTAACCAAGATTAATTGCCACTAATCTGCGATGCCTAGTGGTACACTGAAAAAGGCAGGGTGCAAATCTCACCACGCAGCCACAAGCGGGGGAAAATTAGTCCATTCCTCGGCCGTCTGGAGCCGAGAAGAATCGGCGCTTGAGAAACGGCTCAATTCCAGCCACAGAAAGATGTGTTAAAAGATGAAGACGGAGAAATGTGTGTATTGGTGTTACAATGCCAGCCCATCAGCACTTACCGAATTTTCATCCTTCTATTAACAGGTGATGGGAGAAATAGGCAGACAGGGGAGAGAAGAACGGAAGGGGAGGGGGATTATTCTACCAGCAAATGGTGTCCCATTGCATATCTGCAAATGGTGGACGATTTCATATTTCACACTCAATCTGTACCGAGCACCTCTGGTGAATCTCTAATGACCAGTAGGATTTTCGATTGCAACGGGCAGAAAGTTCAACAGGATTTATAGTGGCACAACATCAGAATAACAAGCATGCACACACTCCACAGCGAGGTGTTTGTGGTCTGCCCAGAATGACCTCAATATTTTTTTTGGCCTGGTGCTGTAATTAAAGCTGCTGGATGATTCCGGTGCTGCCCGGCTCTCCGAATATCAGCTGCTTCAGCTTCATTTCCCTCCGCCACCAGACTACAAACCAGATAAAACCGACAGATACACATCAAGTTTTGCCCTCGGTTTGTGCTCAGGAGAAGCTGACTGAATGACTCAGTGTCACACAAAGGAGATGGTCTATACAACTTATTTCCCGCAATAAGTCTTCACGACAATTTACCAGTTTATATCCCGTTCTGCAAGGGAGTTCAGATGGCAAAAATCGAGATGGGAGTTATAGTCTGGTTCACAGCACTTCAAGCGACTGCACGGTGAAATTTATTTGCATCGCTAAACCTCATGTCATCCTGTATCAAGAAACAAAAGGCTGTTGGCTTTGGCATGCAACTATACAGTAAGGAAACAGCTGCATCTGTCAAACATTTAAAACTGGTCCACACTACTTCAAGACTGGTGAGCTGTCAATTTATAGATAAGCATCTTCATAGTGTTGGGTGGTTTCTGCAAATCCTCCATCAGGCAGATAAAGGCATGCTATGGTGCTGCTAAAGTAAGGTTAGGACAGTTGCCTCATAGCAAGGTTCCGGGTTCGATCCCCGGTCAATCTGAGGGCCTTTCTGTATTGAGTTTGCATGTCGTTCCAAGTGCCTGCATGGGTTTCCTCCAAGTGCTTCGATTGCCTCCCGCAGTCCAATCCATCCAAAGACATCTGTCCGTGTTAGCTGTCCAGGGTGTACCCTGCCTCTCGCCCAGTCAGCTGGGACTGGCACCAGCTTCTACCGTGATCCGCAACGGCTAAAGCGTTAGCCATTCCACAATTAACAAATGAAGGAGCTCTGAGGTCAATTCCAATTTGAAAGCCAAAAAGTGGCTTACCTCTCCATAATGGTGGGTCCTGCATCAAATTCAATAAATTAAAGTGAAATTTACTGAAAATGTGAAAAATGAACTGTGAAAAATAAAATATCTTTCCATTTTCCAGGCATTTACAAAATATGCACAAACGAGAAGCAGTTAGACAAATTAGCACCCAACAGTCCTGACAAAATGTCTTAGTTTTAATAAAACGCAGCCTGAAAATATTTGCAGTGTTCTACAGTATACCCAAGTTGGTTTATTACAAGACTTAATTGAGCACATTTGTCCTGCTTCTGTAATGTGCTGCTTGCTAAAGGTGTTCCACACTCAGGATGATGACATATGGATAATTGCGTTTCCACTACCCTCAGTGTTGAGAGCTGGCCCAGAGTATTGGAGAAATTGCAAGGTTTTGTTTTTGGAAACTGGCCCAACAATTTATCATAGTGCAAATTCAACAGGCAGCTTGAGGAGGCATGTTGGCACTACTCATTCCCGCTGGATTTGATTGAAATGATAGCCATGTTAGGATTTTTGGATCCAAGAATTTCTCGATTCAACCTTGATTACTGCTACGAGGCAGAAGCTCAAAGGAGGAACATGAACATCTTTCACAAAGTTTCATTACCTCCCATGAAGAAGTGCGGTTTAATTCCGGGAAGGAAAGCCCTCGTCACTCCAGCTGAAGGCTTTGGTGTAGTTGTCCAGAGATACTTAATTACAGCTCAAGTGAGGAAGAGAAGGGAATAAAGCAATCTGCCAAAACTTTGCAGGGGACGAACTCCAGGGAGGTACCGAAAGCCTTTAATAATCCAAGCTGTTAAGGGAAAAGACTGGCCCAGAACCAGAGCCAAAACTCCAACATCCTTTTTCCCATGAAAGTTCAAGCTGAAGATGGCTACCCCCATACGAATATCATAACATTTCCTGAGGTTCGTATGAGATGAGATCTGAGGTTTAGAGGTCAGACGAAGCTTATCTGCTTCTCCACGTGTCCTCAAAATCCCAGTGACTCTCAAAGCCATGTCGAAAACATACCAGGTTAGACTGTCATATTTGAGCCAAGCAATTAAAAGCATTTAAAAACCATGAAGACGCCTGAAGAAGCACTGTGGCGTAGTGGATACTGTTGGTGCCCGACACCTCCAGGGTTTGGTTCGTGGTTAATGTCTGTGTGGAGTCTCACACATTCTCCCTCACAATGTCTTCATGTGTCTGCCCCTGGGTTCCTCGGTTTCCTCCCGGCTTCCAAAAAAATCCATCCAAAATGTTAAATTGCCCCCGGACGGGCAAATGTGTGAATAGTACCGTGTGACGGACTGGCATTTCATCAAGGGTGTACTCGTGCCTCGCACACCATGGGCACAGGGCACATGACACTAAATCGATTAACAAAGATAAATGAATGGACTTCTATCCTGGCTTGCATCTTATCACATCAGTAATATGTGGTTGAAACAAAAAGAATATACTATAGGTATGAAATAATACTGAAGGTCAAGATCCACTTGTCAAGGGTGCATAATTTCATCCTAGTCTCTGTGCACCACGAAAGATGGGCACCACTGTTTTGTCTGGAAGCCCTTAATAAATAGCCTGCATCCTACCAAAGGAACCAAGCTTCTGTGCCCTATAACCAAGGTTTCTCTCAGTTCATATACTAAAGTGCTTTTTCACCCCAACCATGACACACCCACACCAGAGACCAATAAACTCACTCAATCAGTTAGGGCCGCAGAAGATTGTGGACATTTTGATTTGCGTTAAGGGTCAATGATCAGGCTAATGTACACACAGATTCTTGTCGGCCAACTGCCCATTTAACACACCGCTTCTACAAGACACAAACTCTGGAATGGGTTGAGCTCTGCTTGCTGGTTCGTCATGTTGGGGCTCCAGGTTGAAATGGCACTGCCGAAACCGGAGGTGCAACACTGCCACCTTTTGAGAAGCAAGGAAAATAACTGCCATGAAAGGACTGAAAAGAATGAAAACCTGCCACTGCAGCAGGCACTGAGGCATTTCTCTCAGGCTGGGGAGAGTGATCACAGCAATAACAAAGTCCTCTTACTGCCTTTACATCTGCTATCATGCTCACTGGGAGCAAAGGAGGTGGGAGAGAGAGGAACAAAATTATGAGCTTCTGTGAAATCTGTCATTGAGCCAAGATGACTGCCTCAGCAAAAAGCGGCCAGTGAGACTGATTTTAAGTTTGATGGTTTGATGCTAAAAATAGCGCTGGGGCAGACTGCAGTCTGCCAGCCCATGAATTATGACTTCAAAATCAAGTCAAGAGTGAGGTTTTTTGTCCGCTTCCTTAACCAGAGTATCACCAGAAGTCATATTTTTATGTGGAAGTAGTGCTTACAATTTCTTCTTTGATATTAATCAAGAACCATTAGAACCAAACAGATATCGTTTTAGTAGTATAGGCAAACAGGCACTACATCTTCAACTAAAGGCACGAGATAATGCCATGGTTCTGTAAACATTTGTCCCTGGGCACCCATTTTCAGCTTGGCCTTTCAGTTCTTGACAACTTCCAGACTACTGCTCATTAGTGATACTGACCAGTGTACGTTCAGACAAGCTCTTACAGGCAGTCTGGACCAACAAGGTTGCTTCCCGCCCTCAGAGAGCCAGGAACTTGACCTCCCTTAGAGGGCTGGTCTGTCAGAAGGCTGGAACTAAATAGTGGTGGCTAAAAGCATGACCTACTTCTGAGTAAAAGCCTCCTAAAAATATTATAATAATGAAGTAAAATGCCATCTTTTTAGTCCTACAGCTGGAGCAGACTCGGCACTTTTACCTGAATCACATCTTGTCGTGAAATGTCTGTGCTGAACTCTAAATGGGAGTGGCAGAGCAGAGCCAGAGCTCAAAGATGACAAGACCACATCTCGGGTACCATATGGCTTTGACACTTGATTTTGATATACGTAACACTTCTGTGCTCATCTTAACCATATTTGTCCTAGCAACGTCGGAGATCAGGGTTACCTTCGTCGAAGTCTGCGTCGTCCTCTGTGTGCTGGGGAAATGGGAAGCAGTTGGTGATCTCCAGGCGGTCTTCGACCACCAGTCCCAGCAAGACACCTTGTACCACCTCACTGCCCTGGCCCTCCTCCTGGTAATGCTTTAGGATCTTTAGCACCACCTGCAGGCAGACACACCAAAGACATTCAGACACTCTGAGGGCACTGGAAGGTCCATATATGAAGAAAGTACTGAACATGAAAGTGGGTTTATAATCATATTGGTGTTTGAGGGAAAGAGATAACCAAATTAAGAATTAAGGAGAGGATGGCATGATGGCACAACTATACACACTACGTCATTACCCTCTCTGTAGGGTAGCAGCCCTTGGAAAATTGGTGCTGGGCCTCCGGCTCTCATAATCTTACAGTTCTCAGACCTTCTAACATGTGGTCAAATCTAGCAGGGCGCAGTTCACTTTCCCTTTAACCTGACAGAGCAGTGTTGCTTTAGATAGATATCTACATGTATCGAACTATTTATCTTAAGTCAAACTTGGTACGCAGAATTACCTACCTGAAACATATAATCAGAAAATAAATCCACCTAATATCTATCTAATGCTAACTTATGACCTCTCTAAGGAAAATAAACCCAACACAATCAAACTTGGCAACAGTTTTATTCAATGCAAACCAGTAACACGAGTTCTTAAACTAATTACCAAGATTAGATTACTCAAAATAAGAAGAAAATGCCTGCAGGCCTATTAGTCTTGAGACTACTTGAGAGTGAGGCCCAGTCTCCCCACGGGATCCCACTTCTTTTCAGAATAGACAGTAGGCCAAATCTATGACGCACAACAAAAGCAGCTTACCACAATCCCTGGGATCAAAGATTGTTCTGAAAGCCTGCAGTTTTCTCTCTGCAATCCTGAAACGGGCTTTAAGGTCAAAACAAGCCGAAAGGTCAACTCCCTCTGAGCACAGACCTATTGGAATAGAGCTGGCAATTCAGAAAAGGGAAAACGACAAAGTTCACAACATTAGTCAAACACCTGTTTCCCTAAACGAAATGGATGATGCCGCAAAACACAAATCAAGGCCGACGCTGAGATCACAGGATCTGACCAGTGTGTGCATCTGTTCCCAATTTACAAATATATTATCTTCAAACAGCTTTTGGGAAAAGCACAAACAACAGGATATTAAAGTAAAGAGATGCCAATTTTCCTGTTTATTAAAAATGACATGTCATTTGCATCCAAGCCATTCTTCATGCTAAGGATAAGTCCAATTAGGCTGTGATTTGCCAGTCCATTTTGCTCTCTCTTTCTCTCAAAGCAGCCAACTCTTCCATACTGCGTGGTACTTCCAGCAATCAGAGAAAAGTACTTGTGTAAGAACCAGCTACAGCAGATGATAGTCCAGATCTACATGACTTCATGCATCATGGTCATTTCAGTTTAGATGCTCCAAGTTTGGTAAAACACCTCTGAACAATGTCAACCTTTAGAAAATCGCTTATAGGGCATTTGAATTAAGACTTTCCATGCAGTCAGACTTCAAGCTAACACTCGCTGGCTTCACCAAGAGCGTAAAGATTAGGCAAAGAAAAGTCCTGGCTTATCCTGCTTTCTCACAAAAAATAAACATGTCTATCTGAGCTATTTTGTACAGAAACAAGAAAAACAAGGCAAAATCATGAAGGAAGGATTGGTAGGGGAGACATGGTCAGCAAGGATTGTCTGTTCTGCACTGAGAACCGGAGGTATACATTTTGCCATTATAAATGGACAGATAAACTGGATTCAGGGATCTGCTGCGCGTGAGACTGGTTGAATTTGATTTCCTCTCAATGGCTGTTTCTCATTATTGTTATTGCGACGTGTCAGAGTTGATCAACATGACAAGATTCATTTTCAAGAACATGTTTGAAAAAATGCATCCCTGAACTGCTCAAAATACTCAAGTGGTCAACATGGGAGCAAATAGAGATGTGATGTCACGGGGATGGGGAAATGGCTGTCACGGATTCCAAAAATTAACCTGCAACAGGAAAACAGTTTAGAACACATTGGGCAATAATGACCTAACACCACCTCTATTCCCTCCTCCACTCTTATCCCATGCTGTTTGATGGAAACAGATTTAGCGAAAGCACACCATGTTTGTTCTTGCAGCTAGTCTTTCCTGCCACCTGCACTGTGACAATTGAGACAACACACAGAGTCTCGCATGATGGCTAATGATGCCTGTGAATGCCGCACACATGCCAGCTCTGTTTCAAACAGTCTTCCCTTTTGCCTCCTGCAGCTGTCTTACAATCACCTGTACAAAAAAAGATGATTCATGGTCACGAGTTAAGCTCGGCCATGGAGTGATGCAATACGCAAAATCGACCGCGCTCCAAAGGAGGAGTGAATTATTTATTAATCACATCACCATCCAGCATACTGTAGTGCTCTAGTCATCAAGGGAACTGGACATTTAAACAAGGACTGCATGTTGAGCCATTTCCAGGGGAAGCAAACAGACTATAATCTAAAAGAATGTGAGATCTTGACAAAAATGTCTTGAAATGTTTTTTCAAATGGGTTTAACAGTCTCTATTTGCAGTAAGGTAAAAGTGACCATGGATTTTAATGCAAGTCTGCCCCCTGTTGGTCATAAGGACTAATGCACAGCATCACCTTGGACCAATTTATCTAACCATCAACGTATTGAGCAGCAAGATGATTGCTGATTGGGCCTGTTGTCTGTAGTACTGATATGATTAATGTACTGCTTTTGCCTCAGCAGTGTTAATCTGACTGGAAAACACTATCCAATGCCATTGTTTCATAAAATAACCAGACATAATACAGCAAAAAAAGAGCTTGTAAAACCAGAAAGCGCTCCATCCTTTCGTACTGAAGTCGAAATGATGGTGGAAGACTTCACGATGGATCCTTCCTCATCACATGACCCTTTCCAGAAGTAAACAAACGGCCTCAGCCTGGACTACCAGTGGTGAATGTAGCATGGAGAACGGATTACAAGTGTGCTGACCTCGTGGTCTTTGTTAGCAGTTGCTGTGCAGTGAAATTCTGAATTTTTTTAACGCTACAGCTGCCTACATGAGCAGGAAATGAGCTATTATTCAAGCAGCCTGCAACTAGGGTTTGGCATCCAACTTCAGAGCAGCCAGAGATAATGCCACACTCTGGCTGAAATGTAAAGCTTTTTTAAACTGTGCATGATCTCTCACTGCCACCTTCTCACACCTGTCCACTTTAACCAGGATGCTATCCTTAACCCTATCCAGACAGGGTTAAATTTACAGGGATACTGGGTTAATTTCCTATTTTAGAGTTGCTCCACTGAGACTTTATTTCATCCGGATCGGCCATATAGATTTTCTCCGTCCTCCTCTGAAAAGACTACAGGCAGAAATACCTACTGTTTTTCACCAAACTGGGCAGTCGGCAGAAAAAAAAAAGGTTGACTGTTGCTATTTGCCATATTTAGTCTTGTAGCCAGCATATCAGTGACCCTGCCCCAGGTACTGAACACTTCCTGGGTCGCAAAGTGAAAAATGGCTGCTTATGGTATACTTTATTATTTTATTGTAATTTCAAACTTTTGCTGGAACTTGGGTTCACCCCAATCTGAAATAAGAGAAAGCATTCTCTACTCTAGCATGTAATACTTGAGTATTCAGAGGCACTAGAATATATAAAAAATATATATATATTGATATATTTTCAAACGGGATTTAGGATGAGAATATTGTTTACATCTATATAGTTTACATTGCGTTAAATGATACTCTTAGCGCCACTGGTTCGCCTATTTCTCCGCTCCCTGTCCGTCTCTCGCACAACTTCACCCTGCCCCGCTTCTCTCCCTCTCTGAACACAAGCCGCCCCTACCGACCCCTTCACTCATGAGTCTTGCATGCAGAGACAACACGGAGACACAGTTCTACACAATTTACTGTTTTAAATTACAGTTAATGTTACTTAAGTTTTGTCTTGGTTCCCCTATAGCGCAACAGAAGCGAGCAGTAAACTGAGAAATGCGCAGGAAACAGTGAATGGACCGCAGGGCTGTGAGAAGTGAGCACACTTATTTCTGGTGTGCTGCGTTTCAAATACACCGTTTTTTTCTGCACTCTACGATTTTCCTTGATTCTGTGAGTTTATAGTTTCTGCATTGCTCGGTTTTACATGTACAGCTGCCTGTTAATAAAAGTGCCTGTGTGCAATTTGGGACATTTGGTTCTTTGACTTAGAACTGTCTTTT
>JAQQZR010000019.1:1764627-1786218 GCA_030068235.1 Notoglanidium macrostoma
AACATGCAAACTCCGCACAGAAAGGCACCCTGGGTGACCCGGAGATCGAACCCAGGACCTTCTTGCTGTGAGGCGACAGTGCTAACCCTGTGTGGTTTTTAATCATGTTAACCAAAACCAGTGATAGTGCAGTTGTGTAAGTAAGACAGGAGCAGATTTAGGGGAGCTTACTTTGCTTTGAGTCACCAGTTCAAATACTTTGCTTGCTTTATTTATTTTATCTTTTTTATAATAATGGATGTTTTCATACGACAGGCCCTATAGCCAGGCTAGTGTGTTATGTAATCGTTTGTGCTTACAAAGACAAGATAGTCCCCGGGTTACTTCAGGAAATGACGAATCGGAGTATAGGTGAAAAAAACTTAAAAACATCAACAATCACCAGTTAACATGGAAGCCAGTTGATCTGCAACTCCACCCTTACATGAAACAACTTTTCAAACAATTTCACTATCATAGACAAATTTTCAATGTGGGAATAAAATCATGAGTTTTGCTCATGAGTTGTGGCACGCTCCCATCAAATGCATCCCATCAGGTGGTCAGGATAGCATCTCGCCTGTCATTTTTCTCATCTTGAAATTACTATAAAATCAACCGTGATTAATATTATCGTAAGATTTTAGTCTTGCTCACATAAATTGTGATCAAGACATTGTCAACAGCCAATATGGGAGCTCTCTCCAGCACCAAAGAGGAAGCTGCAAAGCCGCAAAGGAACATCTCTGGTGGGTAGACACACATGGGGGGGGACTATTTTTTTTTTTTTAACAAACCTCTGCACACACAAGGGCAGCTGTGGCCAAAAACAATAATGACATGTTTTTAGAAGTGTGAGGGTATTACAGATTTTAATCTTTTAAGTCTTTTCAGAATCTTTTTAAAGTGTTCTTGTGTGTGATTAGCATTAGAGATCTTAATATTTAAAATAAAAAAATTTAAAAAAAAAAATTAAAAAAAAAGGATTTTCTCAGTCCATTCCAGTGCCTGCTGGGTCTGAAAATGTACAATATCCATATATATTCATTTAAACAAAAATACACTTATTCAGAATTTTGTACAGAAATCTTATCCCACACAAGTGAATGCTCAAATGTGATCAGTCAAGTGTCTGTCAGTTTTCTATAACTGCAGATTTCACAATAATACTGTAATACTGCAAGGCAAATCACAGGTTATATCAATGTGCTCACTGTTACATTATAGCTTCTACAGTAACAATTTGAGCATGGCCTTGTATAGCATATAAACAGATTTTAAAAAGCACATAAAAACTCTGACATGGCGATGTGTTCTGTGAGAAGTTGATTTAACATTTAACAAAGGAGTCTCAATTGCCAGAGCTTAGCAACATTAAGAGAAATGCCTGTTCCTTTAAGAAAGAAAGAGGCCGGTTAGGGATTGACTCTTTATAGCTGCAATAACACAAGCAATAACAGGAACTATCTTGTTTCACAGCAGTTCCACAGCATTGCGCTTCAGTTATCAATCTTTTAGTAAAGTTGTGTAAATGCTAATATTTATCATACTTGTGAATATCTTGATGAATGCCAATCACCTGTAAATTACCAGGTGTACACATGGCACAGCTGATTTGCTTTTGGTGACACCCACAATCCCTAAAAAAGGCAAAGCTTAGAGCAGAAGTGACTTTTTTTAAGAGTTATTTTGACTCATGTCTATGCCAATAAAACTATATATTATTTAGCATCTCTACAACACATTGAAATCTGGAGCTGAATGACAGAATTAGATGTGAATTAAGTGAAGTGAAAAGAAAATGTTTTGACATGAAAACCGCAAAAAATAAATAAATAAATAAATAAAACATTTTGCTGAGCCCGGGTGATCATGGACACCAAGCATTTCATTCCAGAGAAACTGTTTTTTAAGTATTCTTATTCAAAGCAATGTCTTGGGAATTCAGCTGGAAATCCACCACACCCTCCCCAATGACATGTTGGAAACGCAGGAAGCATCACAGGAAGCTTGTTGATGGCAGACTTGATGACGGCAGACAATACTAACTTATTGCGGTCACATAGTGCTGTTTTTTTCTTAGTTTTGCACAGCATTAAAAGAAGATGGAGTGGAAATGGTCCATTAAGCATAATTATAAATGAATAAAAAGTAAAATGTCATATTCTTTACAAAATAGTGATCATTTGGAAACTGCTATGGAATAAGAGGAATAAATCACATGCACAGTAGCAGTACCGCTGCTCAGTGTGGGGCCGCATTACACCATCCCATCACTACTGTGCAATAAAAGCGTGACCCGTCCTGATTTATTCCTTACTTCACTGTCACCGTCACTTAACTTGAGCATTTCAATGTCTGTGTAGTCTGAAAACTGAATATTTTCAGCTTCTTTTACAACCAGTATTTGCTGTGATGCAAATATTTATGCAAATGAGTACAGTGGTACATTTAGCATGAGCACTGAAGAACTGGCCTCAAAAAGTAAAAAATCCTGTATTACCAGTTATAGTACTGTTAACAATGAACTCTATTTCACCAGCCACTATTTCAAGTTATAACAAACAGCTAAAGCAATGAGTGAACAGGTAAATAGCCATAAATGTTTACCAGGTTAAAAAGAATGCTTAGTTTTTTTTTTGTTTTTTTTTTTTTTTTTTTAAGTCAGTGAACTCAAGATTTTTCTTGACTTTGCTGTTACAAGGTCCAAGGGTGTCTTTTTTTTTTTTTTTAATAATACAAAAAAATTAAAACATACAAAATAAATACAAACACATGTTGTCCATTGTAGTAGCCACATGGTCTCAAATGGTTTACTGAAAAAGTTATAAACATAGAGTGACTGACTTTTAGTCACCAGAATGCAGGTTTACAAACACGATCCATAGCTTACATTCTCTCTCAGCCAATGAATAAAATGTCTTTAACTGAAGCTCTTGCTCATATGTAACTAACCAAATCTATTTTTCATAAAAATAAGATATTGAAGTTAGTTTGTTATAATTCACATTCTATTAAATAATTAGGCCTTCCTTGTTTCACATGATATAGTTTATACTCACACAATGTGGCTTGCAGGAACCCATATATAGTTAGTCGTAACCGATACTCAGCTAAGAATGCAGAAAAATGCTTGTGCAGAAAACAGGTGCACAAAACTTTCAGCCAAAGAACTAAGTAATGAATACGACAGCCAACATTAAGCCCCCACAAAAAAACTTTAGGAACATCTATTACTGGTTAAAGCCCATAAAACTTGTTTTCTTTCTTGATTTAAGATAGAAATGCACTCCTACATACACTGATTCCTGAAGTTCATAAGCTCATACCATGACTCATTCAGGTTAATAATAGAGCAAACTGAACATTAGGTGAGAGAACGCGAGAAAATACTGACAATGTGCAGAACTAAATTAATTTCATAAAAAGTTCAAGGAGTCCCACATTCAAATTTATTAAATGTCACCACCACAGTCTCAGAAAGAGCCCAAGGTACAACGCACTCTGGGTTCAATTAACACAACACACTGGTATAGGGTGATTTTTTTTCTTTGCTCAGTTTGTCAGTATAATTAGGAGACCTAAAATTAGTGGGTTAGCCATTCAAGTGACTAACAAAATGTTTTAACTAAAAGCTTATACATACTAAAAAAGCAATAATGCCACCCTGTTGACTAAAATTCAACTTGCATTTATAAAACATTTCGAACTAGATTTGGGCTGCATTAAAGGATATCTGAGGCTACATGCCAATAGTGCAAAAAAAAATAAAAAATAAAAACCTGCTTTGACCAGTCAGACAGGATACTTGGTAATGGGCTCCATTTTAGAAGAATTAAGACAACTTTTTGATGATTTTTGTCTGTCTTTACTTATTCTTCAGTAGCTCTTCAACCAAAAACTTTATTCACCAAATACATTAAAAACCTACTATTGGATAATATGAAGAAACAACCTTCAGTGTTTCAGTTCAGCACAAGAGAGTAGTGCTACTGCAATATACAGAAGATGTAGAGAAACTGCTTCCTTGAGATAACTCTTCAATATAAACTTGGTCTGTATCTTCACAGTCTGTATCAAGTTTATACAGATCAAATTCTTCTTTTGCAAATATTGCACTAGCGTTTGTGATGTGTAGGCAAGACTTTTAATTAGTTCTGAATTATGAAGTGATTTGAGTCAGTATCTTGAAAGACCACTGTTAAGATCAAAAGCCTTGGGAGTAAATACAGCATGATGGCATTATAGGGCTTGAAACTCACATTTTTCACACAACAATACTCATGAACACTCCTTCCTTACAAAAATCAGTGAGAGATATTCCAGACACAGATTAAGTTAAGGCTAAAATGGATTTTTAAGAACTCCCAACGACAATATATTAGACTAGGCTTAATTGATGTTTGAAGAAACAAAGTCCTTAGCTGATGGAAAGGTTCTTGTTGGCCAAACTGAAAACTCACATATAGATCATTTAATAGCATTAAATCTTTTTACAGGTTATGTATACTGAAGAAAAATGATGCTTGTTAACTTTTGCTGAGAACCTAAAATGGTATCCAAATTGCAATTACAATGGATCAAAACAATTCTTAGATAATTGAAAAGCAATAAATTGTACATAAATATATCTTTCAAATATCAGAATGCCTGATTTCCATCTAATCAATTTGCACCCAGTCTAACAAGCACAAATGATTAGTTCTTAATCATCACAAAGTTGCAATGTAAATCAAACATATTTTGGATAAATAACATTTACTATTTCATTGGAAACCTTCAGGAGGTAAAACTCTGCATTTGAGCATAAGTGAAGTGTCTCTGTAAATGTACTCTACACATCTCGTCAATCTGATGCTCTAACATAGTTTGGATTTGAGTGTCTGCAAGACACGCTCCATTACAAGGTACCAAATGTTATAGTAAGGCGAAAGAATAGTATTAAGCATGAAAGGAGTCTAGACAACGCTCTCTCTGTTGGCAGAAACAAGGACTGCCCTGCGACATATGGGGCATGTTGAATTCTCTGAAAGCCAGCGGTCAATACAATGCACATGGTACTCATGTGAGCAGGGAAGTTTCCGAAGTTTGTTGCCTTCAGCATACTCTGTGATGCAGACACTACAGGTCTTGAGTGCATCGCTCTCACCAAAATTGCGCATGGAGAGGTTATCGATTTGCTCTTTGGTGAGGCCCCTGGGCTGATCATCATCTTCATCATTGAGTAAAAAGAAATGTGCAAGTCGAAGAAAGGGCAAAGAGCCGGAATCCTCTAGGCTGATAGGAGTTCGTTGCCTTGCCCTGCTCTCTCTTGGAGCTGCACCACTGTCCTCCCTCTCTTCAGTCTGTGCTTCTGGGCCATTCTGATTTGAGCCTCCTTCCCCAGGTGATGGCTCAGTCACATTGGAGGGACTTCCAGCATCTGGATTTCCCAGAGCGTCAGCGAGATCTGCTGCAGGGTTGGAGCCACGGCTTGAGTCTGTGGAGTCTGAGTCAGAGTCCATGAAGTAGCTCAGTTCACCAAAGCCAGTCATGATCTGCCGGATCATGGACTGCAGGGCCATGGAGGTGGCCTCGCCAAGCCCGGCATCTGAGATCCTCCTGATGGGAATACGGATAGTGCTGACATACGTCCTCACACCTGCACGCTCAGAACGTGAAAAGGTCCTTCGAAAGCCTCCACGCTCGGTTTCATACAAGAAAGTGTTGTTGGAGGTCTGTGATCGAGAGCGGGTACGGTTGGCAATGCTGTCTCTCTCGCGGTACTCGCCCGGTCGCACCCTACGAACCTGCAAGTCCAGCATTATCGTTGGAGGACGTCGGGCCGAAGCGCCTGCTTCTCCTGAAGCCGTTTCAAGTTCCTGGTTGGGCTGAGGTGCTGGTTGGGACTCTGTAGTTGCTATAGTTTCCTCACTTTCTAACTGTACGTTCTGCCGAGAAAGAACATGTAGTCGTGTTCTGGAGCTGCCGTCTACCTGAACTTCTGGGACAGGATCAGGATTTCGTGAGGGCAGTCCATGACGACTCTGCGGAAGCCCATCTAACTGGTCCAGGCTGAGAGCTAAATGACTCCTAGCTGTTCGCGCCCTGGTCCTGCGCTGTTCCGGGCTTGGACTACGAGCTCTAATCTGACCTCTACTTGGTCGCTCTACAGGAGGCAGACTTGGAGAAGTTGGCAGCTGATTTTGTGGGCTTGCTGGCCGGGTTACAGCTGGGCTATTAGGTGCAGGAAGCTCTGGTTCAACTATAACAGCCATCTCCTCTACCACTGGCTCTTCAACCACCTCTGCTGCCTCCATGGTTGTCTCAGGTTCAGAGATGGAGCCTTCAGCACGGCTTTGGTCTGCCTCTAGCCGATCAGCCTCAGTCTGTGTTTGCTGCTCGGCTATGTTGCGATTGATGTTGATCTCCAAGCTGAAACGGAAGTCTCCACTGCTCGGATTGGTTCGGCTCACCGCCCGCCATGACTGGTTGCCCCGGTGCCCGCTTCTTGTGGTGTTGCCAGTTTGACGCACAGTGTTGAGCCAGTCAAGAAGTGTGTCGCCATTGGATGCTTCTTCAGGACGCTCTGCCTCTGAAACTGATGAAAACCACAGCATATTAAAGACATGCTGTGATCCAATTCTCCAACACACTTTAAAAGAGCAACTACACTATGTGACCTACATTTGAATCAGAGGATAAACAGCCAACCATACCTCTGGGCTCCCTACTAATGACTTCAGGATTGCTGCTGCTGCTGCTGCTGCTGCTGCTGTGCGGCTGCTCAGGGCCATCCCTAATTTGGTGAAGGCGGTTCAATAACTCTTCCTCAGTAATTTCACCTGATAAAAAAACAAAAAAACAAACAAAAAAAAAAAAAAAAAAAAAAAAAAAAAAAAAAAAAAATACAAAATTGGTCCATAACAAGCCCAAGATATAGGTACAAAAGACTGAGAAACAGTAAAAAGTGTTAAATACAAGCTAAAAACAGAAGAACGTGCATCTATACAATGTGGAATCGCGGTCCTGGCGTGGCGATGATGTCGCTGTAAGGCTCGGTTTGGGACAGGTCCACGGCTTGCTGTTTCTTCAGGACGAGGAAGCTGTAGAACTTGGCGGCGGCTTGCTTCCTGTTGTTGTTTCTGCAAAGCTCCAGCAGGCTGATGGACTGAGCTCCGGTCTTAGCCACAACACGCTGAAAAACACAAGGGTACCCGATCAGACATCAAGACACACGCTGACAAACAAGAAAATCATCTAAAAATTCTACAGCTACAAGCGAGCAGACGTCCAACAGTCTCGCAAGCACATTTTTCCTTTTACTGGGACGAAGGACGCTTTCGCGCAACAGAGATCTGAGCTTTTCCATTTTAGAGCCAATATACAGTGTTTTTAGATAGCAACCCTGAGTCAGGACTTTATGTACAAAAAAAATAATCAAAGCAGCATTAAATTATTGACAAGTTGAAATACCAAACAGCATTTTTGCTTATTTCAGTTTTTATTTTTTTTAATCTGTCCCAAAACCTTAGCCTGCCAGATGTTTATATAATGGGGGACAAAATTCTAAATAAAATTTAACATCTTTAACAAATAATGCATCGACATCTGTAAGAGAATCTGTGCTCACATGAGAGCTGAACATGGAGCTGGTGCTAAACAAATTATTATAAAAATAACATTTAAAAAAAAAAAATTTATATATATACATATATATATATATATATATACACACACACACATGTTGCCTCCTTTACTGACGTCAAATCAAGGGTAAAAAACATTTTATTCTTAAAGTAGATAAATATTCATTATCTCAATGTTAGTGATTCAAAGTGATCACATGATCCTTTAGATGATGCAAGATGTCACCAGGACCGCATTAACTGTAACTTGTCTTCAAATTCACAGTTCCGAATGTAATTCTGAGATGATGCACCATTCATACCTGAAGTCCATGCAGCATCTGCTGGGTTCTCTTGTTCCACCGTCTCTCCTCCTGGTCCTGGTCTCCACCTTGTCCTTCGCCCTCCTTTATGGATGAAACCATTACATTCGGTCATTATTCTTCTTCTCAACTAAAGTAAGACCTCTATAGCGTGGCCATGTCTGAACATTTCAATCAACAAGGCAAAAATCTGAATTTATAATTACAACAAAACCCTGTTTTGAAGTGATTCCTTTAACCAGAGGAAGTTGTTGCTCACCTCCTCCTCGCTGTCCTCCTTGTCCTTCTTCTCTCCCAGCAGGTCGAACTCTGGAACGATTCTCGACAGATTGGCGCTGTCCTCTGGAGGAAGGTCAACCTGCGGCATGTCCAGCTGCTGGGACAAGACTGACGGCTCCATCGGCGGGGGCACGGACTGATCCAGTATGCTCATCGTCTAAAGCGGAAACATGCGCTCAATTCTTGTTCATGGAGCAAAATCATGCCAAAAATGATGTACCGAAGGATGCTCGAGACTCACGGGCAGAGCAGCTTCAGGCTCCTGGGACTTGCGTTTGACTCCACGCTGCCGTGAAGGAGGAGGCATCAGAGACTCATCCAGCGCGGTTCTGCTGCCCTCCATAGACGAGGTCTGCAGCATGCTGGGCTCCTCCACGATGGTTTGATCTACACATGAAAGAAAAACACTAATCATCCACTGTACTAACATTTATAATAACACAAACACACACACGGTCTGATAAAGAGCTCAGCAGGTGACCCAAATATGGTCCTGAGAGGAAAGTGCTGCTGTTTTTTGATGTGGTGGCCATGGCAAATTATACCGAATTTAACTAATGGAAAACATTTATCTGAAATCACCACTCAAGATTTTTTGCACGCGCAATTAAAGCACTGCACCATGCACACAAGCGCGGATATTAAAACGAGTGAGGGGGGGAAGGACGGACCTCAATGTGATCTTTATTTAAGGAAGGTTTCATCCTTGAGGTGTTGTCAGAACATATCTAGGGCATGAAAAAGGATTTGCTTATAAAAACAAAAGCCTAAAACATTCAGATAGTTGAAAATGTACAAATATCCAGCATCCAAATAACAGCTTTTGGTAATGTGTCAGAATTTAAGATCAACGTGACAGGATTCTGCCATGGTTAGAGAGCAAATCCATGTTTAAAAGGAAATGAAGAACAAAAGCCTGAGGCAAAGAAAACCTCTGCAGTGAAAGCCTGACATTTGGTTTACATGTGGTAGCTTTCACACTGTGTAAAATACTTTGTAGATCCAGTGAAAGAAAAAAAAAAAAAAAAGAAAGAAAAAAGAAGAAAAGAATAGTTCTACCTGCTTTACCTGCCTGCAACACTGAATGAATGATGGCAACTTGAACACAGCACTAAAGGAAATGTTTGAGCTTTCACTTACACAATGTTTGGTGCCATACATCAAATAGAACCGCTCCGCATCCTCCTTACCAATGATGTCGGCCCTGTGGCCCAGCTGTTCCTCACGAGGAACCTCGGGGTTCTCCAGCTCCTTCAGGAACTCCTCCAGGCTGTCAGCTTCGCCACCCTTCCTTCTCTTCCTCAGCTCGTCTGGCACCAGTGGCGTCAGGCAGCGTGTGAACATCTACAACACGAACACAGAGCAAGTGAACACCATCGTTTTCACTCTGGGGCTTTAAATAAAATGTCAGGATAGGTCTTGGATGCACGCATGATCCAAAAAATAAACATCCAATGAACAAAACAATTAATCTCTACCGAATTTGTTTCAAGCAAGTTAGCACATAAATAATGGCTATTAAAGTGCGGTGAATAGAACACCACCTCTAGGTCAATTCTCCACTATTAGAACGGCCAATGAAATCATTTTAAATGAGGAATGGATAATCGACAACCAGTAAAGCTCACACACGTTCAAAACACAGTCCTGCACGGTCCGATCTTGGTGGACAAAGAGCAAATGGGACCCCAAAAACATCATTAAAAATTTTAGGGAAATGAAAAACAGAGTATTAGGTATGTTGGGTTTGGATTGGGTTCATGCTTTACAGCACTTTATTCAAAGCCTATTACCCTTTTAGCCTGCACTAAGAACAGGCTCAAGAGCTCTTTCTGCTTCGTCCAAAATCAGAAAGACTGAAACATGCATCAGAAAACCCCAAGATTTCAGTCTTTCTAAACAGTACCAACTTAAAAACGTAGCCAGGTGTACTGTTGATCTAGTGTTACTCCCTAAATACTGATACCCAGAGTGTTGCCGTGAAAGAAAACAGCAACTCCAGCTGACCAACTTGTCTTTCAAAACTATTTTAATGATTAAATCTCAGAGATAAACCGTTGGAAAGAAGAAACCGATCCGGTGCATACGTCATCTACTTGATCAATAAAACAGTCTTACTATTACAGCTCCACTTTGCTATGAGGAATGAAGCTAAATTGAAATTCACAATGACCCAAAACCCAACTCAATCACACGTCTCTCCTGAGCCAATCACAATGGAGGTGACGAGGAAGCTCAGGAACAGATGTACAAGCTTGCCTTTAACCGTAAACCAACCCATGTCGAAGTCGTACCTTCAGCAGTCTGTTGTTCCAGAGCGGCTGGGCAGGCAAAGAGAAGAGCTTCTCCACACCTCCAGTCTCCTTCCACATCATCAGCTTCTTGGTGGGCGGGGCCAGATCCAGTGTAGTCACGATGTCGGAGTAATCGCTCAGCTGAGCGCGGATGGTCTTGCTGTCGAGCTCTTTCAGGCTGTCCACGATCAGCTTCCTCTTTCTCTTCGCCTTTGTCTCTTTCACTGAGGACACAAACACCGCTCCTCATTTATACACCGCCTCTCGACCGCGCAAACATTGTCTATGAATAATAAACATCTTTAGTACAAGCCTTGGAGTGGCCAAGTCTAGCTTAATCGCGCGGATCATCTTATAATTAATGAGTAAATGGACTGTAAGAAATATTTGCAGGGAAAACGGTATCTGTTTTTCGAATGCTCCAGCAGTGTCCCGAACAAAGTAATTTAACATTTCCCTGACCGCGTTTCCTTTCTGAGGTTTAAAATAATCCTGTTTGGAACAGTTCATTGTAAGATGGTGAGAATAGGTCTCATGGGTACAGTAAGTGTACTGACCACATTTCCGGGTAGCCAAGACTGTAAGCACGATGCAAATATCACTTGTTTTGTTTGTTGCTTTACCGGTGATGTCGATGGGCTCGAGAGCAAAGGCCTCTTCCTCGTTGGGCACCAGCGTGGTCTGCTCCGTCTGGTCTGTAGTGTTGGGTAGAGCCTCGACCGGACCTGAATCAGGGCTGTCCGGAGCTCCGGCCGCTGATGGAGACATGCCACGCGGCAGGATTAGAGAGATGCACACCTTGACCCTGTAACTGCTTTATGTGCATCCTGCATGCAGAGAACAGCTGCTGCAATTATGTAGCTTACGTGAAAGGTGGTCATAGTCGTCATCGTCGTCATTTCCGTGGTCTGGGGGCATCATGACGCTGTCGGTGATGGCCGGAGGATCGTCGAATATCCCACCGCCGCCATCGCCACTTAAGAGCTTATCCACTAAAAAATATCAAAAAACAAACCAAATTACTTGAATACATGCTTATTTCATTTAAGAGTTTACCATCAGTAACGTTATCTACAGCGTCCTTACCAAGTATCCCGCCGTCGCTGTTCTCCAGGTTGTTATCTCCAAAATCGTCATAGTCGAGGTTATTCGACTTGTCGGGAAGGTGAGCGGGGCCAGGCTCCGCCTCCAGCAGGAGGTTGGAGGCAGAGGATCCATGAATAAAGGCGGTCTCCTCAAAGGCAGTTTCCTCCCTGAGGATCTCCCGGTCCTCCATGCCAAAATCACCTGTCGGTGACAGACGGCAAGTTACGGGAATCAAAATAAATGAGTAAATAACAAAATCACTCAACATTAACTTTTACAGCTGTATCTTTGCTCTCAAGTACAACAAAGTGCAAAGTGCTTCAGTTAGGCTAAATTAATTATTTATTATAACATGCACACCAGCTGCTGTATCTTTGCTTGAATTCATTCTTACCGAAGTGGTCGTCGTTCAAGAGGCTTATGTTCCCCACCTCCTCCCTCATGGTGATCTCCTCCACTCGGCTCTGGTTCAGCGTGAACTGCTGCGCTACGTCTATATCGCTGGAGAAGAAGAAACCACGAGTTACTTCATGTCCACGAAATGCTCCTTAATAAACAATATCTCATTTTACACACCTGTAATCTAATGGAACGGTTTATGTATTAAACACACACACACACGTTAAACGTAACCTGAAAAAGAGAAACATGAACTTACAGCACCCCTTTTGCCTCTTCTGATTAGTGAGCTGTATGGCAAAATCTAATCAGATTTAAAAAGATCCCTCTGGCCATTATTCATCCATTTAACAGGCAACCTGTTTGCTAAGCCATCTCTTTCAAGATTTTTTCTTTTGCTCAACACTAGTATGCCATTGGGATCATTCCGAACACAACATTAGTCTACATTAAAGCTAGAAAACGAACCTTGGGTCCAAATTAGAACTGACCCCCAAGTACCGGGCACTACTAATAAAAAAAAAAAATTTAGTTTTGGTTCTGCAAAAAGCCTTAAAGGCCACATATCTATAGGGTCTGCACACATCAACTCAACAGGTTAAGATACAAGCTAGCAAGCATAGCTCACAACATACATTTTTTTTTTTTTTTTTTTTTTAAACAGTTTGGAACCGATACGAGGAATCGATTGGCGGAATAAATTCAGCTGATACCCAAGTCTATTCTGCATGTATTAGCCTTTTAATTTACAAAGCACAGAAGACATCTAGGAAGTACCCAATCACCCATGAAGTTTAAAATACAGTCTGTTGATTGTACTTATTTATACCTTGTCCCTGTAATCTTATGCTTCATAGACTGGTGTGAGGTGTAGCATGATTCTGGAGGAAATGTACTTCGTTCATAACCTTACATTGTATGTATTTGGCTTTATTTTTGTTTCTTTTAACAGATAGGCTGCAGTTCATCCCTTCACTTTCTGTTGGCCCAGCCTACCCAGGGTTTGTAAATTTGTACACGTTTTCAGCTAAGATTGAAGACCTCGGTCCTAGAGGAACTCTGAACCAAGCAAAATCTGAAACTTCTACCTGAAGCAAACTCCTGCTTTGCAGACTGCATCCTTTATTATTTTACCTCATACCCCAGCTTCTGTGCTTACAGTTAAAATCCAAACTCACTCGAGATCCGGAAGCGGCTGGTCAAAGTCGTGAAACTCCTCGGGCAGGGTGATGGCGTTGTAAGCGGCCTCGCGATTGTCTTCAGGCAGATCCACGACCCCTGAGGCAGAGACATTTCATAACTAATTAAAATGCATGCTTTCTGGAAAGGCACCTATATTTAAATTTAGATTACAACAAGCTCAAACTGTGCATAGGATATTACAAAATAGGAATGCTGCAGGCAGAAGCTTGTCGTTACCTGGTCGGAAAGCCATTTTGATCTTTATAAACGCCTCGTTACAGTCAGCAAGCAGATACTTGGCCTTCCTGTGGTAGATCCTCACCACCCCGAGGAGCAGGTGACCAGATGTACGCAGAGCCATTTTCACCTGCAAAAAATGACCGATTTAGACAGAAAGCCTCTCTTCTCTGTACAATACAACAACGGAATTGTTCTTTCCTGATATTACACCATCTCGATATTTTGCGGCTAGCAAACATATCATGAAGGAAAGGTAACAAGATCAGAACCTTGATGGACAATTCATCTCAGAAATACCAAGTACTACAGGATTTGATCTTTTTGAAACTTCTGTAATCATTTTTTCCGGTTTTAAAATGATCAACTAATCCTCTAAAACTGCGACGTCTTTTGACTAGATTAGCAAAAAATTTAATACATAGATAACCAAATTAAAAAAATAAAAATTAAATCAAACCACGACAAAAAAAAAAAAAAAAAAAAAACACTTCTCCCCAGTCTGACCTTTATTCTATTTGGATTATGGAATTAAATGGCCTGCTATTGAAAATACAATCCGTTTTAAACAGCACACAATAACTGAAGAAATCACTTATAATCATTCATTTACACACATGATGATTGTATAAAGACATCAGACTGGATCATGTAATGCATTTTAAACCTTTTGCTGTTTGTAACGTAGAACGTGTCTTTATTTTCTGCTGTTATTATTAAAACCCCTCCTTTTCTTGGTTGTAATATTTTTGCGGGTGGAAATAACCACATGTCTAATGCTAGCCAAGTCAATTACTACCCTCAAAACTGCTTTCCATTTTCTTCAGCAGAAAAATCAGTTTGAGATGACTATTGAGCATAACTAAGAACACGATTGTTTTGGTACATCTTTGAGTGATGACATGTAATCGTTCACCTTGGGTGAAATGATGCTCTCCACGCTGCTCTCCAGGTTGCACTCAAAGACGTGGGCCTTGGTCAACTTCTTGTCCCAATGGGCCGCCAGCCAGATCTTGGCCAGCGGCCCTCGCTTGCTGAGGACGAAGTGGGCGTAAAACATTGCCCCTGGGCTTGCTCAAAATGTGCAAGGGTCAGCTACACCTAAACACAAAGAAACAATTATATACATATCCCACAACTCAAATCATGATCATTGCAATATGTCACTTTCAGTAGGAATAGACAATACCTGCGAGGTGTATTTAACATAAAAAATAAATAATAAATAAAAAGCTCTCAGACTGGAAAGATATTAGAAGCAGAGGTAAATAAATTATGGATCATTTGTTGCACTCACATATATTTAAAATAGCTGAAAAATAAATACAAAAAAAAATAATAATAAACGTGGTGGGACAAAATACATACCAAAACGTTTAGCTCATAAAATCTACAGTTAGCTTCGTATGTACAACTTGAGTCTTTCTAACGTTAGCACACGTAGCTTA
Source organism: Notoglanidium macrostoma (assembly GCA_030068235.1). Classification (NCBI taxonomy): domain Eukaryota; kingdom Metazoa; phylum Chordata; class Actinopteri; order Siluriformes; family Auchenoglanididae; genus Notoglanidium; species Notoglanidium macrostoma. The sequence continues at coordinate 1,779,462 of JAQQZR010000019.1, forward strand.
GCACCAGTTGCAAAGTCCTACAAGCGAAAATTATCTAGCAACCAAATTTAACACAAAGAGACTTAAAAAAAAACGAGCTGCAACCAAAAAGGGGGACTTTTTCAAAACCGAAAACAAGCTAGGGTTTAAAAATGAGCTAGCAAAACTACCTAGCTTACAATAAGTCAACAAAAACAGCTAGATCAGGAAAACTAGGTTAACATATTAGCTCGCTAGCTAGCTAGCAACAACCAACAACATATCGCCTCCTTGTTTGTTTTGGGGGGGGGGGGGGGTCTTGTTTTTTTTTTTTCCATAGCAAAACCGCCGAAATTAATTTTAAATATGGTGTAGATATGATTTATGCTATGTTGGACCTATAATAGACCAAGCTAGTCAGCATAAAAAAATCGTATGTCGGATGCTAAAACATGCTAGCTAACGAAGATATTAGCCTCTTTAGCTATGCAACTGTGCAGCTAGCAAGTGGTTGTAAAAATGGCGAAAACTCCAACATAATTTTTTTTTATTTATTTATTTTTTTTTTATAGAATTCATTCACGAATTCGCACACGCATGAACTCACCATCCAACAATGTATTTTTTTCCGTTTCAGTCCGGAGCGGGAGAAGCTCTCCCTTCCCAGCGCAAAGAGAAGTTTACAACTTGTTTCCCTCCTTCCTCGTCCCTCTCATTGAATCGAACCAAAATGGCGCCCGCTTTTCTTCCTCCCGCTTTAGCGACGCTTTCAAAATCAGCGGGATGTTTACGGTCAAAATTCTCCCGTGGGCGGGGCTACGTGTCTTGACTGACAGCACGCGCTTGATTGGCAGGCGATCGCCGTGCGATGATTGGATGGTTCGATAAATGATTGACAGTTATCCCGCCCCTTGTGAATTTCGTGAATTTCACAGGCGGCCATTTTTGTAACAGACGCCAGAGAAGTGTAGAGGGAAGATGGCAGTGTTGTCTTACAAATTAAAACCACCAAAATTCACCCCTTGTTGTCTTTCTCATGCCTTTCTTTAGTGTTAAAAAGTACCCCTGTCTTGGTTAGGGATTAATAAGATGTGTTTTGACCGAATATTACGATAAAATGTGTAATATTGTAATACATAGTGAATAAAACACTTGTGATAGTTAAATAACCATTAGCAAGGGTGTGGTAAGATGGAGGTTGTCACAAGTGAAGTTACTGTTACCACCCTCAAGCTGATTATTTTCTTATTACAGCATGCCCTCGAGTATTTTATTCCTCGTCCATAGCAATAATGCCACGTTCCAATTTCATATTGAATAACACATACTTTTTAAATATTTATAGTTACAGTTAAAGTTGTGGAACAAACACAAAACAAGTCAGTTCCTGTTATCATGTGTCTCCGCACAGAGAAACCAGAAAGCACAAGTCGCTATTCCTGAAGATTTCCCTGTGATGGAAAACTTAGCGATTGTGACAAAGTGGTGACCCTGGACAACTCCATAAGCGATAAATCAACAGTACGTAGACACCTGACCATCACGCTCATATGTGGGCCTTCCCAAAACTGTTGCAACAGTGTTGGAATAAATCTGAACTGGACTGTTCAGAAAGCGCGCATGGGTGTTCAAATACTTTTGGCCAAATAGTGCATAAACAAACCTCTCTTTTTCTCGGTCTTTAAATTAATAAGACAAAAAACACAGCTCGTCACGAATTCAACAGCGTTGTCATATGAAGTTTCCTATAGCCTAAGTCAGTCTTTTATTGTGTTGCAGTTGGGTTTTTTGTCTGCTTATTAAAACATTTAAAAGTCTTAAAACGGTCTATTTGGTTAGATTTTGGGTAACTGGCCCAATCCATTTGAAAATAATATGGGCTGGCGGAAACAGAAATAGCTGCAGGAGCAAGCGGATGTGGGATTTAAGAATAAAAACACTCATGCAAAGCTGTAGAGCAGAGCCTAAATCTGATCTTCAAGATTTGAAACACACCTGATTCATCAGGGGAAATCACCAACTTGTGCTTGATAGATTCTGGACATACAAAAGCAGAGTTAGGGTTCTCCTGTTAACATGGCACCATTGGACCTCATCATCCTTGTGGAACCCAGTAACTGGAAATGAGAACATTCAATACACACGATTGCAGCGTATTATAAGTTCCGAACAGGGTTATTGTTTCACTTGTATTTTTTTATTCCTTAACCCAAAACCATGTAGCAGCTGATATATCATGAAGTTGCATGCATTGTTCAAGAGAACAGTGGCAGTACAGTAGCATTCAACTGCCAACCCATTTGCATGTCTTTAAAACCACATTGTAATCAATCATCTTTTTTTGCTTTCTTATGAGGTTTGTGGAGGTGGTAAAGCATGGATTTCACACACTATTCTGCAAAATGACGTTTGTAAAGAATTCGAGCAGCTCAGCCATTCTCACTTCAGGTTTGTTATTCATAAAATGTAAGAATCCTGTTAGTGGTGGTTTCCTTCATGCGTATTTAGTAAAATGATCCGATTCGTTCAACAAAGATTTTGGAGTCCCTGCAGCTATGATGAGAAGGTGGTGGCTTAGTGGTTAAGGCTACCAGCTTAATCAATTGTTGCTATATTTATTTCAACTTTATTCTTTGCGTAAGGAATATAACACCTGGGGGTGTGCTGTTATAGGAAAATGATCAATGATGGCGTGATGTGGAGTTACTGTTACCCGCCGAAGTTTATTATTTTCCTATAGCAACATATCACAAACACTTTTATTCCACTTATACTACAGCAATTTACCAATGATTACAAATTTAAATTTATTAAATGACAATGCCATGCTGTTTTCTATTTATACTTACATTTAATGTCGTGGAATGTCCATAAAACAATCCTTTAGATTTATATTAAAACACACAGGAAAGCTATAGCAATTTGAATGGATCCCGAAACAGTCTGATTCATATATTCGAATCACTTTAATGGGAAAAAAATGTACCTGATATCATGAAATATTGAAACCAGTTCAAACAAAGGAGCATTTCTGGTTCACACAAATGAAGAGTGATTAGCTTTCATCCATAATAGCACTGAAAAGTATTCAGAGACAAAGGAACTGTCCTAAAGACCCAGGACAAAAGCGATGCCAATTTGCTTCATGATTCATTCTGGGAAACTGTGAAATCTAACCACAAAATCCCAGCATGATTTATGGAGCTGTGATCAAAGGTTCCTGTTGTGATGCGAAAAAAAAGCAAAAGATTAGCGCTCAACCTTAAAAAGGCAGTTTATGAACATGAAATCTAGCCCTTTGTTGCTGCAATACTTGTGGGAAATTCTTGAGAAGGTTATAGAGCCATATTCCTATATTATTTGAATTGTACCTATAATTCTTTGTAAATTGGTAGCAATTACAGTTTTATAAGCATTTTGTAAGGAATAAAACACGACAAGGCTTGTCAGGAATATATTTAACAACAGTGTGATGTGATGAAGTGGAGTTACTGTTACTACTCCAAAGATGATCATTTTCCTATAATAGCGCATTCTTTAGTATTTATTCCTTTCATACCTCAGCAATGTACCAACAGTTAAAATTTATTTATTAAAGATTGACAAATACTTTATCCACTTAGAGTTACATTTAATGTTGAACATACACGAAAAAAAGCTTCTTGTTATCACCTCCACAATAAGTTCTGTAATCGACTGTTCCCTTACTAGCCTCTTTTTTCTTTGTCTTTTGACATTAATGAGGTAAAAAAAAAAAAAATGCAGCTTATGTTATGGAGAAAGCTTTACCTATGTTACAAAGCACTGAAAATTCGACCGAAAATGCTGAAAAAACAGCACATCAGTAATGACACATTTATGTGGAGCAAGATCTGTAAAACATATTCTTTCTTTATGCATGTTTATACAGTGCTTTTTGAACCCTGTTATCAAATTACACAGAATTCTAAACACGGTTATGATGATTTATGTTCTTAAGAATGGTTATATGCAGCTCTGTCAACTCAATTCATCTCAAATTTCCAATTAAAGAATGCAGTCCTGGAAAAAAAAAATGCAGAGATGAATAGGGAAAGGCTCGCAGTTCTATGAATCTTACAATCAATTAATAAGAGCTAAAGAAAAGACTGCAGTGGTGTGTAGGAAAACATCTTTGAGGTTGAGTGATAATCTTGGATCGGTTTTCACTTTTCGCATCCCGACATGAACCTTTGATCACAGCTCCATAAATCAAGCTGAGATTTTGTGGTTAGATTTCACAGTTTCCCAGAATGAATCATGACTTAAGTTGGCATCGCTTTTTGTCCTGCGTCTTGTCCTTCAGTTCCTTTGGAGCTGTATTATGCAGCCATGATGGATGAAAGCTAATTGCTGAGAAATTTGCATTATGCTAATGAAAGCCTGTATAAATGCTAGTAATAATGTCTGGGTTGTGTTTCAATTCACACTAGTTTATTTTATTTTCTGTTCCATGTAGAACCATATACCAAAGTATTTTCCAATGTTTGGAGCAAAGAACTCTTGTAGTGTGTGCTACAAACCTCACATAAGTGGTCATTATTGTTTTGATAATAGAACCAGAACCAGAACCTGTCAGGCCATTAAAATTCAATTAGCGTCATGTTCAGGTTCTGTGACTCCTATGTGGGGGGTTCCGTGCGGGGCCATTTTTGACATGGAAACACTGTGGTCGGGTTCTACGATGAACTTTTTATTATTTGTTTGTGTTTGTAAATGGAGTGAACTTTAACTGTACCTGATAATGGTTTGTGGATTTTTTTTTCCCACTGCATACAGGGCAAACAAAAATATCTTAGCAAATAATTTTGAATATTGACAAATTTACAAGCAATTTTGGGGGAAATCGCAGCTAGATGCAACGGAGATGACAAACACTAGATTAACGAACTCAGTCAGGTCTTTAAAAAATTAACAAGTAGATGGTAATAGACAGAAATGTGTTTTATGCACTCAGTCTTGAGGATACCATCCATCCAGAGGACATGTATAAGATTAATAAACGCATGATACAGGAATCTCCTTTCAATGCATTACTTTTCATCTCTGTCGAAATCTTTGTACTTTTAGTGAAATATTATACACAGCGTCTTTGTTCAAACGTTAGCCAATACGACAACTTAATAACGCTCGGCTAATACGTTTAGTCAGAAGAGATTTAATCAGGATTCCTGTGGTGCTATCTCACACTGCTCTTCTCTCCAAGCTGCCACCACACAGTATTTTTTCATTTGAAAACAACAACAGCAAAAAAACCCAACCAACTCGAGCGCTGTGATACCCGGCACGATTACAGCATGCCTCGACTGTCATGTTCAAGCGCAGCAGAGCAGCCACCCAGCCTTGATTTACTTATTTATGCACAGCTTGTGTGTGTAAACCAATTGCAAGAAGATTTGCATGAGATTGGGGTCACCGTGGACGTGCACGGATATGAATTAGCTTGGCTTTATGTGATGCAACAAAAAGCAGTCCGCCTCCCGGTCTACGTCGTCTTTAACATACTCTTGTTGACTTGCCCTTTGCTGAAGCCTTTTCACCTGCTTCAAGGGCATTCCAGTGATTTCACGTCAGGTTTATTTGATCAGGGATTGATTTGATGAGGTACTTCCTTTCCAACCCCAGTCCTGCAAACCCACTTCACCATCCCAGTCCATATTATACATAGTAATCCAGCTCTTGATGTTAGACCCCTTCCTGAAATTAAGATCCCCTTAATCGACTTGTATTGATTTTCCGCCACCTTCTATCTCTTTTAATCAACAAATTTTGTTTGCCAGAGAGGTTGGCTAGCCTTATTCAGCACAGCAAACCTGCGGGGATTGGGTAGCTACATCATACCTGTATTCACCAATTGGTTTCTTCATTTACGTCAACCCAGTGTCATGCTTCCTTGGTCAGTCTTGCTTAAAGATGGTGTAACAATCGGTGAAAGGCACACTTTAGGCTGTTAGGCTGACAAGTTAAGAACAATTAGATGAAGCAAATGAGATAAAGGCACAAATAATTACCGGGGTCCAAGCACTTGAGCCTACTCCTACATTTTTCTTTTATTCCTAGACAAAATGTTTAAAATGTCCATTCGATCCAGAAGGCAAAATATTTCAGCTTGATACGACGACATCTTGCAGGAGCACCACCCTCTGTGGTTTCATGCTGATCAGGTTCTTCTTGTGGACACTTCTTACCAGCTAGCCCATAGATGCAGAATTTGCAGATCACATTTAGTGTCAAAGTTGACAAATTTGATCAGTCTCAGTTTGAATATAATCTGGTGAAAGTTTGATGCTTTAAATGTGCAGAACGTTTTGCATGTTATGAAAATTAGCTCAACAGCTAAGTGTGTGGAGTTTAATGGGGCAGTCTTGGCTCAGTAGTTAAGGCTTTGGACAACTGATGGTTTGTTGAGAGTTTAAATACCAACGCCACTAAAACCGCCACTGCTAGGACTTGAGCAAGGTCATTAACACTCAACTGCTCACCCATACCTTATTTATATTGGTTTATACATATAATAATATTGGGTTACATTGGTTGAATACTATATTATGGGTTTAAATTGAGTTATATATTGTATTACTCATTTAAATTGGTTTATACACAATATTATTGGTTTAATTTTGGGTTATATACTATATTAATTGTTTAAATTGGGTTATATACAATATTATTGGTTTAAATTGGGTTATATACTACAACCCGAATTCCAGAAAAGTTGGGACGTTCTTTAAATTTGAATAAAACGAAAACTAAAAGACTTTCAAATCACATGAGCCAATAT
>JAQQZR010000019.1:1790816-1823851 GCA_030068235.1 Notoglanidium macrostoma
AAAACCCAACCCCCGCCCCCCCCCCCCCCCCCCCCGCCCAAAAAAAAACAACCAAGCTTAACGTAGTTAACATTAGATACCAAATGAATGTCATAGTGTTTTAGTTCTAAAGGCTGTAAATCAAATCACACAGGCTCAGAAATTAGCGTGCAACAAGATTAGCTTCAAGATAGTTTGTTTAAGCTCAATGTTTACAGAGCCAATGTCAGGATCTCTTACAACTAGAGATAAAAGCTTATGATCAGAGAAGATGTGTGGGTGAAAAAACAAAAACGCCAAACAAAGGAGAACTTTGGGGGAGATACATAAGCAGCATGACCGAGGCGCTCCCTTTTTTTTTTTTTTTTTTTTTTTTTGCATTCATTCGAATCCTATTTGGACTCCCAAGCACACCCCGAAAGGTCAGGCACTGTGACATTGTCGCATTTTTCAGCCCCTTGGCAGGACGTAGCGATCCAAGCGATTCGGAGAAACTGACCACCAGGACTGAAGGCTGACGAAACAAACATGCAGGTAAGAGCTATAGAGTGCATCCCATCATGCATGTTGATGGGACAGACAGAATTCTGGTGCAAAAAGCCTTCGGGGTCCTGTTAACTATTTTCTGTTCAAGTCCAGGACTGTGCGTGGTTAAACATGTGTGTGTGTGTGTGTGTGTGTGCGCACGTGTGTGGCTCCCTGTCACATCCAAGGTCGCCATGGTCACAGTTAACCTTGGCAAAGCACTACAACATGAACACGGGGGGTGGAAGTCTGACACACTGATATGAATGTGTGTGTGTGTGTGTGTGTGTGTGTGTGTGTGTTGTGCCAAGCAAGTCCAACTGCCAAAAAATAACCCCTGCTGTAGTGAAAAACAAATGATGTGTATCAGACAAGCACAATGATATGTTGTACATTTTTTGACAGCAGGACTCCATTAAGCACCACCCGTCCTCCACCAACCACCTCTTCTTGACCAGCTCGCTCCCTTGCTGAGGCTTCCACCTCCTCTTCCCCTTGTTCTCGCCCTACACGGGGTGACACGAGGCTCCGTTTTTCCCTTTGGAAAAGGGCTATCGGAGATGTCAGTTAGAGTCTCTCGATGTCTCTGTATTTTTTGCGCAGTATAGACACCTGGTCCTTGAACAAAATGGGGTCCAGTCTCATCTGGGAGTGGACGAGGGGCATCCTGCCAAACCAGCTGGCAAATTTGTTCATGCAGGTCTGCCGCTGGGCGAAGTGGTCCGGGTCTGCCCAGCGAGAGGCTCGCGAAGTCTGCTGGAGGGAAAGAAGAAAAAAACCAAAATAAAAGTCACCTTTGTGAAAGTATTTTATGACAGAATACAGGCATTTCCTGTCCCATTTGGAGATCATGGTACATGTATCCGGACTAATATTTGGTTCATGTAGGAATAACAGATGAGTGGAAGCGGAGGTGAGCTGAGGTCTTTACTGAGGTCAGGTTTGTATTGGAATGTGTCAAGTTCTCTAAATAAAGGAGGGGGGGAAATGTCAACATTTCATTCACATAGGATTACTATTTAAAAAAAAAACTGCATCTCCTAAAGTGTTCCACAGCCATCTTTCAATTTGTTCTACGTTTTTGTTGATTAATGAATGAATGAATGAATGAATGAATGAACGTTAGTTCCTGTAATCACTCAAACAGACATTGTCTTTTCTCTCCCTCAATGTATGAATAAGACAAAAATAAAGCCCATGCGCACTTACTATGAGAGCTGCTTTTAGAGAAAGATCTGAGAATTCAATAGTCCTTGCGCAATAAGCCAAAAATAATAAATAATCCTGATGCCGCTGCTTATGGAGCTGAAATTTGGTACCTGTCCCATCATGGTCTCCTTGTACTGCTTCTTCTGTGTGACCTTGATGGGGGGCATCTTGGTGACGGCAGACACGAGGAAGTTCATGAGGATATCTTCACAGTTTGATAGCTGGTCAACCATGCTCTTCAAGCTGGCTGGCAGGTAATTTGTATACAAGTAATTGTAATATCTAGACGGGTAAAAAGGAAGAAGAAGAAAGAAGAAGAAAAAAAAAAAAGAGTCATGGGAATCTTTTTCTGTGAAGCTGTGTACGTCAGAAGAAGAAAACGTTTGCAAACATACGCAAGAGCAGAGTGAAATTATTTTCTTCACCCATCCTCACTTGTTAGTAAGAGAGAAGGTCCAGCCATGATACAACTGATACAGATACTTCAGGCATCGTAAAGTTTCCCTAACAAACATTTTTTAAAAACGGCAACGCTGAAATGATACTCTGCTCAATACTATTCCTCAGTTTTGTACCTGTGGTAGAAAGCAGCTCCAGTCAGCACCATTGAATAGTCATTGGTCCACTTGGAGGTATAGCCCCAGCGCTCCTTGTTGACGTCCCAGAAATGGCTCCTGGCTGGATATCCCACAATCCTCTCTGGGAAACGTTGCCAAACAGTGAAGGCGAAATCCACCTACGAGATAAACGTCCGAGCTCTGATCCGACCTCTTTCTCACCATGCTTGGAGAATCCGAGATGAAGCGCACCAGTGGTGTGTTAAAGAGCCGTGATGTGGCATCACCTACCTCAGTGGTGGAGAGCACCGTGTCCTCGTCCAGGCTCAGCACGGCATCCGTTACGATGGTGCTGTAGGGCAGGAAACGGCTGCTCATCACCTGGAGACATCAGCAAATCACACAATCTCAAACAGTGACTGTAAGGACTTTCCCAAAACCTTCTCACGGTACGTGCTAACTTGAAAGTCTGCTGCCCCGCATCATGTTCGTTACAGTGGAATGTTCTGGATAAATCCATGTGACGCATGACGGTTGTGGCAAATTCGTATCTGCCACAGCGCACGGAGCCGATCTGATAAGGGTTAGTGTTTTGCACACTGACTCTGAATGCCAAACAGATGCGATACAACTACCCGTGTTACCTAGCAAACATTGCTTACTCTATACAAGTCATTTCCAGCCAAGTGCCTAGGTTGAATGGTCGCTGAAAACCCATCAGCTTTAGCAAAACAGGTGAAGCGGCGGCACATGGAGATAATCTTCGCAGTCTCCAAACATCTACATCGTACTACAGGGGATTCCTCTTACCTTACTCTCCCCCTCAATCACGAGGACGGGCTGAGAAGTCGCAGGCCAGCGGTGCTTTGCAGGAAGAGGCTTGTCACAGTTCCACAGGACGATAACCTAAAAAAACAGTGGAGATGATGTGAGGTCGCTAGTATGGAATCGACGACTCTAAGGGATCTTAAACACAGCGCGTGAAAGGCTGTACGCTTGAGTCAACTAGCATAGTTGGATGTTTCATTATCACCAAACTGCGATAATACTTTTGGTCACATTGCCAAGTGACTCAGACCAGAGCAAGACGAAACGGTACAAAAAGTATCTGGACACATGACCAGCACACACATATTTGGTTCTTCCATATCAAATGGTTACCACAAAGCCTACAATTGTATAGAAAGTCTCTGTATGATGTAGCAATGTCACTGTATCCCTTCACTGGAACACAGAGGCACTAAACGTGTTCCAGCATGAGAATGCGCCTGTGCACAAACAGCACGCCATGGTCCACCAAAGTTGGAGTGGAAGAACTCTTTCAGATGAACCGCAACTTCGAGTGAACCCTCCTATCCCGGACATGCTCTTGTAGCTGAATGGACACAAATCCCAACAGCCACGCTCCGGAATCAAGTGGAAAGCCTTCCTAGAAGTGTGCGGCTTATCATGACAGGAAAGCAAGACGAAATCTGCAACGTGATGTTCAGCACGCACACGTGGGAATGATGATCAGGTCTCCACAAACCTTTGGCCGTGCAGTTTTTATTTGATCCCACCATTTTTCACCATTCCATATTGTATTAGATCACCTGGATGAGAGTAACAGATTAGAGCCACACCTGTGCACAGTACTGGGATTTGGCCACAGAGGCTAGCAGCTTCAGGATGGGCTGCGACTGCGAGATCAGCGGTGTTACAGCGTGGATCACTGCCGTGAACCTCTGATGCGGTTTGATACCTGTGGACAGAGGGGTATACATCCAGTCAACTCTCAAAAACTTCCATGGCAATCTTTTCAAGAACCCACTCGCACCATGAGAATTCAGGACACGTAATAAACAGGCCTTTCTTTTAAAACATAACGCCAGACTAACAACCCTTTTATCTTAATATTGTGCACCAAAGTTAATTAGACACCACACACACACACACACAAATACTGGTAAAGTAATTACACGAGGTTAGGAACAGGCAGCATCCTTTAAAAGAAACTTCGTTATTTGTGGCAAAGTTTAATTGGTGCTTTGGGAGAAGCGAGTAACTAATTTAGATATTACTTGCAACAACAGCAATTAGCAACAAGCAGGAAAAAAACATGCTTGAACATTGTTAGCTACTGTCCTAAGGTCAGATTCAGAAATTTTGGCACCCTTTAAGAGAATGCCACAATAATGATTTCTTGCCCATTTTAACTAGAACAATTTCCCAAATGTAAAAACACATTTGTTAAATAACAGAAACACAACAAAGTAATTCTTTCGTCATTATTTTCCAATTTTTATCCATTCAGATTTCTCCATTGTTCTTATTTCTGTTAAACACCCAACGCGATATTTAATCTATTATATATATATATATATATATATATATATACACTTAACTTAATTTTTTGTGCCAAAATTGTTTAAATCACTGACAACACAAACAGCTGGAAAATGTTTCATTATTACTGATGCCGTAATCAAATTTCCCCTTTTAAACAACTAGAAAAATGATTTCCCTTATTACGTCTTATAAGTATATTAAAAAGAAGAAAATGAAATCACAATAATTTCTTTAAATCAATGCACACAATAATTTGAATTACTGACAACATTTCTGTCAAAATGATTGACGATACTTTTAAATCATCATTGATGCATATTTTGTTTTCACGCGTCATTCTCATAAGAAAGAACATTTTCTAGAACAAAGAAACATAGAGTTTCCTTTGAAAGCCTAATACATCATCACTGGCGCCGCAAGAACATTTAAAATAAAATAGAATTACTACTTGATCACTGATGGAGAAAACAAAAGCTAGAAAGCTCCATGAAGTGTGATTCATACAGGAGGCCCACGCGAACGTTCCATTATTAGCAGCATTAGCACTTTTTCGAGGACCGCTCCTGTAAAGCAGCTTTTGGAAAGAATCCACTATGGTACGTTAGTGTGTACGTGTGTGTGTGTGTAGTGTGTGGGCGACTCACCGAGCGGGGCGTAGTAGAAAGGGAAGTGTCCCAGGTGGGAGGAGTACTGAGGCAGGGTGAAGAGACCTCCGGGCAGGTTGTTCCACATCACAGTGCTGCGGCTCAGGTGCTGCAACACGCGGTCGTGGATGATCTGAGAGAGAGACAGCAATAAACTACGGTCAAGAGCAAAATCGGTCACCACTCTGAACTCCTTAAACCTAGGGTTAGTAGTGCTGGATCAAAGCTATCAGGAGCTAGTATTCACCACAGCATGAATTTATTGGGTGTTTGGATGATGATGAAGGTTTACGAGCTTCCGTATCACAGAAAGGCGGAGAATGAGCGGGTAACACATGATTGTCTACACCTGGGCATGGTTCGCGAATTCATGCACTTCTTTTCTTGCTCAGCACCCTTCCAGAAAAGGGAGAATGACAGAGATCACTTTAAGCTGACCTGGCGCTTGAACTTGGTTAGTTTGGTATTTCGTTTTCTGTAAATGTGCACTTGAATGCCAAGAGGCATAGCGCAAAAAATGATAAACAGCAGCAGCTCTCTCTCTCTCTCTCTCTCTCCATCCTCTGCCTCCTGCGTCATCATTCCCCCTTAGCACCAACTCGGGGTAGCAAAAACCAGCAATTTTTGACGATCCATGAAAGACAAAACATTAAAGCTTTAAAATTCGGATCGTGATTGTCACTCACAATTCGTGGAGCGATTTTATAAGGAATCATACTTTGCATATTTATTACACTCTTACAATACGGTTGCATGGAAGCTCCATATCTCTGAATGATGGCTGATTTACAGCACATCTGTACTGCAGACAAAATCCCGAGGGCGAAAATAACTGCTGTTTGATATAAAACTTTAATCGCGTGTGTAAAAGCTCAGTGTGTCCTCTTTAAATTAAAACAAAGGCAGTGATATGTACGGCTGATTGAATAGTCGGAGTAAGACGCAAACAAATAAACTCTGTGTATGTGACTGTAACTATAATCTGTGACGTGTCATCGGTGCATGCAGCCATGACTCACTCGCCTCATTTCATACGTTTCATACGTTTAGTCATCGTTGGTTTTAAGTGCCTGAAACTCCCTTCCCTGTAATTAAATCACTCCCTCTTGAGAAACGTAATATTTTAACATTCAGTGTTCGATAAATAATTTAGCGAATTGCTAAGAATATTCACGATAAGCTATTTTCCTGAAACGTGATGTAGTCTATTAACAGCAGGCTTTTTGGTTACTAAGCAACATAACGCACAAAGATTTGGGTCACATAGGCGGAGCAGTGCCTCGAGTGTAATGATTTCTTTTGTATAAATCCGGGAGCGTTAATACAGAATGGGATCATTGTGATGTGCGCGGATCTTGAGAATCGTGGGCTCGGCCAATCGGATTTCAGAATATGCTTTAAAACAGACAATTTATCCAATATCGGTTGCCGATAGAGATGACACCAATCCGGTAACCAGGGTCGACGCCAGCAAAAAAAAAAATAATCGGTGGATTAGACAGAGGAGAAAACAAACTAGAAATGGCAAAGACTATGGAAAGAAATATAGCTCTGGAACTGGAAATTTGTACTTGGTGCATATAATATTTGTGAAACATTTCGGATAATGGACATCCCAGGACCACTTGCAGCGATGACATCCTGGATGGGACGCTGGATCGTCGCACCCACACATTCACTTCACAGCTAGAGGCAATTCAGAGTAACCGATCCACCTCCTGACATGTTTTCGTGGGGTGAGAAGAAACCGGAGAACCTGCAGGAAACCGACACGGAGAAGCGAAACGGTTTCCATATCAAAAGAGTCTTGACAGCGTGCACCTGTGTATCCTCGGACCCTTGCTCCATTTCTGGGCTATAAATCCCTGTGCGATGACATGCTTGGGTGTCTCTTACCCAGCAGGCCCCTGGACACTTCCTCCAGAGAAGTGCATGAAACCAGGGCTCCTTCAGGAATAGCTCGACTCGGTGATTAATCGAGCGCGCAACAGCGAGTAGCCGAATGTGGAAAAAGCAGAGGAGTCTATCGGCTGGAACGTTACAGACCTGTATGGTGCCGTTACTGCTCGAGGAACATTCAAATTTAATGAGGGCATGTCTTGAACGCGGTGAAGGATGTTCATCGATCATGAGGGCTAACTCTAGAGAGGAGGAAGTGTACTGTACCTCTAGCGTAGTGAGCACGATCTTCTCTACGGAGGAAAAGTACGCCTCCCAGAGGAACTGCGTCTGCTGCCGGAGGGAGAGGATCTTGTCCTGGTTGATGGAGCGGATGGTGGAGGGGATCTGCGCCAAAAAGCAAGCAGGGTTTAAAAATAAAAGTACTGTACGGAGGAACAAGAAGAACTGCATTATAAATGCTTTTTATTTCCTCTAGGCTTGTTGATTCTCAGGGAGATTTTTTTCCTCCCGTTCTGCTTCTTTATTTGGTAAATTCGCAGCTCTGATATTACGATCTATGTGATGTTTCACGCAAATACATACCTTGTATAAGGAAATAATATGATATTTAAAATGCACAAACGCTTTAAACTCAATTCAACTGTAACGCGTATTACTCAGACGGTACTATAAATGATTTAGCATTACGCCCGCTCGCTACATCTGGACCTGAAAAATTGCCTGTGCTCTCTGGGTGGGAGTGGCTTGCTCTCTCTCCATGTCAATCACAGCGACAATAGCCAATCGGTGGCGTCTGTGAGCTCACGTATGCGCAAGAGGGCGGATAGCGCCTTCCTCCGCGCTCGTTAAACTAGCCTGAAGCCGGCTGGGTTCAAACGGATCTGCGAAAACCCTGACCTTACAGAGCGTTACATCGTTCCTTACCTATTTCTATGCATTTCTAGACAATGAGCTGGTTTAAAACGTCAACTTAAACCCGGAGCAATTTATATTTATATTCAAAGAAATGACACTGATGGGGCTGCTTTTTTTTTCTTTTGTCCAATGCGAGTTTTCAAAAAAAATAAAAATACAAAAACATTCCAACGTTTTTCACACACATTTGCAAGCGTGAAACTATGGTACGTTCCGAGCACAAATGGAATTTATTTTTCACTCTTAAACTTTTTCACCTTTCGATGCAATGCTTTAATTTGTAACAGAATAAGACCCATGCAGATTGGCCAATGATTTATTTATTTATTTTTTAAGTGTTTTAAGTGCGGGACAAATCTGTACGAAGAAATCCGAGTGCGGCGACATGTCGAGAAATCCCTGCGTGCACACATTGTCTTTTTTCCTAATGGGAGTCAGCATGACGGCTAAGAGAAGAGTGCTGCCTCACCGAACAACTCGCCATTTGTCTATAAAACAAGGCCATCCTTTAGCTTTGTTTAATGCTGACAGCTAAATAATGTGGTCGCGTAAGGCCGACGGATTCGGCGTGGACTCCCGGCCGACGGTTTTGAAGACGCGACGGCTGTTATACCACCAGTCACCAGGCAATTACAGAAATGTATTCAGCTGTAATGGCGCTGGGACAGCGAGTGCGCTCAGAGGCGTATTAAATGCGCGGACGTGCGACTCAGACAGAACCTGTCACTCTTCTAACCCCGCTGTTTCCTTTGGCCCTAAGCTGCACACGGGAGACTCGGGTTCGGTTCCAGCATTTCAATTGCGCTGCGGCTTGTTCGGAAAATCCTCTCCGGGGCTTTTAGCTAGCGGTGGTGTGAAAATATCCTTTCTGTGGCATGACAATCAGAAGCGTCAGCGTTCGGAAAGCGCCGTTTTAGCTGAGGACGGAGGAAAGGAACAGGTTTAAAATGAGCACTTGTTTGAAAGCAATACAGTTCAAACAAACTCGAGAACACAATGTGGCTACCGAGTTCCCCCCAAAACTTCTCAAACTGTTTTTAAAAAAAACCCTCAATGTCAAGTAAGGAGTAAAGTACTCTGTGCTGCAGGACAAAAAAGTCTATGGGGTGGAGCCTGACCTGATCTAGCTCCTCCTTCATGGGCGGAGTCAAGCCAAAGGTCCAGGAGGTGGTGACAACGTGATGTGTTTAAGTGGCTGGATAAACGCGTTGCTCGGTGTTGTATAGGGTTGTGTATAGGTTTGTGTGGGTTAGGGGAGGAGCCGGACCAGGTCAAGCTCCACCCACTGGACCTTTGGTTCTGCAGCAAGGACCGTGTTGATTGTTATAGAAAATACAAATTCTTTTAATTTTCCAATAGCATGTGTCCTAAACCGTGTTTTACTTCCCAAAACAATCCATTTTTTTTTATACTTTAAAGAAATCCGACATGTCATATTTTTATCAATTTATGGTCACGTTTGATGTTTTGGATCATCGAGAAGCTTCTGTTGTCGAGAAACCGCAACGCGTAAACTCCTCTTTCCTCGAGATATCAGAAAACAAAGACAGTAAGGAAATGTCTCGTCGCAGAAAACTCCACGATAGCAGTCGTATAAGCGCACTACGGCGGTTCCTGGTGTGACGGAGGTACCTGCAAAAGCAGCCTCTCGTCGCCGATGACGGCAGCCGTGTTCCAGTCGATGACCTCGGAGAAGGGGAGCTCCCAGCCGTTACTGAGCACGGCAGGAACACAGGCAGCCTACACACACACACACACACACGTAAACAAGTATCAGTACATTACACCTATAACTGAATGTATGATCCACTCGGCATGCAGAAATCTAGCTAGGGAGCGTTCCTGAATTTGTGCCATTGGGCAAGTTATTTTGGACAACTCGAAGGAGACTGAAAAACGCGGCTCGGGTTTGAGGTGATGGCAGAAAGCTTTGTTCTGCCTCTCGACGACTTCTTTTCAATCACAGCAGCAAGAAACGGAGCAGAGATAAAGATCAGCGGTGGCACAGAGGGAGGAGTGACACACACACACACACACACACACACAGAGCGCGCGAGCGAGAGAGAGAGAGAGAGAGATAGGAAACGCAGCAGGGCATCAGTGTGTTAAAGCTCTAGCTGGCGGCTACGATGAGAACAGTGTGATCGCCCATCCAGCAGCTGACGCCTTCTGCAAAAGTGCTCGTACAGAGGGAGATCAGAAAATAACCAAACGCCACAGAGTTGTGTCCATGCAGCAGCGGCGCACACGAAACGCCGGGGTTCCGGCTCGACAAAACGCGGCACGACGGACTGCGACTGCGAGGTTAAAATGGCAGCCGGAGCGGACTCGTGTCTACACAAGACAAAAGCCGAGAACCAATTATACACTTCAGGGAGTGTTGTTATGGCAAAATAATCAATCAATGATTATTATTTTAATTACGGGGTGATTGAGGGGTTAACGATACCACCCCGAAGATGATTGTTTTCCAATAACACCAAGTCCTAACGTGTTTTTGCTCTACTACAGCAATTTCCCAATAATTCAGATGGGTGACATTACCACTCTGTAAATCTATCCATCATCACTTGCGTTATAAACTGTTGTTGTATAAGAGGAATAAATATTCACGACATTGTTAATTAAAAAAAAACAAAAAAAAAAACACACCGTGCTGTTCATTATTTTCCTGCAACAGACGGAATAAACAGTGTTTAATTCTTTGCGTAAATTCTTCACTGTGCAGCTAAACGCTGTAACGGATCCGAATAACCCGAACGATGCGCCGTCGCGCCACGCTCTTAAAGTTGAGAAAACGTGAAATCCAGCACGGATCTGAACGTGAGTCGGTCGATACGCTAGTCCTCCTTTATGAACTCATTTTTAATGGAATCGTGTCCAGAAGATTGTGCGTGTCAGACTTCTAACCCTTGTTAGCGTTAGCCATTGGCGGACACACTATTCCATTAACCGTGAAAGACACGACGGACGCTTCCACGCGAGATCGCGATGATATAAAAAACTGCGATAAAATGCTGGGAAATTATTACAATTTCCCACTCCAATTACATCCTGAAATTACTACCTTCATTTATTGCACCCCCCACCTGAATACTCCCAGCTGTGTGTAATTGGCGCGTACCGAGGATCGGCAATAACAGAAAAGGAGTCACGACGTGTCGTATAAAAGGGTCGTTTATGGCGTCCCGCGACGGCAGCAATAACAGCAAATGGGCCGCTCTGAAACCGTCCTCGACGTGGAACAACAAGAGGCAGTGTTTAACAAGGTTTGTGCTTTGCTTGTGTGTGCGCGCGCGCCCGTGTCCTGCCGCTAAGCTGTTAAGCAGGATGCCGGCGTGTGATTGGCTGCTGCTCCTCCCTCGCCCTAATCGGCACGGCATCATTAACCGGATCTGCACGCTGTTAGCAAACGCTAACGCTCGCATGCACATAAAACAAAAGAGACGCGCCGGCACACAAAGCATGGATGGACCATAACAAACCGGATCAGAACGGAGGATGACCGGAACGTCTAATTGTCTAATGAGGGCACTTGATTCATTTCACACGGGTTTGTTTTTAAGTGGAGGGGGCGTGGCCTAGGCTCCTGTCAATCCCAGTGAAAGAGGCGTGGCCTGT
The DNA here is from genome assembly GCA_030068235.1 of Notoglanidium macrostoma. Taxonomy (NCBI): domain Eukaryota; kingdom Metazoa; phylum Chordata; class Actinopteri; order Siluriformes; family Auchenoglanididae; genus Notoglanidium; species Notoglanidium macrostoma. The sequence goes on from JAQQZR010000019.1 coordinate 1,802,497, forward strand.
CAGCCTATCAGATTCAGGAGTCGTGCTTCTGCAAACGTGACCGAATACATTCAGTTCAATTGCGCAACACAAAAACGTTTATAAAAAATAAAAATAAAACCACGAGACGGAGGCGGCGGATGATCTAGCGTGGTTCTGCCAATAGCGATAAAAGGGCCGCGAGACAATAATGACTTCACCTGTAATGCCTCGAGGAAGCGGAAGGAGCCCAGACGGCGTCCTCTAGGCACCAGACAAAAAGTGGAGTTGTGCAACATTTCTTTGTAGTCGTACCTGGAAAGGAAAAAGAAAAAAGAAGACGTGTTTATATTTATTAACTCCGTGTAAGCTCTTATACAAAGGAAATTACAACAGAGGCACGGTGCAAGCCGTGCTGTTAAACAAGCCGGCACAGAGACACAAGCGCCGCCGGTTTCCACCGCGTCATCCAAAACAAGTGCAGACCGGCAACGATCGCCACCGGCGGCCTTCGAAAACGTAAGACTCTCGCCAGGAGAGTCGTTTTTCCTTCTTTGTTTACAGAGTTCATACAGAAATACAGCGAAAGCTTCGATTACAAGTCATTCGATATTATTAGTAACATACGGAGTCGGAAGCCAGACAAATGATTTGTGTATAAATGTTTTAATAGCAAATTTATCCGGACATCACAAGATTACTACAAGTCACCTTTGGCCTCTACAGTCACGAGAGGTGCTCGATGTGGTGGCCGTTAGCGTCCAGACGGTCACGTGTTCCTGAAGGGCGTGTACTTTTTTTACTCTTATCTCGTTTAGAATCCATGGTGAAAACTTTAGCGTGCAATACGGAAAGGATAAGACTTTGTTTGGTGTCATGCTGGTACAGGAAAATGATCACGGGGAACATGCAGCAGAGTGAACGTTATCGGTTAATGTCTCAGAACAGGACGTGAAGGCGATTATTCGTAGAACACCATCGGTTTTATAAGGGCTTAAGTACAAATGTCTTACGAGCCAACACACACACACATGATTAATCAGTCAAGGTGGCGAACAGGAATATTTTTCCCAACACACGAACTTGTCCAGGGTGGGAACAAACTGATCAGTCGGGGATGTAAGCTGAAATCGGAAACGCTGATTTTCCCAGTGGTTTAAACGTGAGAAACTGTTCGGGCTGTGAACATGATCAGTCAGGTTTATAAACACAATTATTTTCCCAAGGTCCGTCGACCTCACAGACGCGGTTATTATTCGAGAACGCGAACACTATTATTTGCACAAAGTGTAAACATGATTAATTTTCCGACGGCTTAAACGGGAATGTCTGACGAGGCCACACGCGCACGATTAATTAGTTGCGAGCGTAAACGCGGATTATTTTTTTTCAAGGGCTTAAACTCGAGTATCTGCCGAGGCGGCGAACGGGATTAATACGCGGTCGAGGACGCGGGCACGATAAATTGTCGAGGACGTGAAAAGCGTTACCCTGAACAGGATTACTTCCCAAAGCTGCGCAGTCGCTCCTGCTCAATCAAATCGCCTCATACTTTTGAGTCTTGATTACGCTAGGGTCATTATTAACGCTGATGAATTTAGGATGTGCCCACCGCAGACTCATCTATATATCTGGCGTTCTCGGTCTATTCCTGTTTCCGACGGCAATCCGGAACGACGCTGCGCTCGGAATTATCCTTTACACTCTCACACACACACATTTGCTGCCCCGTCGCCCTCACTGACTCGGACAATCGGCGGTCGGCTTCGCTCGCTGATCTGGACTGATAACGTGGGAACAGAAGAACGACTGTGTTTCCGCTCTCTGACGCTCAGAAATCCTTTCAGGCAGCTGTGTGTGAACCCGCTGCTCCGACGCGAGGCAACGGGCATTCCGACGCACTTTATCAGGAGCTGATGGAAGAAATAAAGTATGAACGTGAAGCTGATAAATGAAAGCGCGGCGCGTTCGGAAAGTGCTTTAAAGCGCGGCGTTACCTACAGCTGAACCCGAGACGCTGCACACAGACGCGAACCCGGCGACCCCGTGCCGCGCCTTTATTTCGACGAGGAGGGGGGAAAGAATCTGAGCGTCTCTTTCAGCGCTTGGCTCAAGAGGCTGTTTGGAATTCCTAATGGAACATTCCTGCAGTGTTCCGACGCTCAGGCCTGTCAGTCCGGGTTCCTCCGCCGCCTCCACCAGATTCTCAGGCTTTTTCCTCCTCTCAGTCTCTCTAATCAAGATGAAACGGAGGGAAACTTCCCTTCCGCGATCCTAGGGATGTCATGAGAAAGCACATTACAATAAATCAAGAATTTTTTCGACTCTTGTGTGTTCGATCTTTTTTCCTTTAAGCAACATCGTGCTGCCAGGTATTACAATGCACTTCCGAACCGCAAGAACGCTATACGATTACAGCGGCGTGTCGGATCGGCTGGTTAGTGACCTACGAGACGACGAGCGTGACGGCGGTGATGGAGCTGTTAGCGTGAGAGAAACTGATCCGTTTAAGCGGAGCGCAAAGATGTACAGCGAGAGAGCTGGATAGACAAAAGAATAAAGCGCCGCTGCATTAGGTAGAGCACCACTATAAGCTGGTAATTGAAGGGAATTGTGTCTAATCGACGTCAATATGCCGATGAAAGGAGTTTAAAGTAAAAAAAAAAAAAAAGTGTCACAGTCATGTATAATAATATAAGAGGTGGTTCGGTGCTTCGTGTTTTTTTTTTTTTGGCACAGAACCGCCGTCTCGTGTTCCAGCTCCTCGGCGAGGTCGGGGAATCGGGTGCTGAAGGGGCGACGGGGTTTGCTGGCAGCGCCGCACACGCCGCGCTCTCTCACGTGCGGCGCTGAAAGCTGCCTTCATCAGACGCGCAGGTCAAGTTGCAAGTTGAGTCTCTGAGAAAAGCTAATGCATCGCAACACGGCGCCTCTGCAAGTGCGCACACGCACGCATACGCACAACCACACACACACACACACACACACACACACACACACACACACACACACTCGGCAGGTAATGGTGTGCAGCTGACGCTTCCATTTCCACCTCACGTTACACCGCAGGCCGCCCGAAGTGCTGAAAACTATGCGAAGAAATGTTCTACATCCTGTACTTCCTGGTTTCGGGTACATATTACGCCACGGTACGGCTGACGATACGGATTTCAAGAAGCCCGAATTTATGAACAGGAACTTTTAGACTATTTGACAGCGTGCTTGTTTGGCAGCTCGTGACAAGTCCAGCGATCTCACAGTAGGATTTGATTTCTAATCGAGATGCGATACCATAATGAATCCGTTCTTCGCGCGCGGGTTTTTACGCGTGACGTCTGCGGGCTACGTTACTGCACTGAAAATACAATGTTAATCCTTTTCATTCCTTACAACGGAATGGTGTGTTTCCGAAACAAATCCACGGCCGCATGTTTGGGGCTCGGTGTTTAGTTGCATGAACTAGAAAAGATTAAAGTAAAACGAATAAGTAAGTGAATCTTTACATAACTACCTACGCAATTAGGTAAGGAATTACATATACATCCAAGACTATCTATGTTCATTTTTCCAGGTAAAATCATTTCAAAATATAATAATAATAATAGCTACAGTATATCTGCTTGAAGCTTTCATCTTTAACTGGCGATGTCATCAGCAGTGAGGTCATGTGACGTGACATCACTGCTTCAACTGTCTTATTCTTGTTTTTTCAGTGTAAAAAGAGTTGAATCTCTTACATGCACCTATGCAATGTATATAAATTAAGTAAATAACTAACTATGTTTAAGTAACTTAATAGGTAAGTAAACAAGTAAGGAACTCGGAGGTAAATCAGTAATCAAGTACGGAAGTTAATAAGTCGTTAAAAAACTTAAAATGTATGAGTCAGTTTAAAACGGTAAGCGGGTAAAGAAGGAAGTGACTAATATACCGTATTTAAGTGAGTAAATCATTACAGTACCGCTCGAAAGCTTGGACACATACTCGCTCTCAGGTTTGTCTTTCTATGCTATCGTAACTACGGAAATAACGTGTGTGGTAAAGGGGTAAAAAACCAAAACGTGTTTTATATTTTGCGATTCTTCACAGACGTCAGCGTTTACCTTGTTGAAGCTTTACCCCAACTTGGCATGATCTTAACCAGCTTGAACAGCCGAGCCGTGTCAAAAGTCCAGTAGTGGAACGTCTCGCCTTCGTAACATGTTTAAGATCATCGGTTGTTGTGTTGGTGTAGAGTAAACAGCCCGCCACAACCGGAGTAATCCGGATTAGGTCGGGTGAGGAAACAGAAATGACGGAACATCACTCTAAGGCATGAAGCGTCTTAAATAATAAAACACATTGAATTAGAAGGTAAGTCCAAACTGGTACTGCGTGTATGTTCAAAAGTATGTAGGTAAATAACTACGTAGCTACATATTTATTCAAGTAACTAACTAACTAAGTGGACTAGTGATCGGAAGGTCGAAGCACCCAGCACCCAACCTTTCCCCGAACCCGACTCCTGATCAGCAGAAACACCGCCTCCTCCACGCTTCTTCTCTCTCCTGACTGTTTTAGCGCTTTCCCACGTGATCAGCTTTCTGAACCGAATTGTACAGACTTCCTTTCCCTCATCCCTTTTTCAGCATGGGATTTTCTTCAGGAAATGAACATCTGGTTGATCCTTTACTTCTTATTATTACAGATATCCTACAGCCAGTGATGATTTGTCTCCACCCGTTACACGCCGAACGGGACGGAAACTTTGCACACAAGCTGATGTTTTGCACCAGCTGAAATCATTTACACTCGTATCCCATGATCCCGAGGACTGAGACGGAGGAAGAACCTTTCACAACTCTCGCGTAGCCTTTTCAATAACCCGAGGGGACCGAATAAACCCTACTTCACGTCGGTGTCGGCTGAACGGTCGCTCTTGCATATATAATTAGAACGCGGACGTTTGGCCGCGGTGCTTATACGTTAGCGTTGTTGCCGTAGTAACCGGCAGACTGGCATAAATCAGTTTATAGGAGATGAAGGCTCACTTGGCAACAACCGCTTCCGTCTCACACACACACACACACACACACACACGAAACCTATTCGCAATGACCGTGTAATTAGAACAAGAAAAAAACCAACAGCAGCACTAAAGGCAGACGCTCACTCGCTCAGCAGAACCACCCACTGCCGTGTCAACAAACACAAACCTGACGACACACACACACACACACACACACACACACACACACCACAAGGATGACATGTCAATTATCATGCCACAGCCACTGCGACACATTCATACACTAATTACATGGTGTATAATTGCAGGTCAATGGCAGATTTAAAGCCTAAATGACGTTTCCGTGAGCTGCGCGCGACATTCGAACCGTTTCCAGCACTCACGTCTTTACGGACCTGTAGATTTGAAATGGCGGGAAAATTCGATGTGTTCGAATGTTTTAAAAATGGACACGTTGAGCAAATGCACCCCATCAGCCACGACGTGTCGGTCACGCGGCAGCCACGGCTTTATTTTCAAACCGTTGTAGCTTACGTAAAGCTTAACGCGATCGACGTCAGGGTGGTGCGGTGGAGCGAACTTACTATTAGCACTCGGTAAAAACCACTCTGCTTCGTAAAGTGAACATCCGAGACGGGAAAGGTTTCAGGACAGAGACACTGGACTCTCTTTCCATACATTTTCCTATAAAAGCACATCGGCGCGTTTTCTTCCTCTTACACCAGAGCACTTTCATAACGCATACATTTCTTTATTCGTTAAAGAACGTCACGTTGTTGTTTTTTTTTTTTAATCCATTTATAGCTACAAGACGAGTCATCGCACATGTAATAGCAGTTAGAAACCGCCATTCCCGCTTTCTTTTCCACTTAAAGTTAATAAAAGAAAAAATAAATAAATCGATCGTCATTGATTACATCATGTCATACTTTTTATCCAGTTATAGCTACAATTAATCATTTAACATGACAGCCGTTAGAAACAGTACAGTATTCCTTCCTCGCACACACTTTTTCCTCTCTCGAAGTTAATAATAATAATAAAAACAGCTTGTTACCAGCATACTAATGGGGAAAAAGTGTAAACGTCCGTCCCGAAGATTTTCCTAGGGTGGAAAACTGTTAACGTGCCCAGATCATATGTTACGTCCATCGTAGAAGTCCCTGTGTACGAGTCGTTACTATAGAAACGAAGTGAATTAATATTGCATAAACCTGTGATTTGCTTGGCGGCTGCTCGCTGTAAGGGTCACACCGTGCCCTAAACCCTCTCGGTGAGTCTGTGGCTTCACTTACTGGCAGAAATTTCCAGAAAGCTTGTGGGTGAGACAGCTTTACGCTGCGTAGTGTGTTAACAGTACTTCTGTGGCTCAAACTTGAACCAATCGCACCAACAAAGTCTCAACATACACGTGTTTATTTATCGCTTTAACGTTTCCGACATCTCCGTCTGTGTAACGACGCACACTTTATTCCCTTAACGTAGCATCAATTTTTAAATGGGAAAACTTTACAGATTGTAAGGCTGAAAATATATTAGGCTGGAATGAGGAAAAACAATCTGTTTTAAATTGCGCAGCTCCAATTTAAGGAACAAAAACTGCTCCCAAATCACTCAGTAACCACTTCTAAACCACTTCTGCCTTGGCATTAGGGAGACAGACGCTTTAAATTTGATCGCAGAAAGCTTTCTGCTTTCATTTCCATTTATTCTCCCGGCAGACGCTTTACGAGCGAGGCGCGGGGCTGAGCACACGGCCGAATACTGTAACGATGTCAGGCGCAGTCCTGGCAGGCGCGGTGATGAGCTGATGAGTCGAAGGAAAAATGCAAAAAGAAGCTAAACTCATCTGAGTGACCGAGACTGAGAAGGAGAACAAGAGGAGAAGCCTTAAAGCAGCGCGCTTCCTCTAGAAAACATCGATCTGGCACGGAGACACGCGCAGCTCATATAATATAAAGGCTGAGGGGAAGAGAGAGAGAGAGAGAGAGAGAGAGAGAGAGAGAGAGAGAGAGAGAGAGAGAGAGATGGACACTCAGACAGAGTTAGAGGAAGAAAGATGGATAAAGAGCCAGAGAGGGAGACTAATACACGCGGGGATAAAAACAGAGGGACACCGAGCAAGACAGGGAGAAAGACACAGTAAAGAGAGAGAGAGAGAGAGAGATGAAAAATAGACAGAGATGTACAGAGAGAGAGAGAGAGAGAGAGCCACAGGGAGGGACAGACGCACAGAAAGATGGTCACAGGAGGAGAAAAACAAACAGACAGAGACAGAAACAGAAAAAGAGACAGAGAAAGAGTGAGACAGAGACACACTCACAGAGAGAGACAAAGACAGAAAGACAGTTGTAGAGTGAGAGACATGGAGACAGAGAAAGAGTGATACAGAGAGAGAGACACACAGAGTCACAGACAGAAAGACAGATCTAGAGTGAGAGAAGAGAGACAGAAAAAGTCAGAGACACATATGGCAGGACACACTGTCTGTCTCTGTCTGTCTGTCTCTCTCGGAATTGGCATATCTGTCTCTTTTTCTCCATCTCTCTCCTTCTTGCGCTCCGTGTTCTCCATCTCTCTCCCACTAAATATAAAGTATCTCAGCTGGAATCCACTTCACCCACATCCCATAATGCCTCTTTTCTGAACGAGAGCGAGCGAGCGAGCGGGGAAGAAAAAAAAAAATCCTTTTCAAACCCTCACACGTCCATTACACTGAGCTTTTTCAATAAGCGGAGTGAACACAGGAGGTCAGAGGACTTTTCTCTAGCCGAGCGTGTGACATTCATATATTACCGTTACACAAGACAAAATGCTGCGACTATACGCACTCCAGACCATCGACACTGCTGCACTAAACACGCACAAATGAACAGATCCACATTAAAACACAAATGAGAAGCGCACAACGGTGAAGCACGATACGTCAAGACGTTTCTGTGACATACGACACGCATCATAATATACAGGGTTCAAAATCAGCAGATTTCTATCAGAGGTTGTAAATATTACAAAAAAAAAAAAAATGTATTAAAAATACTTGCGATCCCTGAAAGTGTATTGTAACAGAATTGCTCACAATATGGATATTACGTCATATATATATTTTTTTAAAATGATTGCGATATTGCAATACCCCTGATGTTTCAGAAAAGCATATTATGACAATATAATGTGTTATCAATAGTACATCAAATTATTACCCAGCCCAAGCAATACGTTAGAGTATTTAGAGTTAAAAATCTGATTTAATCTGGAAGGTCTGATAGCACTGTCGTGTACTTACTGAAAAACACAATAACCTGATACTTAGAAACCAGGATGAGTTGGATTACTTTAAAGATATCTCTCGCCCTCTTTCCCTCGCTGCTTAAAACCCCAACTGGAGGTCAGCACAGTTCAAGGGTGAACCTGGGTAATGAATTATCTACCGTGTAAGTCATTAATTACTTCTCTCTGGTCCAAGAATCCGCGTCCTCCAAGTGAAATTACATTCCTTTATAAGAAAATACTGACATTAAACACAAATGAATTACAAACTACTTTTAAAAACTTCAACTAACAGATAATCGTGCTCTCAGTAAGGCATAACCCATTCGAGTGCCATGCTATTACAGGAAAGTGATCAACAATGGGGGTGGTGTGATGACGCAAAGTAACCATAACACACACAAAGTTGATTATTTTCCAATAACCACACATCCTGAGGTGTTCTTAGCATCTTAGCTCAGCATTTTGACTATTAGTCATACTTATTTCTGGTTAATTTAATTAGACTTCATGGTGCGGAACGTCTTTAAAGCAAATTCACTTATGTTATAGTAGCTATAAATAGTCATTCCCTTGCCAGCCTCTCTCTTTTTCCTCTCCAAGTTAAAAGGACAAAAAAAGCACAGCTACGCCGGGATCAGACTATGCGATATTTATGTCGTTCAGGATGGTCACCATGTCAGCCTAGGCAATCATGGTGCCATAAATTCTTGCCGTGTCTTGCAAGACTGGCAACACAACTTTGACCCCAACCAATCATCGTTCACGGTCCTGCGTGTCGTCGAGGAGGAGGGTCTAGAAATTGTCAATCATGGCTACAGAAGGAAGGTCAAAGAACACGTTGTAGGAGCTCAAACTAGGCAAGTAAAAACAAAAAGGTCTGACTTTAGGCTTTTCGTCGGGGGGTCGTGGGGCAACCAAGATGCCACATCGCTGTTCTTGGATTAGGTCACATTACAAGACCCGTTCGTCGTTCCCGACGTTCATATTCGGGGCCCGACACTGGAAATCCGTCATCCACGACAAATTCGTGTCAAGATCGGGCTGAATTAGCATAGCCTGATCCCGACATTACAGAGAAATTAGAACGCGTAGACTCCTCTGTCCTGAAGATTAGAAAAACCTACCTCTGTCTGTTACAAATCACGGACATCGGAGACTCCTTCCATAAACGTTAAAATGGCCTCATAGAAAACTACACGATAGCAACAATGATGCGACCAGCTTTGTTAAATAACACTCTTTAAAACCTGTTTATTATATTAGCAGACTCGAAGAAGAGGGAGTATTTTATACTTTTTGTTGCATATTTCTTAGGTGGACGAGATCAGCAGCCCACTGAAGTCCAACCGAAAGTCCAGACACATGACTTGCTTCTCCGAGGCGCTCGCTCTAGTAACATCTCCACCCCATGTATAATGGAGAAAATTTAAAAATGATGATGAAAAAAATTCTTTAGGTGGGTGACCAAGATTTTCTCTGCACCAGTTCATTGGAAACTCCATGCTGAGAAACTGCGGGTGATGACAAAGCTCCAAACTAAAGAGCCTCCCAGGCCAAAAATCACCACATGGGATCAGTCAGCTTGGAAGTCCAAAGCGTTCAGTTTGGAAAGCCAAAGCGTTCAGTTTGGAAAGCCAAAGCTGAAGACTTCCACATGTATAAAACAGCTGTTCATGAACTGTTAAATATAAGTGCAACATTAAAAGAAATGTTGATGCAAAGGAGCAACTATCTATTTTGCTTTGACGAAGCACCCAGACACTGAAACTTGCTCCAGAACACCGGATTGTCAGACTGTGGTGGCAAGAAGTAATTAAAAACTAATATACCCATGTTAAACGAGGGTCTCAAAGAGGAAACTTGCTAATGCTAGACAGATTCTTGCACCAGGATAAACAGTAAAAATTCTCAGAACTGACTTAAAACCATAAACCTTCAACACCACAAACTGCACACTGAGCTTCGAGAAATGCTGATGCTTAAAATTTGGCTGCTATTTGGAAACCACTTGAACCCAAGACTGATATCAGAAGTTGTGATGAACCCGAAATGAAGGGCTTACGTGAAGCTGAGGCGAGCAACAATAAAAACAAATGTCATAAAAAAGCCCAGCGAGTGTGGACGGCAACATCAGAGACCTGGCTTTGAATGCAAACTCAAGATGCATTCTGTTGCACTCGATTTTTCATTACACCAGAAACGGTCCGTTTTCAGCGTAATGACAGCGTGTTGCTCGTAGATGTTTCTTGGAAGTATATACTGCACGTTGGTCTTGCGGTTGTAGAGCTTTTGAGGACTAGCACTTCCTCTAGCTGTGGTGTTTAGTTGTGGTTTCAACTCTTCTACAACCACAGTGCACTTGTTTCTGAGCTGGCGTTGGCCCTGATTAACGGATATCTCAAAGAAATAAAGCTAATTCGCTTGTGCAATCTAAGGTCGTTTTCAAAGTTCCTGTTCCAGACTCTGTACCATTAGCCATGAGAGTTCAGTGAGCTTGGTGAAGTGTGAAAGCTGTTTTCAAAACCAGGGGCAGTCAATCCCTGGTTCTCTTGAAAACGATGGTCTTGGGGATCACTTTAAACGAACTGTGGTGCGGTTCAGCCGCATCAGTTGTGGAAGTTATCCGCTCCTGTTCCGAGTAACTTCATTATTCAACTTTTTCGAGTTTAATCATGGCAGTTAAAGGCTCGTCATGGTCAGTGGAGGAGACAGCGTGTCTTATCAAGTTTCATGGGACTGGAGCACTGTAATTATCTTACTTATGGTGTGAGTTTCTGCACTAAAACTGCAAAAATCACAAGGCTCATGAAAGCCAGCATGGCTTAAAATCATTGTCTAGGAGAACACTTACTTGGTTGCAGGTATTCCTGCACGGACATGCCATCCATTCTGTTTTTCACCTCATGAATGTTTGTACCACAGCGGAATAACAATTTAAATAAAAAGATGAACCTTGTACCTACTATTTTGCAACCCTGCATGCACTAACACATGATTTCCGGAATTGCACAATCGATTCAGTTTTCAGGAAAGAAATTCTTCTACTTGAATGCGAACGTGCGATTTGAAGCCACGTCCCCAAAGCAGTTCTAGAACTGGTCCTGGTGTGGTCTTGATTATTCAGGGCAAGTGTGGGAACATGTAGTAGGGTAGGATGCTACGCAGTAGCCAAATGCTAACACTGAAATCTTGGCAAATAGCAATGACCAGACCAGTAAGATTAGACCAAGCCGAAACAAAACAAACAAAAAAAACAAACAAACACCAAGAGCCTGGAGATAGTCATGGTCAGGTTTTTACAACACTCTGCACACATCAGCATTGAATCAATTTATTTATTTTTTTTAAATGGGATCGGAGCAGACTTCCCTCACGGTCTGCTACTTTTAAATAGCTCTATATTGGATTGCAGACAAACAGCTGCAAACAAACAAATGTAAATTGAAGGCAAAGCTGCTCCATTTTCGCATTAATTGTTCCAGCTTCTTTATAACAATTTTCGTGGTTTTGTCTGCCTCATAAACCCTCTTTGAGAAGCGATACACTACAGGGGCACCATTTCATTTCGTTTTTAGCTATAAACGCAGAGTGCTTTTTGTTTTGGCTGTTAGAAAACAGCTGTTCGAGACGTGGCAGTGAAGCGGTAATCTGGAGAGAGCTGCAGGCTCTGAGATCTCTTAATTAAAAGCCATGGGAGTGAGTCGAGTGGAGGAGGGAGAGGGCCGAGAGGTCGTGACCCCTGCAGAGGGTGATCCACAGCTCACCCAGAAGGGGCGTGCTGGGTCACTGGGACAGCCTGAGGAGCTCATTCGCCGTGCTGAGCCAGGAACAGAGGCCAGAAAATAAAAATGGCTCTGCTACAGAATACTGCAGTGCAGCAGGTTCAGGTTGGGACCTTCACACACACACACACACACACGAATAACTGTGTTACAGGCATAGAAACGAAAACAAGAAAACTGACAGAAAAGGTATGGATTAAATTAAAGGGTGGAAATGTACTGGAAGAGCTGCTGAAGAGATAGTTATAGAGTCACTGGAAAAAGAGATCCACGTGAATAACCCTCTCTTGTGTTCAGCAGAAGCTGAAATACTTACTGCCCATACAAAAAAAATACATGAAGGTTTGACTAGCATTCAATGCTAACTGTAATTACAGTGTAATTGTAACTACACCACCACCTTCCTTAGTGATTTACCATTTCAACTGAGGTAAATGTTGAAATTTTTTATTATTTTGTCTTGTTTCCACAGTCTCTGTCTTTACATTACCCACACTTAAGGGGAAAAAAAAAAACATGCAAGTGCTACATGGAGTTTTGGTTAGCATTCAATGCTAAGTGTAATAATAATGTAATTGCAGCCACAGTCTTAGTGATTTACTGTCGCATCTGAGGTAAATGTTGATATTCTTGATTATTTTATCTGGTTTCCATTGCCTCTGTCTTTATACTGCACATATTAAACAAAAAACACAAACAAGGGCTACATGTGGTTTTGGTTAACACCCATGGCTAACTGAAATCTAACCGTAGCTCTACACAGTCTATAGTGATTTACCATTTCAACTGAGGTAAATGTTGAAATTTTTTTATTATTTTGTCTTGTTTCCACAGTCTCTGTCTTTACATTACCCACACTTAAGGGGGGGGGGAACATGCAAGTGCTACATGGATATTTGGTTAGCATTCAATGCTAAGTGTAATTATAATGTAATTGCAGCCACAGTCTTAGTGATTTACTGTCACATCTGAGGTAAATGTTGATATTCTTGATTATTTTGTCTGGTTTCCACAGTCATTCTGCCTTTATACTGTTTGTATTTAAGATATTTATAGTGACATGCTAACAAACTAAATCGACAGCCTCAGTGATTAGCAATTTTATACTTTAAGTTCATATGTCTCAGTTGCCTAGTGACATTGTGGTTCGTTTTCAGTATACTTATCAGATGTGGTTTATAATTAGCATGTTCTTTGCCAACCTTTAAAAAAAACTGCAAAACATTTGAGACAAAAGGTTTGTGCTGCCAGAAGAGGACGTGATTTTTAGCAGTAAGGATTTTTCTAGTAATTTAACACCACATCTGAGGAAAATGTTGATATTCTTGATGATTCGGCCTTATTTCTGCTGTACCTTCAACACTACCCATATAAAAAAATTAAGGTCTATATGTTGGTATGGGTCGTGATTGGTGCCAAGGAATTACAATTACAATGTAATTTTTGCTATATAGCGAAATTAATTCAACCAAACATAGGAAAATGATATTCATCAATCCACGTTTTCCTTGTCGTTCTGCCCTCGCACGGTTTCCATGGGTTCATATTAATTACCTCTTCCAAGGAGGTTTTTTTGGTGTGGTTTGTTTGCCTGACTGTAAGCAGGATTGCACAAAACCTACCGCATTGATTTCGAAGAAACTTGGCTGCAGGGCGTAAGAAAGGGCCAAGGAAGGACCCATTACATTTTGGAGCGGATCCGAGTCATGGGGCGGCTCCAGGGAATTCGTTTCGCTAGTTTTGCTAACACTGCAAGACACGGCATTTGGCCTTGGCCGAATTCTGCACTCCACAATTCCATACATCTTAAAATCCAGTAGAAGTTCAATAGTGACAAAACATATCCAATGTAGAAATATCAGGTCTTCATTAGAAATTTATCCAGACGTATAAATTGGTTGCGGTTGCAGATTTGCATATCCGAGCAACAGCCTTTTGCTTCAGCGTATTACACATAATGGCAGTTTACGATCAGTAATCTCTTTTGCATTTGACTTTTTCAGAAATCCACCTAAAATTTGTGAGACAGATGGAAACATGTTTTGTCAGAGAGACTGCATGAGCATCAGTGTCATGACCCATTGTGCTTCACACCATCTGGTTCCCTCATACATTTTTCCCCATCTCTGGAGAAGCACCAGGGGAAAAAAAAAACATTACCGAGCTCAAGCAACATCACTATGTGCACACAGTGTTATGCTCACCACGTTAAAGGAAAACTCTACCCAGAAACATACAATGTTCATACTGAAATATTTATGCTGTTTTTTGTTGGTTGGTGATGCATTTTTATCATCATTGTATCAAAAGCTTAAGTTTAGACACAGTTTATACACGGCGAAGACGGCCTGGCAAGTTAATGATCTGCTAATCTGATGGAATAGGCAGTGGTATTAGCATGAATGCTGAAGCTCTTCTTTTTGTGCAGAATGTACAGATGAGGACGCGAGAGAGGTGGCAGAGGGAAGGACTAAAGCGCCGCTGCATCGCTGTCTTTAGGTAGAGATGAAGCAAGGACTAAATCTCGTCATCACCACTATCAGCAAGTAGTCAAACGGCACTGTGGGTAATGTTTGAAAAACTGAACCAACTGAACATTCCAGTACACAAGCACTTCGAGTTAAACTGTAACATTCTGTAAAACAAAGAGATGGGGCGCGTTTATGCCACGGGCTGTTCTTTTAAAAAAGTACTGACACTGCGCTCGTGTGTGTGTGTGTGTGTGTGTGTGTGTGTAGGAGGATGGCAATATCTTTAATCCCTCACAGACAGCTCGGCGTTGCTAAGAACACGAGATCGAGCTGAAGGAATGTCCGCCTCAAAAGAAAACACTGAAAGTGAATGTTATCGGTGTGGCAGTCGGCATACACACACGGCACTGACAAACACAGTCATTCATTCTCTCTCTCTCAGATTCTAATGACTTCTGCCTTCTATTATGCTAATTTCCCATAACCCCATCTAGGCCCATATGGTTTATTGATTGACTGATTCATACCATTTATTTAATTTGTCATTTCAGTGGTTAAATGATGGTTAACATTAAAAGTCGCCTGTTTGCATCCCCAGACATCCTTGAAGCATTAATTAACCATTGACCACTAATTTCCATTTACTAAACAACTTCAAATTCACGTATACAGCAAACACTGGAGCTATTCATTTTGCAATGCACAACCAATTCGTCTTGGCTTAAGCAAAATCCCACAAAGTATGCGCACACTCGAATGTCCTTCGGTACCATTCTTGCTGACCTTGCAGCGAGGTTGGATCTGCAAACCATCTGGAAAACTAAACAGAATCCAATGTACAATTGCATCCAAGCATTTGAGTCGACTACCAAGTGGATCACTCGCATTTCATGAGTTATATGCACCATCTATTACCACACCATTTGACTCAGTTGACACGGAGTATTTGAGAAAATCTTTTCCAGCATGAAGATAACACCTCACACCAAAGTCGAAGATTTTTCTCAAATCACTATAATAAATGAAGGGAACAGTGTCACCATGTTCAGGCTGGTAATGTGGAACAGTGGGTAGCGTCTCAGACTCAGCTCTCCAGGATCCCTGGTTCATTCCCGAGCTCGTGTTACTGTCTGTGTGGAGTTTCACATGCTCTCCCTGTGTCCGTATGATTTCCCGTCTGTCTCTCCTGTTCCTCCGACCTCCCAAACGCACGTCAGTTTCAGAACCGACTGCTAATTCGCCTGTGTGCGAGAGAAAGTGTGTATGCATGATGCCCTTGCTGGACCAGCGTGCCCATCCAGGACGGATTCTCGCTTTGCGCCCAGTGTTCCCACCGCAGCCTTGCCGAGGATTAAAGAATAAATGGGACTTGAGCAAAAACAAAACTTGATAGTAGGCTGTGGATTATGCTCAGATAAACACCTGAAATTTAAATAAACCACTGAGGCTTGGGAAGTATATATATATATTGCAGTCTTGTTTAACATGGCAGCTCCAAACCTCTGGAAAATTCTAGTCATCACACAGGAAAAATCCTCTCTCATGCAGAGATTTATTCCAGTTCATCCTCCCCTTCGCTTTCCAAATTCCACTCCCGGTGAGATCGCAAGCCTTTCCATTAAAGGAGGAGCAAAAAAATAAACACTTCCTGTGGAATATTTGAAGAAGAGCAGCTCGATGACGAGGACAGCAAAACATGGGACAATGTGGCAATCTGGGAACTGGCAAATCAGCTATACGTGGTGGTGTGGATCCAACTTCCAAGCTGTCAAGGAACTAGATTTTCGGTTTCATACTTGGCCATAGCATACGGAGAATAAAGATTCCTTTAATACACATGGTACTAACCTGCATCAGCTGTAACTGTTACTGACAGCACAATTTACATCATGGACAATTTTTTTAATCAAAAATGGCAAGTATGCTATAATTCTGGATATATAAATAAACAATATGGAAGCACATTTGAGCTTAATTTCATTTGCTGCACTACCAAATTAAAATAAAAAAATAAAAAATAAAAAGAGACTATCAAAGGGTTCCTGCAGAGCACTGAGGTCCCAGGGTTCCTGGAGCGCCGCTGGAGTTCAAAGGAGGATTCATAAAAGATTTAGACTCGCTCAGAGCGCAGGCTCTCACTGCCTCACCGTTCTCTCTGACCTCGGGTTAATTTATCTAATTGCTGCACAAAGGAGGCACATCGGCCCCTTTTTCAGCGACCCCCTTATCCACACAGATTCATTACCCGTTCCTTTCATTAGTCCCTTTCTCTGGCTGTTCCACTGAGGCTTTGAGTCTGACGGTGAAGACATCCTCTTGTACATTGATCAAAAGTGTGTAAAAGGACTGATGGGTACACCAAGTGGGATGGTTTCGAATAGGAGGCCAGTGTGAGTCAGAGATGAAATGGGTTGGGTGGGGTGAACAGAACATTGACCCCAAAAAACAAAACAAAACCACAATTGGTCCAATCAATGTGTGTTTTCACTCCATTTTGAAGAAGCTGACGGTCACAAAACGGTGTATAAGACATTTAAACAAGCTTATCAATACCAACCTGGTGTAAATCTCCTTTAGATCAATGGCGTCTAATCGGAATAAAATGAAAAACTAATCACGAGATCGGAAAATCAGGTCCATAAAAAAAAAATGGCAACCAAAAAAACCCTAATCCAGAGTCACTCAGCTGTGCGAAATCTCCGTAACTCTAGCCCCACTTTCTGAAAGAGATACGTTATTCTGGACAGATAATTACATAGCAGGAATTCGTCTGTTCCTGAGCCAAGAAGGTCGCAGCGAACGAGTGTCAGGCAGAGAAACGTGGGAGAATCGGAGAAAGGCAAATCGCTAATGTTTAAAGGGCAATGTGAACAGGTCGCTGCTTATATAAAACATTTTTAATATATTTGATATGACTTGTATTTATATGATAATGTACGTCGAACTGAAGGTTATGGTCACAAAATGAATTCCTTCAGTGAGTGACATTTTCAGAATGTTTTTTGAATACGATTTGCTACTAAGAAAAGGACTGGAATTGACTAAACCTTTGACATGAACTTTGGCTGCAACAGTGGTCCGTTGATCACCGAAAGTGGCTTCGTCTTGTTCGAGTAAGACTATTTAAGAATATTCAAGCGCCAAAGTTTCTCTCAGAATCACCAGATCAGGATTAAAAACTGGTGAAAAGTTGTCATCACGGGGCTAAAGTTGATGTCCTGCTCTCAAAGTGCTAAGAAAGATGTTATTTTAGTCCCCAACTGCATCCTTCTAAATAATTAATTGCTGAGGAAGTATTGAGGGTAGTGTGACAAGGAAATAAAAGACAAGTCTGGACATGCAAACACTGATCAGTTCGCTTAGCCCTTTTTATACGGAGTGTTCACGGAGTTGGCAGCAAACCAAGAACAATCCCAAACCTTAAGGAATGCGGAGAAATCTGGAGGGGAAAGCACACCTGAACGACGACCTGATTGGTACCTAAACCAGGTGTGCTGGCCTAAAGTATACTGTAAAACTCCAGAATGAAACTCCCCAATTATAAATACACCTAAAGGAAGGAATTATTTATTCTGACAAGAAATACACGCCGAAAAAACTAACACCGATTGTCCAGGTCACCATTCCCAATCCACTTTAAATAAAGTGCACCATATTAAGAATTAAAGAATGATTGACAGGACTTCAAGGAATGCACTGGTGTAGCCCATAATCCTCCGGGGGTCAGGATGAGGGCATCAAGAAGGAATGAGGAGTGATGGGAGCAAAACCTCCTACTGAGTGAGATACGACAAATCACCAGACAGCCTTGATAAGAGGGTCTGGGCTGGAAACTGGTGGAAAGTCATTACAGACACTCAAGAGCAGGGGAAGTGATGTGACTGCAACCCAGAGCCTGAAACCGAGTTTCAATAAAAAAAACAAAACAAAACAAAACAAAAAAAAAATAGGACGATGGAATTAGGTTAGCATGGGGGAAATAATGCCCCATTGAGATTTTTAATTGCTTTTGATTTCATTTTCACCCCTAATGTGAAGAGCGCTCGAGGGAGTCCATTTTTGCTTCGGCTTGTGCGCGATCGTGGAGGCATAAAGCACCAGGGCCTCGTGGTCAAAATTAGCCAGCAAATCACGTCCTGTAAACCTGGTTAATGCTTTCCCAGGCCATCACTGCGGGCAGGTAATTAGTTTAACAGTGCGGAAGGATGAAAGAGTGGAGTTCCTGGCAAGCTTGTGGGTTATGGGATCGCAAGGGGAAGTCAAAAGTTTCACAGAGGTGGCAGGAGGAGTATGGCATTTTTATGAAGTCGTGCCAATATTGAGGAAAAGGAAGCCTGTGTTTTTCACTGGAACACCAGGTGCAGCAGGACCAACTGGTGATCTTCCAGCCTACAGACAAGAATTCTGAATCTATAAGATACCGCATTATGAAATTGTTTTTTTGGTTCAGGTATGCGTCAAGGAACGGTACGAAAGCAGAGAGGCGAAAGCCTGCTGTGAGGACTTCTTAAAAATCTGTAGCGCCTCATTTTTTACCAGCCAAAGGAACTACAGTCTCACCCTGTTTCCTACTTGCTCACAAGAAGGAGACTTGCCAATTCAAAGGTCACACAGATAAAAGTTCACCTAGATTAAGTCGGCACGAAGTGGAAGTAACTGCTACCAGAAGCAAATCACGTCCAGAGTCCTTTCTTCTTGAGTAAATTGGCTTTTCCACCAGGTGAAATTTATTTGTTTGGTCTGACTGCAGGTTTAATTGAAAGCAGGAAGGTCTAGTTTTAATGTGGCTCCCACATCACTGCATCAAAGGGGCAAAAGTTTTAAATAGTACCGCTCAATGATAGAATTTGGCACCTCTGTGTTTCAGGATAAAGGAAATTACGACTCATTTATAAGTGAAGGTATTCTGAAAATCCACCATATCCTGTATGAAAGCATTTCGGATTGGGTGTTGAACACCACGATTGGCTGAACTGGTCATGTGACCTTTCATTCCAATTCTCACAATGGCCAAAAAAAAGGATGTTGCAAATAGTACGTCTTCTAGAGGAAAGACGGTTGTTCGGCGTCATGTAACAGGGACCCTGGGTACGGATTTGACAGTATGCACAGCAAACACCCTTCACGAGTCCCGTCCTGACATCCATGACAAACCAGGTGGCCTGATTAATTATACCAAACAATGCCACAATTACGTGAGATTTTACAAACATAAAATAACGACAAGTTTAGCAATCTGGCAGAAGAACCTTATTCCTATTGTAATGAGAAATAAGCTTTCTCCTTCTTCATAAAGTTATGAAAAGTTTTTTGGCTGTTGGTATGGTAGCTTGCAGAAAAAGTGGCACAGGTGCCAGAAAGCACCTTGTTCTGGAATGGAGTAACTCAATCTCCCAGCAGTTTCCAACACGTGGACCGGAGCCAAGACAAGTCCTTTCAAGTAAAAGTACCCATTTCCCCAACCCCCCCCAATAAAGAAATCCATATAGAAAGCCCAAGAGAGAACTTAATTAAAAATACAGAGATGGTATTACATGTGGTGATGTGAACTAAGCAGTCACTTTTGATCAGTCTGGGGGAAAAAAAAAAAAAAAAAACAAGTTATCTGCGAAAACAGACCTCGCATGGAACGGAGAAACTCGTATGACACAATTCATCTCTGCTGATGGTGTGGAAGATTCACAAGGGAGCTGGAGCTGAAAATGGGAGGATAGTCATGTGAAAATGCAGCCGAGTGTTGATGTGCAAATGTATCAGGCCTTCATCTTGCCAAGTGGTGGATTTGCTCGTTGGGTTTAGCAAAAGTATGCAGCTATGACAGCACTTTTCCCATCATGTTTAATCAGTGTCATGCTTGTACCTAAAAAAAAACCCCAAAGCTGTTGCAGTTTAGATCTGAAAATTATAATACAATTAAGACAATCGAATCACCTGAACATTCTTTTAATTATACTATATAGCGCTGTTGAGTTCTTGAATCTGTTTGGTCAGAAAGTGTTGATTGATTTTCTACATCATTTCTGTAACTCATTAACAAGGACATGATTAAAAAAAAATGGGTTGTTGAGTCTCCAGTGTCATTGATTTGTAACAGAGGTGAAACTAAGTTTTCCACCACAGGAAAGTCTTTTAGATAAAGATTTTAATTTCAATAACTTAATACGTTCACTTATTAACTTACCTGCTATACTGTAATGCAAGTTTAACAAATAATAAAATAAATAGCTGTACATGTTCATTAATAAATAAAAAATTGCAATCATCCATAAATTGCAATGGTGTATAGGGTTTTTTGTTTTTCTTCTTTTTTATCAATTCAGTATGTGTTATTACAAGAAAACAATCCGCTTCCAGGCTCATCACACCACTCTCACGGATTATTTTTCTATAAATGCAAATCCCCATTTTAACAAATAGCTCATAAAACAGCTGACCATTCTCAGAGCGACTGCGCTAATAAAGTACACTGTGATATGTTATGAAACCAGCCTGTGTATTTGGAAGGATTACCAAGTGAAGGTTTTTGGAAGGCTAAATTCAAAGGACGAGGAAAAAAAAAAAAAGAAAAAGAAAAAAAAAAAAAAAAAAGCAGAGACCATGAATTTAAAGCAAGTTATTAAGAGGACTTTGAGATTTGCTTGAGGAACCCATTGAATCTTTTGTTGCAGGATAAAGTGGAGGGCTTAAATCACAAATACCTGATATTCCGAACATGAAACAGCGTCAATGCCTTGAGGTTTCATCTTCGTGTCAATAGTAATGGTACAAGCACTTACTTGCTAGTTATGAACCCTTGCTCACATGAAATCAACAGTCTTTGACAGTATTCTGTCCTTGAAGCAAATTTGTTCTCTGACCCCCCC
>JAQQZR010000019.1:1834268-1855207 GCA_030068235.1 Notoglanidium macrostoma
CACAGCTATAATGCCCAATATACCCCATCAGATCAGAGCTATAATGCCCCATATACCCCATCAGATCGGAGCTATAATGCCCCATATACCCCATCAGATCAGAGCTATAATGCCCCATATACCCCATCAGATCAGAGCCATAATGCCCCATATACCCCATCAGATCAGAACTGTACCATTTATCCTCTTAGTTTGCACATTTATTTTTACAACTAGTCCTCCAAACTTCCAACAAGAAAAACTGCATATTATGGTGTACATCCATAACCATGATATTTCACACTGTAGTCAAATAACAGACGAAAATGTGTCCAGATTGTTTTCATCTTTGAAGATGGCTCAAAAAAACTTTGAATGGGCAAAAACGAAGAGTCAGTATTCCGCCTACTTCACAAATCGTGCTGATGTTATATCAGTAAGGTACAGAGCCATTAATTCAAAAAGCGGGCCAGTGACACCTTAGAGCCTGACGGTTAAAATGTTCTTCCCTTTAATTAAAAGAAGAAAAAAAAGCTGGTCGCTAAGAGTCATCATATAAAAACTCTGAACAAACACAAAGTTTTTCATTACTCAACGACGTCATATTTAACCAAGGCTACATCAGTGCTGTGTCCATTCTCAAACTAGCCAGGCATTGTCAAAGAAAAGAAAAATTGACTCTGACTGCAGGGGCCCGGACCTCTGATTACTTTTTTGTGCAGTGCAAGGACAAGGCCATTTGTCTCATGTGTCAGGCGTCAGTGGCTGTGTTTAAAGAATACAACCCAACAACTATATATTATGAGTCTCAACACAAAGAGTAATACAGCTGTCTTGTGAGCAGGTGAAGTTTGAGAAAACTGTAATTTGTCTCTTATGAGCATTCCCGTTGTTCCTCTAACTTGGGATCAGATGGAAAACTGATGTAAAATATCTAATGTGTACGCTCCACTGCAAAATGTTACTTTGTTTAAAGTACATCTTAAGCCAATGAAAACACGAGACTACAGGTGCCAGATTTGGATAAATGGGGACCAAATGCAGGTAGGAGAGTTGAGGTTTTCCAGGGACAACAGACGACCAAAGCTGAAGAATTGGTCCGAGGAATTTCTTGGAACCGGTCATTTGGATACCCGATACGTAATTGGCATGGAATTGAGAAAGGTCACTCTCTCTCGCTCGTTAGTGCGAATGAAGGGTTATAGCTACACTCTTAGAAAAAGGCTTCTACGTAACATTGCAAAGGGTTCTACAGTTTGTCACCTGGGAACCCTTAAAACTTTGTCAAATGATCTGCGTTTATACGGATCCAGTAGCTGAACCTGCTCCACATTTTCCTCTGTGGATGCATGAGAAACTTAAACAGTTAAAATCTTAATGAAAAAGTGCGTTTCCTCTTTTCAGTCAAGTTTTTAATAAAAAAAAAAAAAAAAAAAAAAAAAAAAAATGCTGCTGGAGAATAAAACGGCATGCAAAACAGCCCATGGAAATGAATCGATGCAAATTGACAGGTTCACTGAGGCGTCATGTTGAATTCTTATCCGAGTCCACACTTGTTTCTCTTCCATCTCGAACACGACGGGGGGGGAAAAAATGCTTGGCTTGTGGAAAGATGACAGAGCTATAGGAAGGGAAGACATCATCTTGGAAGGGCTTAAATTAGAATGCATGAATGGTGAAGCAGTACAGCGACAAACTTTTAGAAATACAGCAAACCACTTTTCCTGTTTGTGGCTGCAAGAGGAGGACCACAGAGCTTCCTGCCATCCGCAGGCTCGGCCGTTTACGTCTTCGTGTGATGGCGAGCTCAGTGTGTGTGTATGGATTGGAAACGGGACCAGCGCTTGACCCTGCATTTTCCCCACACTGCCAGGCGGCTTTCCAAATCGGGAACGCAGACGAGCAGCTCGAAAACGCTCTCGGCTTTCCTTACTTCTGAGCTGCAACATCATCCGGATGCACGAGTGTCCGAACGCTCAAGCTCTCGAAGTGACAGCTGGAAAAGCTATATCAGTTTCTCTTACATTGCGAGACCTGATGAGAAAACGGATAAAGTTACGCGTGCGTTACCAGAGCAAACCTCACGTTTTTACTTCTGCTTCCGTCGCTCATGTTTAACAAGGCTTATAAACTGTTACGGCGAGTGACCTTTACCTCAGGTGAGGAGACCGGGACGGACACGGATCATACGGTTACTCAGAGAATAGTTTCACATTCTGAAACAATAATTCTTTCAAATTTGGCAGTCATGTTTTCCATGAATTGACGATGCTGTGCATGAACAGGTAGCCACAGCAGTCCTTCAGTGGACCTGGAATCTCTTAATGCGATTTTCTCCCTTTTCGCTTTTGGAGTTTAAATGCCAGGACTTTACTTCTGGTGGAGAAATGTACAAAAATAAATGAAACATATTTCAGTTTAACTGCTAGGAATAGGGTTATATAGCAGGTGTCGTCCAAATGTGACACTGTGATCACATGCAACAAATGAAATAAAAAAAATAATAATAAATAAAAATAAATTTATTATTTTTTTTGACACGGTTTTTTCTCAGTACAAATGTATTTCACAAAAAAGCTTTAGAGGTTTGGAATAAACCCATTCAAATATAGGAAATTAATTGGTAGGTTCCTCTGAAGCAATAAAATATATATAAAATAATAAATAAATAACACACATATATCACAGCCCCCACTTTGAGAACTGATATTTTTACTCACATGCTAATTGGTAAGATTTGATTTTTGGGGGGGGGGGGGCAAAAAAAAAATCCACGGCCCAATTAACGTTTGCAAATTCATAATTAAAGTGAAATATTTACAACAATTGTTTATCACCCACCTGTAATTTAAGGTGTGCTTTAAATGCGGGCAAAGGTGCTAAATCAAGTTACTACAAGCCTGAGATGTCTAAATCCTTCCTCTATTTAAGCTACTTTGATTCAGACCGATGTGAGTCAGTTACTATTTCTATCATTATTTCCTCCACTCCACTCCCTCATCAAGGGCCCTCCAGCAGCCGAAGAGCCTGGTGCTTCCTACCCATAATCACCCACTAAGGCAGGGGTGGAGAGAGCATTGATCTGTAAGCAGTCTGTTATCTTTTCGAGTATCACCGTCTCATTAAATCTGCAGTGATGTCTCGGCGTGTGATTACAGCGGCTGTCGGGGCGAAAGTGGCCGAATCTGCTTTTAGACGAGTGAAACAGCTGCCTGCGAAATCACGTCTTGCGTTACGGCCCGAGACGGCTCCAGGCGGCCGTTAGCATAATTACACACTCAGGTAAACCAACTCGCACACGCCGCCGTGAGAGAAAGAGAACGCTTCAGATATTCGTTCAGAAGGGCGAGTTCACCCAAAATGGCTGCTTTCAATTATTACTCACATTATTTTATTGTCTTGCATCACTCTGATGGTTTTAGCAAGCTTAAATAGACGCGCTTGCGTCTACTTCCTTTCCTGTGATTCCTTTCAGGGTTTTAAACTCGCACCCTTTGGAAACGCAGGACGGCATCCAAATGCAATTCAGCCGTTTGGAAGCATTTTCCAAAAGCGACGCCTGCGGAATCAAAATTCAGGAAACGTTCCAAGTTAATTAGCAGCCATTGCCTACAGGGAACGGTCATACAAATGCTGTTATGCTCCATAGCGCTAATTACGCAGGTGCTAAACCTTCAGCGCAATTACCTTACACTTCAGGTCTAAGGATATGCGTTTATCTCACAATACCCGACCATTTGGACCATACGCATTATGTTCGGATATTTGCCAAGAAAGTGCTAGTTCCCGTTCAGTGAATGTGATGTCACCCAGTGGTTCTAAGATTTAACGCTTCATCAACAAAGAAAAAGAAACAATTCGTACAACCAACCAGCTAGCTGTTAGCATAACAATGGGATTGGTGAGATATATCTATGAAACCTTCAAAAAACATATTCTCGCTGCAATATTACCAAAAATTGGAATTTAAACTTGGTATCGGATGGCACGCTTGCATTTTTTTTTTGCGCAAAAAGTCAGCTCCACTATTACTGGCACCCTTGGTGGAAAAAGTTATGAAAAAAATAACATTATGATGTACCTTTAATTAAAGTAAATTAATATTAATTCCAAGAAAACAAAAGATGTGTATTTTTTTTTTTTGTTTAACAGAACCATTTGTGTCACAATTGGCACCCCAGAAATATTTAGGAACGCCATGTACCTGAATGCATCCCATTTATATTTTTACATTGTTTTTATTTTTTTTTTGACATCTCAAACCTAGAACTACACGAATTATTAAATTAACATATTTAAAATATATCAGTTTTACTAATCCTACCCCATGACATATGGGTCGTCCACCAAATTCTGTAACTTGTAGACCAATTTAGCAGCTAAGACTTGTTTAAAAAAACAACAACAAAAAAAAAAAAGGAGCTCTCAAGCGGCACAACAGAAAAGCTTTTGCGCCATGGTCTGGGGATCGAGAGTTTGGATTCTGATGATGCCGCAGGCGTCCGTGGCCAAGATTCCGACAGGGCCAATCGAGAGGTTTGCCAATCGCAGACATCTGCGAGCATACGTATGCAGAAGAGGGTGAATGGCGCTTTCCTCAGAATGTTATACTGCCCTCTGTTGCAACACGAGCAGCACGTTAGCATTCGTGTGAAAGGGAAGACCTGGCTGGTGGGTGGGAATTGGCAATGCCAAACTGGAGGGATAAAAGGGATGAAAATCCCCTGGAAAAAGGCAGAGTATATTCAACATTTAAAATGGTGCGTCAGAGAAGCACCACTTTCAAGTGGTTTAGGTCTAGCACGAGTTAATCTTACATACCTGTTATAGTCATGTGAGCTAAATAATGCGCAAGACCTACAGATTAAAACGAGATGTACGTAATATGCATGGAAACTTCAGCACGACCACCTTGCGTACATTGCGAAAACCAAGCCAACTGATCATAATTATTACATACATCCTCCACCAACTTTTCGTCATATGTGAAGAAATTTTATCCCATCCGAATTGTAGGAAAACTCAAGAACACGGACTATCAATGTGTCTTGTTAGAAAAGATTCATGGCTTGCCTTATGTCTTCCTATTAAACAGTATCTGGTTTCAAACTCCGGGATCTGAGACACCGTTACAGACTCCATCGGCTTCATGACCGTGTTTGAATTTTCCCAGCACCATCTCATTTCATGTTTCATAGTCACTCACTTAATTTTCCAAAATAGTCCTGCCTTTGGGGGATGCGCTGTGAGAGATGATGGAGAAGATCTGAGGCATCCATGAATAAGACATGAAATTTTCAAGTAAAGGAGGGGGAGAAAAACATGACTCAAATACGGCCATCAATTATTCACCGGTGTAGCCATTAGCGTTGTGGGTTCACATGAATGCTCATGTACGACGTCTTCGCCGTGCGTCCGTGTAGAGGGAGGGAAGGGAAAAAAGGCCTATGGCTAGTAAGGAAATGAGAAGAGAATGAGCTGCCGCCTGCACCAAAAAAATGTGCCATGCATTTTTTAATTGTCATGGGGCAATTACGCAAAGTCCTGTCAAGGCAAAAATCGTTCACTCGGTTCTTGAATGCTGACGGGACGCACTTTATTAATGTTTCAGAGCGTCAGCATGAGTCAGATTTGCCTCTGGTTGATGCGTTCAGTTCGAAACTCGAGGTCAGGACAGTAACATTTTTAAAACCATCATCAGGTTCTACTCAGAATCCAACCACAGTGGGCCGTGGAGAAATCTAAAGCCCTTAGGGAACCTTTGGTTGTCCCACTTCAGATAAAAACTGTTAACTATCTGTTAAAAACAAAGAACTGTCGCTTGTTGCTGGGATATACAGGCTTATATGTAAAAACTGTACCAGATAGGATTCCTAGTAGAACCATGTTAGAAGGCTAGGAAACTAGGAAATCAATTTGACTCAACCAGGAATTCTTTTCCAAAGTGTGTATGTGCATTTTAATAAAAAGGGTACCTGAGAGTATTCTTTGCTTCCAGTGTATTACTGGAACCTTTATCCATCCAACACCACCGTATAGAGCCCTTGCTTCCAGGAGTGATTGTACACCCTTAAAAAAAATGTAAATCCTTAATTTTTTGGTTTTGGGTTGTCCCTCTAGACAAGGTCCTTTGTGGAACCCTACAACAGAGGATTTGAAAGACGGTTCCAAGTACAACCTTTAAAGGAAGCTAGACCCCCTAACCATCCAAATAACCCTTGAGGAACTCTGGTTTTCAAGAATGCTTATGCCCCTTCAAGGCTTCTTTGGCTGGCCCTCTGGAGACAAGGGTCCATGTAAAGCCCTACAACATTTGGTTTGAAAACAAATAACCCCTACAGGAAGGTAGACCCCGTAACCATTCAAAGAACCCTTGTTGACAAGACCCCTCTTTGGTCCTTTGTTGGCTCTCTGGGGTACAAAGTTCTATGCAGAGCCCTACGACAGTGGGTTTCGGAGAAGGCTCCAAATACTAGACCTCCAACAATCTGAAGAACCCCTTTTAAAAGGGTGGGTGGAGGCTTTACCCAAGATGCAGCATTATTCTAGAATCTCCTAAGAAGTCCTCTTAAGAGTCATTCATTTTCAAAGTATGCCAGAACCAAGGTATCCTTGCAGAACCATTGTTTCCAAGAGTGCATGCTCACTTATATAAAAAAAAAAAAAAAAAAAAGAACCTTTTATACATCTTTGGTTGCATCTCTTCAGGGCAAAATTCCATATACTAAATGGGGGGTTTCAGAGAAGCTTGCAAATACTAGACCCTCTAACTAGCCAAAGAAACCTTGAGGATCCTAACTGGCTCATAGGTCCCTAGAGGAATCCTTAAAGATTATACGTAAAACAACAGTTTTTATCCCATTACCATTCTTCCTCAGTGAGATACACGAAGTAAACACAGAACCTTACGTCATTCTTTAGTTTGTCCACCTGAAGGAATTCTAAAAATGTTCTTCACAGACCACAATAACATGTCCCATCAACAAGCTAGAACCTTTAACCATTTGGTGAACCATTGCAAAAGCCATGTACCTAAATTTACAACCCTAAAGACCTCTTTACTTATCCCTCTGGAGGCCAAGGTTCTATGGAGAACCCTATAACAGAAGGTTTTCCCTTTTAAGGAAACAAAGAACCTTCAATTATCCAATGAAACCTTAAAAACATAAGTCTAAATTAAGGAAAGATGTCATGTACCATACATTTATAACCAGATGTTAGGGGTGTATTAATTTATGTAGATGACTATGTCTTTAATTACTAGGCAGCACGCTAGCTAGCTACTAATTAGGCTAAATCAGCTTAAAGTGACAAATTAAATTAGTCTCAAATGAAATATTTAGGATTTATCAGTGTTACTTGTTAGAAAAAAGAGGAAAGAAATGCTTTTGTTCGCGACACAACCTTATTCTCCCTCAAGATCTGAGACTCTAATGAGCCACATTAGAGTTCTTACCACACTGCCATGATTGAGATGCGATGAATTTTGGTGTGAAAGATGTTGAAAACATCTCGGCAGACTAATGTGTTACTGAATGACTAATTCAGACTAATTATAATACGCACAGCATGTGAGCATGAAGCCACATGACGGCAGGGGAGGAAAAAATCATTTAAAAGCTTTGAGCACATGGAAATGCTTTATCAGTGACTCTGACACGCTGTTGCGAACATTTCAAAAGTCACTCAGAGGTTAAAGTTAAATCCTGAAACTTGGAGATGATCAGGACAAGAATGTTTCATTATCAAAACCACAAAAATCCAAAATTTATACGCCGTACTACGGGAGAATCGTGAAGCTACAATAAATCATTTTTGTAATTAAACATCGAATATCTTTGTAGTATCACATTAAAACTGGAATACATTACACACCTGTCCATAGCACAACAACGAACAACTAATTACGAAAGCTAATATATATAATTAGTTTGATCAATTAAAATATATTTGGCAACATGGGAGGAGCTATGATATGATGTAACCTTTTCTGAAATATCCTGGCTATTCTGTATTACATATTTTTTTATTTTTTTCTCCTTTCACTGTTAACTTTTTTGGAAATGAAATTGCTTTTTAAACACAAAATATTTAAAAAATAATAATAATAATAATAATTAATAAAAAATAATAATAATAATAATAATAATTTTTTTTTCTCCTCGACATTAAATACAATACAGAAAATGTCTTTGAAAAGACATTGAAAATTGTGATATATTTTTGCAGCAAAAAAAAACCAAACAATCAAAACTTTAAAAACGAAACAAATTAAAATTGCTTAAAAATGTGTTTAAAGTCAGAGCTTACAAAAAATACCTTTAAAAAATTGGTCTTCAATTTGTTCCAAGGGTGTGCAAACTTTTACACTCGATCATATTTATAAATTACAGTCTACTAAAATCAGCTATTTTCAACCTAAATAAAATGAAACCATTCTTGTTCGGTGTTTTTTTTTTTTTCACCCTGCTGCATAAATGAATAATACATTTCCATTTTGCGAGTGAGCCGTCATAAACGGAGACAGAAGGTCGTGACGGGACAGCTGCGATGCGTCGCTGTAGTTGATGCCGCTACATTGTGTCGCTGCTGTGCGTGGCATGTGAACATCTCAGCGTGTTAGTGACAGCATGCCGGCAGGAGACTCGAGTCTGAGGTCACGCTGCCAGGGTGTGAGGTCGCATCTGGGTCATGCAGGAAGCAGTTACTCAACGCTGACGGACTGCTGTGAAATAAGCGTCTACGCAGGCGATGGGAAGGCTTTCCGTCCGACGACCCTTCCCCCTCCTCCCACCGCTGGCACCATGGGAATTGTTCCTGTTAATCCATCAGAGTGCCCCGGGGCATCTGGGGTGGGAGCTTTGCGGCTCCAAAAGAAAACAAGACGGCTGTTTACTCACCGGTTTGAACTCCCCCCCCACCCCCACCCCCCGTGTCTCAGTGCCAAGGTGAGTGTAGTCCAAATACCTGAATTTGGAATTTTCCATCATGTCCAATTTCATCAAACAGCACAATAATTTGAAAGTGTAAAGATCAAAATCCAGTGACACTTGGTGGGACAGGCAATGGGCTCACCTGGATACTTATCAGCTGCTGCGGTAATCATAAAGACTGTCCTGTGTTCATCCCAGGACTCCTTTCAACACACTTAGTACTGTTTGCCTTTCCTCTGCTATACACGTTTACTGTAACAATACCTGTATAATCTCACCGTCCATTGCGAGTCTGGTTCCGTTCATGTCCTTTCAGGGAGTTTTATTCTCGATCAAAATCTACATCCGGATTTCTGCGAAGCTGCTTCGTGTCAAATGTCTTCTGTTAAGTGTTCCACAAATAAAACATTTAACCAAATCGAACCCGTGTTGACCATTCAGATGGAATGTACACAAATATACATACAAAACACATAAAGCACTTCATCACTGTGATTTTAAAAGCCTTGCGTAGAACCTGTTATAGGGGTGAGAGAAAAAATAAAAAAGAATCAAGAAGACTCGCACATGGTTTCACTTTGTACCTTTGATTTATGCAGTTTAGAGGAAACCCGAACATTACCGAGATGACATTTGGGTGCTGGAAATGTGAAGCGTTTGAGACGGAGCTTGATCGAGGGAATAAAAGACAGGAATTCAGAATAAAACCAAGACATGAAATAAATATAACATTCTGTATTGGACACCGGTCATATTTGGCATTCAGATGTAACATTTCCCTGAGATTTATGGTGCGTCATAATTTATACGTATCTTTAGCTGTGTCGAGGTTGAAAATTAACAGACAATAATTATTTGAAACATAAAGTCTCAGGTTTGTGTTACTGTGAGGAAAGTGGAGGAAATCTTAACCTCAAGCAAGACTGTTTGGTAATTAGCAATATCACCCTTGTGACATTGTGAACACAGACGTAAATATGGCAGCGATGCGTAAATAAATACAAGCAAACTACCGGTGTTTAAGTGTGTCTGTGAATGTGTTAATCAACCCTGGTGTTACCAATAGTCAAACGAATGCTTTTCTTTCATCGACTGCGACACATCGCAGATTCAGAAGTTTGTTTCAACGTCACAAAGTATAGCAGTATAATCGCAGTACGCTATTTTTGTCCCGATCACGCAAAAGCGAAAGCATGAACTTCGTCTGAGCTTAAGGCTGGCAGTTACTTAAACCCAGATGTTTCGTGGGTTCAGTTAATTTTGAGTCATTTCGGTCCACAGCACGGCTCTCGGGTTTACTGAGGAGCGTCACAACTACAGCAGTTTCATTCTTGTGATGATGCGGTCTCATGAAGCCGAATGACAACTCTGGTTAAATATGGAACGACATGAGTGTGAGTTTTTGATCTGGTGAAATGAACCTGGGAGAGACCGTGTGTTCTGTGTAGCCATGAACAGGATGAACTTTTCACATAAATAAAGTGACAGCTTTGTTCTCCAGACTTGGACAAGCTGACATGCTGAGGCATGCGGAGGTTACGAGACGGCAAATTATCCTTCCAAATTCTACGTGAAAGGCCATGCGATGTTCTGCAAGAGTCGACATTTAAAATCGGGCTTAAATCAACTTTCCGTAACGAGGATCGTGCATTTACTGCTTCGTCGTGAACAGAGAGCAAAACGATTCAAGCTGCTGCCTGATTGTGTTGTAACCAGAGCTTTTTAGATCTACTTTCAGTTGCTTACAGATCAAAGCAGCAAAGATTTTCCTTTTGTACGCTACCAGATATGACAGCTGTCAGCGTTTCCTAAAATAAAGACTTGGGCTAAATATACAGGCCTCTGCTGTCACACCAAAGCAAAGTCCACTTACTTGTCATATTCGGCGTTGTCCTTGTCGCACCGCGCATCCTTGTGCTTCTGCCAGTCTTTGCCGTGCTTGCAGGTGGTGAGCAGGACCACGTCCTCCGAATTGTGGACGTGGTACAGAGCGTTCCGCGTATCCGAACCGATCCCGGTCAGATAGCGCTTCCCTTTAAATACCAGCATGTACTTCCTAAATGGTGGGATGGAGTTGTATTTCATGTACCCCCTGTCCCCTCCTGTCCTCGGGTGATCTTTAGAGAACAGAGGGATGGAAACGTCAAAGTTGGGTCTGAACTTCTCCGTGCTGATGCTGGCCTTGGCCAACATGGCCTGGCCGATGTCGAAACCCAAGTCCTCGGTGTAATTAGGCCACGTCCCAGAGTACAGATTGAAGATCAGGTGATTCCTGCCGTCGTTCCATAGATTCAAGTTCTGGAGCTTCGCTTTCAGATTGTGGACATACTGCGGGGACAACTGGTCCCGGTCCAGGGTGTCCAGGCTCAGGACAAACAAGCACGCCTGCCCCGGGTCGGACGTGTAAAACCTAGAACCCTCGATCGAAGCCAAAATGTTCTGGTAGCTCTCCGAGATCTTCTCGCCCTTCTCCTGAGGGTAGACGTAAACTTTGAAGCCGTTCCTCCGGCACAAGGAGAAGTCAAAGCACGAGTCCATGCGGCACATCCGGCCCTTGTACACGCCAGAGACGGCATCTCGCTTGTCCCTCGGCGATGTCGGAACGTTGTCCTCGTTTTCTGTGCGATCCAACGTACGGAAAGGTTGGAGGCGCTCGACGAATCTGGGCCAGCGAGGTTCCGGGGCGCGCCGGCTGCTGCCCCCTGGGCTCCTTTCGGTGATCTGCACCCCACCGAGGTAGAGCAGCAGTACGATGCAGGCGCTGGCGGAGAACAAGATGAAATACCGCTTTTTGGCCTGCATGTGTCCTTCGGTCCGGGTCGAGATCTTTATCGACAGATCCAACGCGCCCTGAGGTTGTGCTCTCACCCGCTCCTACTGGGAAGCACGGCCATCGTCCACCAGCCTGCAAGGGTTCAACGCTTTTCTGATCCAGTTCCCAAAGCCAGAGCATGTGGGCGACTTTTACTTACCACGCACTTACCTCCTCTCTTCAACGTGTAGCTTCACTTGAATGGCTTTTAATCTAAATCACTGTCGGTGTGCAGGTTCACGAGGCGGAGAACCATGTTTATTTTAGAGTCTCTTATAAAAAGGAGAAGAAAAACGTTTTCTCGTGAAAAAAACTGAAAAAGTCCATGAAGAAGAACCGAACCAGAGCAGGAATCCTTTCCTTAGGAATTGGAAACATTGCTCCAGGAGGTCCACAGAGCCATGTTGTTACTCACGGTTATTTAAGCCTCATTATATATTTTTGACAGACACCGACTCTAGAACCGGGAACACGTCCGGATCAATCCGAACCGATTCCTGCATTTCTACACATTTCTTTCTTCTTTTTTTTAAAAAGAGAAAACAGTCCAGCACTGACGCGCGAGCGCTACACACTCGCCTTTATAACAGCCGACTTTTAAGTAACGTGAGATAAACTTACACGCCGTTAAGTTCTCGCGCTCTCTCTCGGTTTACCGTCTCCGGAAGTGTTCCGGTGAACACCGCAGACGCCGGAACGGGAATAAAAGCGGCGTGAAGTGCTGCGGTGCTTCCAAAAAAAAAAAGAAAAGAAACGTAGGAGCGCTCGAGTTGTTCGGATTGTTTCAATGTAGCTAGCATACCAATCCCCGCACGACGTCTGCTGACGTGACGTTCTTCCCCGGCGTTCCGATTGGTCCGCGTCACTTCCGCAAGGGGCGGGGCTTCCTCAGCACCCATTCGCCACCGGTATCAGTATGTCTTTAAAAAAAAAAAAGAAAAAAGAAAAAAAGGATATTATAATTACACAAAATGCAAATATTTATAAATAAATAATATTAAGAACGGGTTTATTACAACATCACCGCGCTATTTAGTATTATTTCGCATAGTAGTGCGTTTTATTTGACGTGCATAAACAAACGTCCCACATCCGTCCTTTCTCCCTTTATATGTGCACTACATAGGGTTTTTAATCATTAGCTTCGACGCCCTACATAGTGCACTATGAGTCCGGTAAGGAGGTCATTAGGCTACAGCTCGTGTTTTACTAATATTTGGCTCTGTGCTTGTATTCCACAAAGTAGAAACTGTTTTGGGGCCTGAGATGTGGTTAAATATTCTTTGTTTTATTTGTTTTTCAATAATACTTTGTAGCAATTCGAATGGATATAGTAAAGAAGTAAATGACAGTACATTTTGTTATTCTGCTTTATTGTAAATCTTATAAATAACTTCGTTTGATCTAACCCTGTTTGTTTTATAAAAACTTTTATGAAGCCTTCCTCCTATCTGAGACTACTTCATTATGCACATGTCAAGGTCAAGTCAATCAAGTGATTCAGTTAGACATAATTTATTGTACAGATCTCTGAATTAACCAATTCTTTATGGAAAAAATTATAATTAAATATGACCCACAGTGCATTATTATGTATTGTGTAGGAGAATTAGGTGACATAAAAATGTGACCCACAACCTACAGGCTATTGCACCGTCTTATAATAAACCCTATTACATTTATTACGAGAGTTTTCATGGGGCTTATAAGTGTGTAGAAAATATATTTTCTCATTTAAATCACTTTCAGTACGTGTAAAGGAGCATGTGGTCCACAGGACACGTACTTGCTGGATTATATTCTGTGCTGCTTTCAGATAACAGAGAACGTACCTTTTGTTCCCCAACACTATCACCATTCCTCGCTTATTTTCTTCCTCCTTTTTAATACATTATGAGACGTAAGAATGAAAAACACACTGTGTAAATAATGATGATGATGATGATGATTAACTGGAAAATGTGACATTTTATTTGATCGCAGATGGCGCTTGGACTTTGAACTCATGGTAGATTCCAATTTGCAAATAGCTGAACCACAATTATTTCATCATTTGCATTTAAATTTTCATATTTGGCTCCTTACACTTCGCTATAACATCTGTACCGACCTTACTCTCAACTGCAAGAGAAAGAACAATGTTGGTCCTTTCCGTGGAGAGATTTTTCATTATTTTTTCATGACTTTTCCGTCTGGCCCACTCAGATCTAGGCCATGTTTTTCCAAATCATCAGAAAGCCATGATCCTCTTAACTGGTAGAGCGAGTAACCTTAATCTTGACTTTAAAATGATTTTGTAGCATTTAATTGCTATTATACCGTAGCGCTGATGAATTCAGAAGGTGTTGATTGATTTCCTAGAACAGCAACGCTGACAGTTCTCATACGTTATCGTTTCCATAGTAACAGCTCATTCACAGGGACTTGTACGGTGGTTGCTATGCACAAACAGGTTTGAAAAATGTGTGTAACTGTTACTTTGGTGAAATTTCCTGTAGAGACGTGTATTTAGCATTTATGGAATGAGTCTCCAGTGTCAGTGCAACACAAGTCTTGAGAATAGAGGAATTCACTGAAAAAGAGAGAGAGAGAGAGAGAGAGAGAGAGAGGAAGAAAAGACTATTCACTGCTGTCATAACGTAAGCGATGTTTCTTAGAAGTACCGCAACATGAAATGTATCTAAAAATGGATAAAAAATTATAATGTGTCATTTTTTTTTACATGTATAAAAATTGTAATCATTTGTAAGCTGCTGTGGTTTAACAGAAGTAAAACCTTATAACTTGATGAGTTCATTTTTATTTTATGAAAACGACTCGATTTCGTCGCACCACTGCATCATTGATGATTTTATATGCTTCAAGGTGTTACTTAAAATGTAATTAGTGATATAATGTAATCTAATCTGAATAAAGAGCACTGTATTAACATGACATTGTCTTTAATATTGAGATCAGCGTTATCTCTGCTATGAAAGAATCCACGGCAGGAGACGAGGATTCCGAAATTAGCGCTCTCTCGCCTAATAAGAAGTTTCAGCGGGCGGCCCGGACGTGTCTCCCGATTTGTTTTTACAGCTGCTGAGATGTGAGAGTTGAGACCTGACTTCATGGAGCAGGAGAGAATGCAAGGAGGAATTTAAAGCTACGGTCCTCCGTGGCCTCAGACCTGTGTGTGTGTGTGTGTGTGTGTGTGTGTGTGTGTGTGTGTGTGTGTGTGTGTGTGTGTCTGTGTGTGTGTGGTTCTACAATCCAGTGATCAAAGCCCAGCCCTTACCTCCTCTTCTGTCTCCCCGGCATTCCTTCCATCCCTGTCTTTCATCCACTGTTGGCTGCTAATAGCACATGTGAACCTTCTCAAGAAATACCTTTAATACGTTTGTATCTCGAATGCTTCCCACGTTCTGTATTCAAGACGAGGAGTGAGAAGGGCGACTACGAATTTCAGCATGAAGAAGAAATCCGTTCGTGTTTTATGTTTGTGTTAGAGATATGAGAAGGTTATTTATTTATTCCATGGTTTTGTGAATTGAGGCAGCTGAGATGTGACTTTACCTTGATTGACATGTAGAACCGATGTGCATTTGAATTTCTGGCTCTTTGGTATTTCAGCACTTCTCTGGGCTCAAATTGTCAGACAGCAATTCGTTTAACAAAGGACAAGCCACTTTAATAGGAACACCTGTACACTGTGCAATTATCCGATCAGGCGATCATGTGACGACAACATGATACAAAAAACATGAGGATAGAGATGCTGATTTTCAGTTAAGAAAAAATGCGATCTCGCTGTCTTGGACATGGTTGTTAATCTGGTTCGAGTATTTCAGAAACTGGACAGTTCAAGATCCAGGTTTGGTGCCTACTACAGGCTCAGATTCCTGTTCTTGCCTGACAGGACTGGATCATGATGCGATCTTCTGTAGCCCGACCGCCTCAAGGTTCGACACTGTTCACATTCTGAGATGCTTTTCTGCTCACCACGGTAGTAAAGCGTGATTATTTGACATACCGTCGACTTCCTATCAGCTCAAACCCTTCTCGCCAGTCTCCTCCTACCGCTCTCATCAGAGCCGCTGGATGTTTTTTGTTTTTCGCACCAGACTGTGTAAAATCTGGAGACTGTTGTGTATAAAAATCCAAAGACATCAGCAGTTTCTGAAATACCCCGAACCAGCCCATCTGGCACAAGCATCCGTAGGAAAATAATCAACGATAGGGTGGTTTGATAAAGCTGAGTTACAGTTACCGCCCTATAAAGTATCACGTTCAATAACAGCACATCCCAAAATGTTTTATTACTCATACAACAAAACTACAAACAGCGTAACTGGAGAGCCTTCCATAAATGCTAAATAAACATCTCCTTACAGAAAGAGTCACTATTACACAAGTATATCATTTATAATCCATTTATCCTTGTATAACAGAAACAATACAGTATTAGATATAAATTACTTTTAGAGCTACTGTGGTATAAATAGCAGTAATGATGCCTTACATCATTAGATTAATACACTACATACAGTACCACATTAATAGCTTCCTATAGACTAAAGATTTGTAAGCGATATCTGATTTATTAAAAAAAAAAAAAAAACCAGGCAACATCATGCATTCAAATGACATTCGAGCTCATTTGATCTCTTGAAGCACAAAGATAGTCTTTTAAAACCAAGCCTTTTTTGTGATTTAATGAGAAAAGTCTGCTGTTATTCATATCAAGGCCTGCTCTGTATGCCGGAGAGCCGCCTGTGGTGAGTTTGTTGAGTTTGAAACAGCTAATAGGATACTGCTGACACTAAGTGAATGGCGATGGGAAAGGTGGTGTGTGGATGTCATTAGGCCTGAAAGCAGACCTGCATCGGCTCGCCTCCATCTTCAATTAAGGATGAAGCTCACCCCTGGGACAAAAGGAGCCGACGGATGGTCATTTAAATTCCCCCAACAGCCTGAGCCACTTTCACAGATCGTTAACGCATCTTTACTCGGCACAGAATAATGTTTATGTGCACACTGGGTTAATGACCAGTTCTTATGCTAAGTCATGCTTTGGTCGGTGCTCAGTTTTGCTCGCCTGCTCAGGCTGCTGTTCTTAAAAGGCTAATAAAAAAAAGACACAAACAAGTTTAACAGCAGGGTAGTTTATGCACTGAAGAACGTGGAAAACCACCATTACGTAGGTCTGCCTGAGATTCTCAGATTCTTCTGCGCTAGATTACAAAAACTGGTGAGAAAAACTTGTCCATACTAGAATTCTGATGACCAAACGATAAACCAAAACCTTTTGTCGATAGAAAAGAAGATTTTGTACTTTTGCAGTTTATTCAGTAGCTTAATAATGGCTTGCTAGCTAATTCAGCAGTTATCGAGATGGCGTTCTTCGTAAATCAACACACTTTATTAGTGCTTCAGTAACAATACAGTATGTAAAGTCATTCACCTCACCTGTATAATTATTAGGGATATGAATGCATTATAGTGTGAGTAGGAAGTGCACTTTTTTTGAGAAAGCTTGGTGGAAACAGCAACAAAAAAAATTGCGCAAGAGGGAGGTTTTGTTTTTGTCATGAAGACAAATCATGAAGATATGAAGCTCTCAGGACAATCGGGTCCACGTTCATTAAGATGAAACCATGACGTGATGCATTTTTCATTCATTCGTCCTTAGTAACTTCCTGGTCAGGGATACGGTGGTTTAAATGAGACTACTAGTTGGTTTAAATAGAAGTCGCTTGGGAAATAGAAACTATTTCAAACTAGTTATGAACGGCGTGAATGCAGTGATGTAGCCGAGATTGAGGAACTGTCGGAGCCAGAATTAGATCCAAGATGGCTTCAAAACTAACAACAGAAGATCGGATTCTGCGCATTCACAAGTTTTACAAAGGTGTTGAGTTTGAGAATTTGTTATAATGTCTTTATTTAAATAAATAATTGCCTATAAATCCAGATCTTATGGACACCCTCTTTATATACTGTATTGCTGTTGTTTAAAGTGGAGATGACTTGGCAGTAAAGCAACTCTATTATTTCAAAGCAATGCAGGAATTATAAATGATGTCCTTTTTGGTGGGTTTATTGGTCAGAGTGATTGTGGTACAGCATACAAAATTGTCAAGTAGAGAATTTAGAAAGATTACGTACTCAGTGGTTCTGAAACGTTTTGTAGCCAAAGACAGTTTGGCTGTAATATAAATTCCACAGATCCCCTCAGTATGGATTTATTTAATTAAAATGATTTATCTCTATCCTCCAACAGAACACATTAGGTCTGAGTTGACTTTCGTGCTTGGACCCCTAAATATAATGACAACTGTAACAAAATAGATGAATTATTCCCAAAATACTGTCTTTTCTAGCATTTACTGGGTTATTTTGTGTATGTAAATCTACTCGACGGTTGATAACATGTCTACCCAATTCTTAAGACTGAGATATGACAAGATTACTCCGTCCCGAATCTGCCCTAATGTGAGGAAACAGCCTGAGGTGAGGGAGAGCTGCACGTTTCCGCTAGCCCGAGTCATTTCCATTTTTCCCATCTGGTTGATTCGGATTCAGTGTGAAAGATAAAGCTCGAGTCTGACGCTTAGCAGCAGGTGCACTAACACACACGCATATATACAGTCACACACACACACACACTGTTCCTGGACTATGTTGGATATTCTAATGAGACGCTCAGTGAAGCAGACTTGATCTGAAAATTTCGACTGTATATTCGCACGTATCCATAACTCTGCACTGCATGAACTTGTGTTAGTTTTTCAAAGAAATGTGTTTACATCAGCGTTTTCGTGTTACCTAGAGAACAGAATTGAGATGAATTGAGCGGTGCTGTGCATTGTAAACACCCCCCAGGTATAAACACATAAAAATACAGACAGATGGTTTTAAATGAACCGTTGCTCTGGTCTGAAACACTACACTACATTATCCGCTGGGCCGACATGATGACTGAGCAGTGAAGGTTCGACACTGGCTCGATGTAGCATCCTTGGGAATGAACTGATGACCTTCTGGTGTCTATTCTCCGAGCTTTAACTGCCGAGCGACCGCTTATACACCAGAATGCTTTATAATGCATTAATATGAGCCCGTGGTCATCGATATCCATTATCCATTACAATGCAGCAGACGCATTAAAGTAGCTCTTCCTCTTTGGCTAATCATTACCGCGAGGTATCGATGCAGCAGAAACAGATGGTTAATGCATGCATCCTCAGAGCTGAACTGCTGGAAGCGGCTCCTCAGCTTTTCCAGCACGTGTAATCGAAGTGTTGCTGAGAGAACAGGCCTCTACTTGTCATGGCTCTCTTGTAATGACTGATGGCCAACAGATAGAAAGTATCTGGTGTCTGGATGATCTGTCGGACCCACGGGAAAAGCCAAGACTCCGCGACCGAGATACCATACTCAGGTTTCTTATATGGAAAATAAACCCAATCAGACGTCTGTCCAGGTTACGCCGAGTTTTATTTCTTTTCTTTTCTTATTTTAAGCTGTGAGGAACCAGTTAAAGGAACAAAAATGAAAAACCTGAAGCATTATTTTGCTCGGAATAAAAACACAATCACAAATATAACCATCCTGAATTGCTCTGGAACCAAAATGCTGATTTGGGCGGATCAGTTACCAGTCAAAAACCTCTATTTTTTTTCATTATATGTAGGACATTTCTAGCTATAAGTGGTATAAAATGTCACGTAGGACCAGGGGGCCTGTAGAAATGCATTGAGCAAGCTAGCATGACAAGCGTTTTTATTTTTAAGTCATGAGATCAGGGCTCTGATCTGGTTTGAATTTTTTATTTTTTTGCTAGGAACAAAAACGCATTTCTTTGACACGCGTTTTTTCGTGTTTTTTTATTTCATGCAAAGACATATCTAGCTATAATCAATGTTATATGTGTATAAAAATATTTTTATTGCAGCACACTAGCTTATTTATGTTTTATGTATAAACTGCCATGTTATTGGAAAAAGATCACTTAATTTAACTCAATTTTATGAGCACAAGCTATAATACATGTCTTCAAATTTAGTGATTATAAATGAGCTAAACTAAAATGATTACCAATGTCTTCTCAAAGTAAACATCATAATAGTAGTCAAAGTAAACACTAGGCAGATAACCAAGCCTGCATGTTACTGCACTGTGAAACAACTCTTGGCTAGCTAACCCAGACAAGAAGACGGGCATTTAGCCAGCTAGCATGACTATGCACTTTCATATCATTCCATTATATTCCATTATATAAATCTCAGGAAACTCATAAAGAGTGGGCTAATATTTACCAAGGTGTCATGTTGCAAAAAATAGAAGCTAGAAATCAAAATATAAGAGACAGGAAGATTCTAAACACAGTAAGTAAGGCATTTACAATCCTACAGGGGAAAGTTCATGATTAAATCAACATAATAACCCAGTTTTAAGTACCTCAACTGTGCATGTTGTATAGTGTAAATAGCTAAAAGACAATAAACATTCTCTTGACGTCAAGACAATGGACTTCTGAGATGCAGACCAAGGCTTGAGCACAACGAATCATTTCTCAACGGCACAAGCTGCTCGTAAGCGCTAACCTGTGCGACAGAGACGTGTCCAAGCCAGCTGTGCCAGCCCGCATCCTCTCGCCTGGCCATTTATATGCAAATCTATCTGACACGTTCGATGAGTTCCCATAATAAAGACAGCTGCTTGATCAAGACTAATTTCAGATCCGAGCAGCAGGGAATCCCTGTTGGAT
This sequence comes from Notoglanidium macrostoma, assembly GCA_030068235.1. Lineage (NCBI taxonomy): Eukaryota > Metazoa > Chordata > Actinopteri > Siluriformes > Auchenoglanididae > Notoglanidium > Notoglanidium macrostoma. The sequence goes on from JAQQZR010000019.1 coordinate 1,854,745, forward strand.
GTCTTCCATCTCAGACTCCTCTAATTGCTTGGCTGTGTCTCACTGTTAGCCTTTTAGGCCTCATTTACAATGGAATCTTTGCCCAAAGATAAACGAAACACAACCCGTATTCGAATAAACGCAAGACGGATGAATGAATGGTGGTGCTGTGTCTATACATCATTAGTAAGTCAATCAAGGCAGGTGAAAACAATGTTCTAATTTATTATTTAGGGACTATAAATGAAGACTGCTTAGAGGAGAGCACTAATAAAGCTCTGGTTTGTGTACATGAGGTAGCAAACGTCTACAATTGGTCAGTGTGAATTTGATTGTGATGCTTGAATTTGTAGATCCTTATCAAATATTGCAGGGAGGGTTCTACATTCAGGACAGAACGTGCAAATATATAAAGCACACACACACACACACACACACACACACACACACACACACACACACACACACACACACACACACACAC
>JAQQZR010000019.1:1857909-1876035 GCA_030068235.1 Notoglanidium macrostoma
CAAGATGCTGGGATTGGCTCCAGCTTCCCCGCCACCCAGACAGATAAAGCGCTATAGATAATGGATGGATGGATGGATGGACTGCAGGGTTAGGATTGAAGGGTTAGGGTTGTATAGTTGACTGACTTTTTAAATTGGAAATTAACATTTCAGCCTTTGTGTCTTTTTTCTGGAGTTTTGTATAAATTCTTCTGCTCAGTGAATAAACATAGATTTTCTGTTCAGCACTTGCTTTTATTAAAACATAAGGTATTTCTTTCACATTTCCATCCTTTCCTAGATGTGCTTCCTACTTCCTGTGTTAAAGATTCGACACATCAGTAGCAGATCACAGCTTCACGTCAATGCCCCTAAACTCTCTTTAATCTCCTCGCCGAATTCAAATCAACTTAGCACCATGAAAGGAGTTCGGCGCTCTAATGACTCCTCTTTGGTAAGCGATTCAATAGAGGTCAAAGTAGGCCTGCAGCTTCCTGCATGAAAGCAGCGAGATCTGTTAGCTCTGACTGCACGTTGAGAAGTCACAGCGGGAATCAGATGTGGCCGTGTGTTGGAAATTTAACCGCACCAAATGTTGGACTTAACATAAAAACCAGTGTTTGAGGGATCATATGGTGTTAATATTATATTTATTGTAGATGAATGAGACTACAATATTAATCATATCATTTCAAAGATATCTTGCTTGTTTTGTTCATTTCAGGTTTCTGTTTAAAATCTTCTGGCCCGTAAATAAGCTCCGCCCCTTGACAGAAAAGCTCTACAATTTCATCATAACATTATTTTCCTTTTTTTTTCTTTCTATAATGCAGTGATGTTCAAGCCTTCAAGCCTCACATACAGTACATCTGCTGAATTTCTATACACCCACCTTTCACAACTTTTTTTCCCCCCACAGATTGTAATAACTATAATAATAGAATAATTAGAATAATAATTCTAATAACTGCTGCCAAAAATCTCTCCATCAGAAAACCTTTGAACTTCTTTCTGGCTATAGCTAAATAACATATATGATATACATAAAAAATAACGGCATTAAATCTTCCTACTTAAAAGAAAAGTACTACAACTTGCAGTAAACAGTAATAAAGTAAACAAAGTCAGTATTTGGTGTCATGACCCTTTGCATTTTTTTTTCCTAAACAGTAATCCCAGGTACAGCGTGTGCAGTTTTATGAGGAAATGAGCTGTAGGTTTTACTGAGCATCTTGGAGCATCTGCCACAGTTCTTCTGAAGACTTTGACTGTCGCGTTTGTCTAAAAAGTCACTTTCATTACTGACATACAGACGTTTTCCAAATGCAATTAATTTTTTTGAAAAAGTAATGTTTGCAAATCTAAAATATTTCTAATCATATAAATGTTTTACAAAAACATGTTTGAAAAATAACTATGTGACAACTTCGTTAAGAATATCATCATCCATGTCAAGCCACATTTTCATTGTTTGACCTTGAATACAGATTTCCCTACAAAGATCCTGCTCATGTATTTGGAACATTGTTCTCGCAAATGCCTATATAATCCACTCGACACTACCACCTCAGGCTCTTACATCACTTGTTGCAAGAATGTGATCATGCTTTTTCACATGAAAAAAAAAAAACCCAGCAACTGAGGTCAGGAATAGATATAGGGCAGGATTGAAAACTAATTTAGCTGTGCTTTTCTCTAATGCCCACTTGAACGCATCCTAGAGCTGCACTCATGATACAGAAGGGATTTGCAGCAGATAGGTAATAAATCTGGATTCCCACGAGACCTCACAGGAGGTCACAGGTGAACACGGAGGTCAGAACGGGTTCCAGGAGGCACGTTCATGCTCGCCTGGAATATTTCCCCACAGGCTCTTTAAGAGACAGCGGAGCAATCAGATTATCAGACAGTCATTTGGGATGACTCAATCCCACCAGCTATTAGAGAGAGAAAACCAGCTGCCTCTGTTTAGGATTTGTTTTGTTCCTAGACATCAAGATAAAACGAAAAACAAGAATTACCGTAATTTTCAATGGCTCGAATGGTATAAAACGGAAAAATAGATTAAACAGTTTTATTAGGGAACTGCTTAGTGAGCTGTGAGGATCAATTTCAGCCTTTTGTGCTAAACCAATGACTAAATATTGTTAAGTTAATTAATCTTAATGTAATGTGTAATATGTAATTATATCAATCTAGCATATTATTCCACATCGCTGTTGAATTCTTGAATCTGATTGGTTAGAAAGTGATGATTAATTTTCTATAACAGCAGCTCTGACAATTTTTCCACCTCTAATTCAAATCACAAAGGGACCTGTATGGCGGACCATCCACAAAAACAGATTAAACAACGTTTGTAATCGTTGACGTGAAGTTTTCCGTACCGAGACGTTTAGTTAACATTTACGGAAGGAGTCTCCAGTGTCAGAGCTTCGTAACAGTCAGAGGTAATGCGGGAAAACCTTCAGGAGTTCCGGCTGGTGAGGTAACGAATGTCGTAAGTGACAAAATGTAAATGTGACTCTAATTGGATTAAAAAAAAATTATAATGGTCATAGTTTTTTAAACAGGAAATTGTAATTGTTGCCATACAGCATGATCCAAGTGTTTTATATCTTATTATATTTCTCACGTATCTTCACATAGCACATGCACATGCTATGATTTATATTCTGAGATTCTTTACTTTAGTACTTTTTTTGTTCAGTCATAAATTCTGCTTTCTCTGTTTGACACCTCTGTGATTAACATTTTTCTCCCCAAATGATTTAGTATACATGCACAAATTGTTCACTTACAGATTGTTTTATAGAACAAGCCGAATCTTGCTATCCAACTCCCACCCCCAGGACAAACTCAAGCCGAAACAGGCTAATGGCTCGTGTTAACAGTCCATGGTATCTGCCATGCTTTGGATAGAACCTGTCAGTTTGGTGGTACGTAAAATAAACAGTGCCTCTTATATCAGCAGGCGCGCTGGGATCCTTCAGTACAGTGGTGCTGAGGTGTAAACTCACCTGTGTAGGGAGGTAAAGGACTCTGTGGTGGTGCAAATGGAGGACATTTTTTAATAAGGTCACATTTCAGAAATGTATCATAGTTTGTTTATCACAATTTCTTATTGTATTATTCTTTTACTCTTCTATAAACTGTCATGCCTCCAGCTATTCAATCTTTATTAAATTACATGCCTTTACATGACAACCCAAGTTACTTGTTGCTTATAAAGTGAGGAAATTTCCCAGATTTCGTAAAAAAAAGGACTGTGAATTGACTCCATATAAAAGTATCACAGTATAGTAAGTAAGGCGCTTTGTAGGAATACATATTCATTTCTCCTTACTGAAACATAGCTTGAGTGGAAGACATAACTGTTCCTTACAGAGCTTTCATTAGAGGTCCACTGTGTAGGATTTATTTGGATCTGTTAGCGGAAATGGAATATAACATTCATAAGTATGTCCTCATTAGTTTATAATTACCTGTAACTACGAATTGTTGTGTTTTCATAAGCTTAGAATGAGCCCTTTATATCTACACAGGGAGCGGGTCCACCTCTACGGAGCCGCCATGTTGAGCCGCTACAGTAGCCCAGAACGGACAAACCCCTAGAGAGCGGTTCCGTACTTTGTGAATCTGGAAGGAAGCGCCGGAAGGAAGACAAAGCATAAGAAAGGAAGAAGAAAGAAGAGGAATCAGTGTATTCTGGAGCTGGATAACAAGTTTGAGAAGTCAGATTTTGAAAAATGGAGGATCGTACTTATTATTTAGCAGGGAAAAAGCAAGGGAGTGTGAATGTAAGTACTCTACCGGCACCTGACGGCAACCGTACGCTTTAATACACGCTTGGAAAGGGAGGGGTAAGAGAGGGGCATTCAGGAGGCTGAATCCTACATAGTGTTCTATAAGGAGATGTTTATTCTAACGTTTATGGAAGGATTCTCCAGTTCCACCGCTTTGTAACAGTCAGACGTAATGTAAAGCTCTAATTTGTAACGTCTTGAGAAAGAGAAGGACAGGAGAAATCAATTTTATTTTGTTATTGTAAATTATAGAACTGAGATATTTGGTATTTGTGTTTTATATGTTATATCTAAGGACTTACATCCAGTAATGAATGGTAACAAATGCCATATATATTAATAAATAAATAATAAATAATAACAAATAATGGTGTACAAATAGACGTAGTCTCTACATCTTAATTGGAAAAAGGAGAAGTGTCAGCTACCCCCCAAATTCCTGGTGAAAAACCCTGTATATATGTGCCAAAAAAGCTCCCAGGGTCAGGACCTCTGCGTCTGTGTCTTAGCTAGTTACGGCCATGGCGTGGTGTACAGAGTGGTTTTGACGTCATGATGCATTAGGCCTCTAATGCAATTAGGCTGGATAAAAGCCTGCGATCTCATCGTGGTACAAATTAAACAAGATGCTCATGTCAGTGCCGGGCAAGACACCATTTAACGACATGAGACTGCAAAATTAAGGAACAGCGTGAGGATAAACATATCAGAAACAGATTAGAAGGGAAATAATGTTCGGTAAGTTCCATCCAACTCTTTATGCTTTATTATACAGCATGTTGCATAAGTATTCACCCCCCTGAACTGAAAATAGGCTTTTATGTAATAAATCTACACAAAATACTCATGATATTGAAGTGTAGGAGGATAAATATAGTTTGTTAAGTAATTTACAAATAGAAAATGGAATTTGTGATTGCATAAGTATTCACCCCTTATTGATACAAAACTCCTAAATTCATAGTAGCAGTTTTTTTTTCAAACTTCTTCAGATCCTTCATTAATTACAATTTAGATATTCTGTTCGAATACTTAAATGTCACCCAATCAGCTTATACTAACAGATACTCTAACATTAAAGGATGAAAGAACCTTCTTGTTATCTGTAAATTTACAGCAATTAAGCTCTTTTTTTAAAAATATGGCATACATGTTAGCTGACAGTAAAATTTACACTATGTTATTTACACTGAATGTAAATATGCATATTTTTACACGGCACTTTGTGTGAACTAGGCCAAAAACTAGGGCTTTGGGATGGAAAATTGCTCCCACCGATATTTATTTTGGTAAATTAAATGTTAATTAATGTTAATTAGAAATTAGAGCTCTATTTGTTTAATCTCCTCCAAGAATTTCTGGGAGTTACATCAACACATATTAATCATATCTGTTTAATATCTGGCAAATTATTAAATAATGTAGAAATTAAATTAATCATTTTGGCCCGGAGACACATTTATTGTTCATGATAGAAAAACGGCTTTTAGTTGTTATTTGACTGTTATTAACAAAAGAAATAAGGCCGACAAAAAGTGCTTAATATTGGATTTAATTAGGAGATTTAATATCTATTTTCTCTTGCAATTAATGTTTCTTTGCATTATTTTACTTCCTCTTCCATCTTTTTTTACTCTTGTTTAATTTTCTCTGTTAAGGATTTTATGAGTTGTTGGTTGTAATATTTCTATTCTAATATTTGTAGAGTCACGCTTCCCAACTGTGAGTTTTTGTTGCCATCTAGTGTGTGTTTGGTGTTATTTGATATTTTTGTATGTCAGTTGTGTTTTACACATTAGAGGTGGAATTATATACTCATCTGATGGTGTACAGTAAAAGTTAAGCATGGGCCGTACAGTTACAGAAAAATATTCAGAGGAGTGTTGAAAGTTCCCACCAAATTTGACAATTTTTTCAATAACAGTACATCCTGAACATGCCTCTTAGACCAGCCAACAATTACATTTTCTATCTATTAAATAGCAACATTTCATAATATTTACCCCTTTAGAGTTGCATTCAACATTGTGAAACATTTGCGAGACAAATTACTTCCTGTTATCACTTACATTATAGCAGCTATAAACAGTCGTTCCCTCGGTTGTCATGTTACTGAGAAATAAAAACTCCTCTGTCATGAAGACTTTCCCATGTTGGAAAACAAAACAGTGACACTGGAGACTCCTTCTGCAAATGATAAACAAACATCTCCTTCAGAACAACTTCACTATATGACCATGTAATAACAGCACATTCGTCAGCGTCCACTATACGATACTATAGACACGGCAATGTTAAATGCCCACTATGCACTTTAAATGTCCACTATGTAGGACTGGACCACCTGAATGCCCCTCCCTTACCAAGCGTGTATTAGAGTGTACGATGGCCGTCAAGTGCCTGTAGCGTACTTTCATGTACTTACATTCACACTCCTTTGCTTCTTCCGTGCTAAATAATAAGTATGATCCTCCATTTTTCAAAATGTGGGTTCTCAAACTTGTTATCCAGCACCAGCAAACACCGATTCCTCTTCTTCCTTCTTCCGCATTCTTCCTTTCTTCTTCTTTGTCATCATTTCTTATGGATTCACGCTGCCACTTGTAAAAATGCTCAAAGCAGAAGGCGCTCTCTAGTCCGTTCTGGGCTACTGTAGCGGCGCATCACGGAGGTGGACCCGCTCACTACGTAGATATAAATGTAGTACGCTCATTCTAAGCTTACGAAAACATGACGATTCATAGTCACCAGTAATTATATATTATAATTTTATGTAATATTATACTCCATTTATGCAAATAGGTACCCTCAAAATCCTACATAATGGACCTCTAATATAACTATTGTCAGAGCGGGAGTTATAGACAATTAATCGAAATCAGTTTGGAGAATTCAACATAGCTGTGATGGAAGCAGAATGATCAGATCGTATTCAAGCTCATACAACAGACAGCAATCATTCTCCATACCTCCTAGTAAAGTTATAAAATACTTTATAAGTATAGCTCATGCCTGTGTAGTTACATATATATATATTACATATATATTATATATATTACAGGTGGATTACAGGATTTCTAGCTGGTATAAGTAGCAAGTGTTTCTTGGCAGGATGTTATTCCTCAGATACAGTAATTACACACGTGTGACAGAGTGTATCTGTATGTAACTACCCAAGAAGTGTCAAATTGTCTAGTAATTATTCATTATTTAGCCGGTTATATCTAACTGTTCAGCTGGCTGTACTGATCACAACACAGTAACTCAACCAAAATGTCAAGCTTTGTACTATATTGCTATTTGAAAGTTAGATATCTAATATCAAACTAGATATAATTAAAATCTTGAACAATAACCACCAAGAGTCCAAGAGTAACTTGTCCATCATTTTAATTGGAACATTGTTTTATGTGCACAACAGCTTTGCTTTTCCTCTATTAAATACCGTAGCAGATCAAGTATGCTGTACTTTAAAGGACAGATGCAGCACAGGCTTATTAATTAATATTAATGTATAAAGCTAATCACTTTAGTTCATTAAACTTGGAAACACTGTGAAGTAGTGCAAGATTTCCTGTGCCGTGTATGTAGTCTACTTTCTACAGGTTAACTCACAATGCTTTCACATTATTAAACAATACCGTGAAAAAACAATAGATAAAGGAAAATCGTAGAAATCATGAGTTTGCTACTCATCGTTGAGCTAACAATAATAAAATCCATCATTTTTCTTGACCGTATATGAAAGGTTTTTTTGAAATTCAGCTATTCTCAGTATGGGTTTTTTTTTTTTTTTCAACAGTTTAGTTTCTATACAGAAATTTTTAAAGTGATAGTTTCCCCAAAAATACAAATGATATGATGTTCCACTTTTCTCAGTCATGCGTGACAAGTTTGCTTCTTTAGTTTTGTTCTAGAGCTGCAAGGCTAACGTTTAGGTAACGCTACGTTCAACCAAAAGTCGCAACTGGAAAACGTCCCGTTGAACTCGGAATTCCTACTCGGAAACTCAGCAAGTGATGTCAAATCAGCACGGAGAGTAAACAATGTAGCACGTCTTACTTTTAAAACGAGTTATAACGTGTATACAAGTATTTACTTTGTATCGCTCGGCATGTTCACTTGTTAAATCGACGATATTGGCTAAACAGTTCGCTGTCTTGAGGAGGACAATATACATCGCTCATGACGGTTAGCTGAGGAGATTGTTACTAACAAAAAAACACAATTAGAAGCTAATTTGAATGGACTATACGTATGTAAGTAAGGGAAGCTTATAGCTACCAGTTTACCGTTGTGCAAACTGCATCACACATTCACACACACCACTTTCATAAAACTGCCGAATACAATAGTAAACAAACAAACAAACAAACAAACACGAATACCATTCACCTTGTGACTATATTATCACACGATTCACTTCATTCCATGCTTCAAACTTTTTTTTTTTTTCACGCTGAGGAAGAAAGTGACTCAGCTTCGAGATGGAGCTACGATGATACAGTTACTGTAACGTCCTTTTGTTCGTCTTTACAGATTACAGGCGCGTCAGAAACCACACGAGCAAGTCTGTTTGAGCCACCAAACAAATCCACTTAGAGATGAAATGATTCAGACACAGTTTGCACCATGCTAAACTGGCAGCTTGTCAGCTTCGTTAGCGTCACGGCTCTTAAACAAAACTTTCACACTTTAGAAAAGTGCTGGCTGGTGCGCCTTTTGTGCTGATATGTATAAAAAAATGTCTCACACGTCGCACACACTGTAACCATAAGAACACTTGTAAAACTCTGGGCTAGTATCACAATTAGCTTTATCATTATCAGTACTCAAGACTGGTGGGACTCTGGCCTTGAGAAGGCGGTTTGACTTGAAGCTGAGCTTTATTATTAGCTTTTAAAGGAATTTGAGCTGCCCGTCATAAGAACGCCTAAGAAATAGACAGCTTCAATATAATGTTCTACAATCGACTATTTCTGGCCTCAGTTTAAGGCAAGACACTACAGGTAGAAATGACAATTATGACTTTTTGCATCTATAACACTTAATCTGCAGTAATAAAAAACAGAAAAGGGTTCAGTTCACAGATTGTTTTCTTTCTTTCTTTCTAGCAATTAAGAGACTTCCGTGAAGCTCCGCCTACTTATCACAATCACATCATGTCTTTTATGTCGGAAACTCTTCATAAAGTCAATTTAGGTCGTAATGATATGCGTGTCAATCATACTTCAGTTGCAACACATTATCATTCACGTCACAAGAGGAATATCCCAAGAAATATCCAAAAAATGAGGATTATTGCTGGATTTACATTGGATTTTGACTGAAAATGGCATAAAATCCTTTAATAACTGTGTTTTCTTGGTTAACAATAAAACTTTTCTTTAAAAGTCTTTCACTCGAGAGCATCGCGACAGCGAAATAAATTCAATTTAATATTTTAATTCATTTTAATTCTAACAACATGAGACTATTTTTTGTATCATCGTGTATGCGGATTCATGCAGGCTTAATTAGACAAATGAATTTTTGAAAAAGTTTCAATACCTATAAGAATATCAACAATTAACTGTCAGATACTGATTGTCATATTATTTATTATTTATTTAATTGCCCCATTCACTTACAGTGTCTTGCCTTACGTCTTATATACCCCATTGCTTTCCATCTCTTGGTCTTTCACTGCTTTACACCATGCACACTTCTGAAAGCTGTTTCTCTCGTCTCTCTTTCACGCCTCCCTGAAGCAAACACCAACACTGAAAACCATCTGCAAATATTAAATGGCTGTTGCAACTATGTGCAACATTTATCTCAGCTCAAGTGTTGACCCAATAGCTCATCTTCAGAAACAGGATTCTACGATTAACACTAAAGGTACATCGCTCAAAAAGACAAAAAGACAAAAAAACGAATCATTGGGAAGGCCAACAATTAAAAGAAAAAATACTTGAGACTCAGACAATCATAAATTACACCATTTTAGACAAAAAGCGATTTACAAAAGTAACTAAAAGGCATATTTCACACATAACTGAAACAATACCCTTTTTATCAACATCCATCAGTGTTAGCCAGCGTCTCTCATTTAATACCGAAGTGCTACAGGAAGCTCTGTCCTCTGCTCGTCCATACGGCCTCCCTGGACCTTCAACAGCAAGGAGAAGAAATCTTCATCATCCATAGGGCCTGGTGCTTTGCTACGCTGCTCCTCCAAACGGCCCTGCGCCTGTCAGCGTGGAACAAATCAGTGTTTTGTCAGCGCTCATGTACATCAAACTGTCTCAGAAATGATAACATTTTGAAAATGTCTGCTTCAGTGGACCTCAATAACCCTCTTACTAGCATTTAAAAACAGACACTTGGCATTATTTTTGTATGCTCACAACCAAATTATATGAAAATACGACATTTATTGTCATTCTAAACAGCGCTGTCAACTGTAATTTAGCATTATATGATTGTGATTGTTTCTTTGCCTACACTTGATTGAAATTATTTCATGCACTGTAGCATATAAATGTCACATTTCTAATAACATGATATTATCCGTGTTTCTCACTTTCATTTATTGAGAGAAAGCTGAAAGTTACTGTACATTTGAATACTAGAAAATGCCATACATTAGTTATATCATGACATTTTGAACTTTCACTGCGGAAGCTGCTGCAATTGGTCAATCATGTTTGTTTATAGCGCTGTCAAGAAAGAAAGGATGAAAGAAAGAAAGAATTCGTACATCTGTGCTTGGCTAATAAAAGAATCTGAAAGATAAAAAGAGAAAGAAAGAAAGAAAGGATTTGTTCATTTGTACTTGGCCAATAAAAGAATCTGAAAGAAAGAAAGAAAGGATTTGTACATTTGTACTTGGCTAATAAAAGAATCTGAAAGAAAGAAAGAAAGAAAGAACTTGTACACAGCCTTTTGTCTTGGCATAATTTCAGCAATATGAGAAGCTAGCAAACATTAAATAAGCAAATACAGAGAAGACTAAAGGTGAGTTCACAAGATCACATCACATCCCAAAACTTCACATTACTGCACTATTAAAGAATAAATTATATCGACGCATGCACAATCAGAAGCTGAAGAACAAGATGATGAGCATAACTGATCAGTGTCTAAGATGAAGACATACTTGTGAGGTTAGGATCATGTTGTAGAGCTCCTCCTTGGCAGCTGGTTTGGGAACGGTCTGGCCGAACTCTATGACCTTCCAGCTGCTTCTTCTCGATTTGGATCTGGGCTGCGAGAAAGTCTCAGGGGCGCTGGAGTGACGGCGAGGCTTCTGTGGCAAAGGCACCGTGGCTTCTGGGGAAGGGTTCTGAAAGTCAGCACGCTGGTCGTCCAGCCGTCGAGCCTGAGAGGTGGCCACCAGATCGAAGAACTCTTCCTTCTGCAGTGACGTCATGGATGAGAAGACCACTGTTTGGAAAAGAGGATCACAGTAAGAGGTAAAGTTTATTTAAAAAAAGCCCACTTTATAGGTAGTGACAGTGACACTATATTTAAAAGTTGAACTAACACAAAAAATAAACTGTCAGTATCCAACAGGAAAACACTAGTCATTTTAACAACCACTTAGCGACGAGAACTTTACAAAAAGGTGTGAATGACAAAAAAAACGTAGTATTAAAAAAACTTAAGTATAATAAGTAGTGGCACTGTATAGTATAGAGTAACATTTTAGTAAATAGTAACAATATAGAAAAGGACATACTATAAAAACAAACAAACAAAAAAAACCCAACAACAATATAATAAATAGAAACACTATAATTAAAAGTAGTAAATTGAGTAGTAATACTCAAGAGAATATGAAAACCATAGTAAAAGTACACTTTACAATGAGTCACAGTAATGAGCCACAATAATCTATAGTATTACCTTAGCAAATACTAACAAAGGAGAACACTGTAGTAACAATACACTTATAATCCACACTATAGTAGAGTATTGTGAAACTAATAAAGAAAAAACAATGGTAGTAAACATCCTGCATAACAAGTTAGAGTAACTTGTACCTAGAATGTAGTAGTAGTAAGTTAGAGTAAGTCTATCTTAAATTTTAGTACTATAGTGGAAAACTACACAATTAAAAACTCCATTTTAAAAAGTCAAGTATAGTTATGGTGTAATAATATTGCAGTAAACATTAACAATTTATAGTAATAATTTGTATGCAAATTCAAACAATAAAAATTACTAAAAAATCAATAGTATACAATACTACTATAGTAACACAAAAGAAGGCTATCATAAAAGTTCATCAATTATAGTAATGATACAGTTTAGTACACTCTACAGCATGCTATAGTAAAGCTTTATAAAACTGACAATGCTTGAGTAAAAGTAAAATTAGTAACACTATATAGTAAGCCAGAGTACAGTAAATATTAGCACTATAGTAGAAGACTGTACAGTTAGTGACAATAAACATCATCACACTGTAGTAAACATTACCACTCTATAGTATGAGTAGTAATGCTATAGTAATAACAACAATACTAAATAATACTACAAGAAATACTAACATGTCGAATGTTATGAAACAGAATAAAAATACACACTATAGTATGTTATAATAAAACTCCTAATAAAATGTTAATTTTTGATTGAATATGTCCTCTGAAATACTTTAAAGTACAACTTTTGAGTATGTTAGAGTAATACTATAGTAAATATTAGCAGTATAGTAGAAAACCACTCTTTTAGTGGTTATAAAATATCCATTGTACTATTAGTGATAATGTCTATAACCTAAGTAAACTACAGTAACCGTTTAGTACTGATTAAAGCTACATAGTACGTATAGTATTAGTATAGTATTACAATGAATCATAATAGTAGTAAACAACAATAATTATACTATAATAAATACTAACACAAAAGAATATATTAACAATAGTGTCCATTTTAAAGTATGTTATAGTAAAACAGTTTAAAAATACCAATGCTAGAGTATAGTGTTAGTACTCAGTAAATTCTCTTATGATAACACTATAACAAGTAATATCAGTATATTAAATAGTAACATTTTAGGTATTTAGTATTAACACAATAGTAAACATCACTATCCTATAGTACGATAATGTCATTAATGTTATTGTGAAATATTACATGATAAACAGTCCAGTGATTTACCAAAAGGATTCTATATAGAACTTAGTACATTAAGTACTAATAGTGCACTTTATAAAAGTACTAATAGGGATCAAACTGGCGTTGTAAGAAAGTTGGGATTTCCTCACCTTTCTGACTGTGGCGTGGGGTTCCAGGCTCCGAGTGGCACCTCCGGCGTGGCTGCAGTGTGAAGGAGCAGCGCTGGTCATTGAGTCGACGGCCCTCCTGCAAGGCGCAAAGTAGCTCGTAGAGAGCGTCAGGAGAATCTGGGGATAACCTGTGGACCTGGGGACACAACTCAGGGGTCAACTTTACATTTACGTGAAGTGTCAAGGGTTTTAACCTTGTTAAAAGTATGAAAACACAATTAGAACTTAATTATAAGGAATTATAAGAAAATTAAGAAACTGATGATATGTTAGCTAGCTATCCACCAAGTTACTTATATGGCCTATCACGCTAGGTTGCTGCCTAGTAAATGTGACGTGAGGGTTTACATAATCAAACACCATGAATTATCGCAATGTATCATGGAACGGTCCTGGAAATGATTGTTGTTAGCAATTTGTAATGTTTTAAACCATTTCCATTCCAAAATATTACACAAAATATTGTAGAAAAAAAAAAAACTTTGACTTGTACAATTCTCATGCGGTGGATCGGCTAGCTTCTTCATTTCAAGCATCTGTTTATATTTTTCAGGCCCTGAAATAGATCTCATTGCTAACTGAAACAAAGTAAATCGCAAGGCTTAGTTGGGGTTGAGTCAGTGGAGGGAGAAAAGCTTGGCATTGTTTTCTTTCTAATAATAAATGTTTGTAGATGCAGCACAGGGCTCAAGAACTTTCAAACTGCTCCTTTAAACACAATTAAGAATGCAAAATTAGCTGTTTTTGTAGAACATTACCTTTTGCTGTGCATCTTCAGGACTCAGTCTGTCTTTTGGTCGTAGTTTGGCTGAAGGCTGGGTATGAGCAAGTGACTCTTCTTTAGGCACTGCGTCTGTCCTTAATCCCTCCATCTCCCCTCCCACCTTCGGCATCACTAATCCAGGTCCAGTTTGGCCTCTTTTCACGCCGGTGTTCTCCTCTGCGTCTGACACTCCATCGAGCTTTTGGGTTTTGGATTCCAAGCCTTCCTTTTTCTGACTTTCCTTTTCCTCCTGTGTGATAGTTATGTGCGTACTTTCACCTTCTTCCACATTGTTTTTAGAATCTGTACTTCCCTCTGTGCTTTCGTTAATTCCGGCTTCCATGTCTTCCTTTTTCACTCTCAGTATGCCTTTTCCTCTCATACAGCTATGTGTGAAATCGTCCAGCTCGTCCCCTTCCTCGAGGATGACCAGTGGCTCCAGCTGCTCCTCTGCTGGGATTTGACCTTTGACCTCCGCACAGTCCATGTCACAATCCACTACTATGTCCTTCAGTCATCCAGAGGATATGGGAACCTTAAACTGTAGTTATGAGAGTTTAGGGAGTTCTTATTTTGAAAATACTTGATGGGGCAATTATAATACAAGGCTGGGATTTGTTGCTGTTATTCAGGAACATAAATATTTCACAGTACATTGCCAAGCCAAGTTCTAATTTGTTTACTTCAGGAAGCACTGCTCGAGACCATACTCAAATATGTTAAGCTGACAGTGGCAAGAAAAAAACATGACCATTGCACAACCCTGTCGTAATTCTTACACACTACAAAAAGAGAGTATAAAAAAGCAAATTCAAGGTTCAAATTTATTTATTTTTCATTAGAGAGTGGTCGTATGATAGGTTTATTTTAGAGTAACTAATTGAAAGAGTAAAACAAAATGAAAGCCACTTGAGGGCCGTCTTACCGTCTTCCAGATCTTGAAATGTTGAAACAATGTCTTCTAGACTGTATCTCGTGGGCGGCCCTCATTGGTTTCGTCTCTTGCCGCCAAATGAAAATAGATGCTTCATATTAAATTCACACCTGCCAAGTTTTCCTTCCGAAAAAGAATCTAATTAGATAGCTCAGCGGTGGTGTGTTCTGAGTTTCGTAGTCAAGCTGCTTTTTCTTTCTTCCTGTTCCTTTCTCTACCCCAACCCACCCCTAGTGACTTGGTCAATAACGTTTCAAAACTCTAGTAACCTGAGTTTCGCTGTTCCGTGAGAAATACCCGAAAGCATTAGACGGGTAATTAAAGCATAAGTTCACCTAAGGCTTGCCGTGAGGCTTTCAGAAAGAATGTGATGATTTATAAGCGCGGAGTCTTGGTTTGCTCATACTTGACAGCTCGCTTTGCAAGTTGAAACTAGCTGCCTGCTTGCTCGACACAAGCAAACGAACCTGCGGTTTTGCACACTTCCTGTTGTCTGCCAGCAAAAACAAGAAGTGCACAGCTCTGTTTGAGAATGTGTGAGGATATAACACAGAGGAATGGAAATGTGTCATGACAACCTTTTATAGATCAACAGTGTGTCTACAACTGTGACTTCTGTTGACTTGATTACTTCAGTATAGCCAATGTGATCTGACTTAAAATGCAAGGCATTCTATTGCAAACATTTGTCTGAGGCTCAGCTGCAATTAGAACCCTAATTAGGTGTTTTAATTGACTCATTATACCAAAGAGCTGTTGGATTCTCCATACTGATTGGTCAGAAGGGTTCTAATTTTCTAAACAGCAGCTCTTACAGTAGTTCCAGCTGTAATACATGTCACAGGTTAAGTTTAATGCACCCTCTCTAATATGGTGTTGTTTCTTCATTCGCAGAGACTTGTACGACAGCCGCAGCACATGTTCTAAGACTAGTAATTAACAGTTTAAAATGTGTGGTGTTAATTAACAGAAAAAAAACCACAACATTAAATGTAACTAAGTTGGGTTTTTTTTATTTTTAAATAAATTAGAAAATTACCATTGTTATTTCGCACAAGGCTACATCACAACACCTAGTCATTTATTATTTTCCTATAACAGCACCTGCCCCAAATGGTTTTATTATTTACTTAACAAATTAGACATGAACAATTTCTAAGTTTGGTGAAAAATCAAATGAACACTATTTTCCTCCCACTCCCCAAATGTACTCAATAATATGAGATATTTTTCTTTCTTCATTTTGCTCTGTAAGCTAATGTAGATACACCCAACTATGATATCAAGTAATTCTCCTTGATGTGACAGGACATCATGCTTTAAGACATTTTTCATCTTGACTCGATTCTTTTTTCACGTTATGAGGAAGTCTGGCTGCTCCAAATCCTAGCCGTGTAAACCTCCCCCCATATACTAACCAGATCCTTCATTTCAGAGTTCTATTTAAAAATTTCTGGTTCTGAAATTAGCTCCTTCCCACAAATGAACAGAGCCCCGTTTCCTGAAAAGGCATCTCACAAGCTTCAGTATGTGTGGGGTGCGTGTGATCAGTTTGAAGGAAGGAGGAATACCTGTCATATTTTCTATTCAATTGTAATTCAACTTGCAGTCAGCAGGGGGCTCAAAAAATGACAAACCGCCCCTTTAAAAAGTAGTCAAAATATATTGAAGTGATTATGATACATTGTATACAATAATGCAACACATTAAACAGTAAATATGGTTGGCACTCCAGCCTATTTTATATCAGTTTAACCCCAGAGGTCCTAATTTTTTTTTGCACAATGTATGCATGCACAAACAGTAGTGTGTCCACATTACAGAATTGCACTGATTTTTTTTATTATTATTATTTTATCCCATAAGGTGAATCCCATCGCTAGAGGACCCTAGTGTGGTGATCCACAGGAGAGGGTGTGTGCTTGTAAATGCTCCTGCCACCACACACACTCACACACTCACTCAAACACACTCACAAATACACACACAGCTGACTCGGTTTAGATTAATGTGACGCTCGGTATGTTGCAGCAGCAGCCTATTACAGGCAGCGGGCCCAACTCAGGCCGGGGACTCGCGTTGAACGCTCACACGGGAATGCACGCCCTGAACTCGGTGCACCCTCCGCCACAACACCGGCCCGATGGCGACGCGGGCCTCGAGGGAACAGAAAACGGTCATGAAAACAGACGAGACATTGGAGACATTTTGCAACAAATCATGACCATCACAGACCAAAGTTTAGACGAAGCCCAGGCAAAGTGAGTAGAAATTAGGTTTTATCTTTTAATTAACAGCTTTGGCTCCGTGCCCGAAACAAACTTTGAGCATTAAGTTGCTAGCCTTCGAAGCTACACAGCTAACCGTAAATGATGACCGACATAATAAATTAAAGATACTATCACGACACTTTTTTTTTTTTTTTTTTTGTATATCAGTTTACACGTTAATAACATAATAACAAGAAAGTGGTATATTTCCTTTTAGTGTCTAATAGAGCTATCGAGCGACTGTATTGTTTACGTTGTTGCTAACTAGCGATTCTGCATCACATTCCCTTAACATCGCTTAAAAGTTACTAACAATCCCTTTAACAACTAAAATAGAATGTGCAAGGTCTACCAATAGCAGTAATAATAATAATAACAATATAAAAGAAAAAGTTGTTTATTCGTTGCTGTAATGAAAGACAACAGTGTAGGCTAACCCGGCTAGGGATAGCATTCAGGATAAGTTTCCTTTATTTCGCAATTATTAACTAATATAACACTTTTTTTTTTTTTTTTTTTGCCTTTTTGTAAACCAAAGCTGAAGCAGGGTTGTATATTTTAATGCAGATGATGCATAATACTAAGGAAACATTTTAAAAGTAAGTTAATAGCTAGAGGTTGGCTAATGCAGTTTGTTTATTTAAACCCACAGAAAACATGCCCTGAACTGTCACCGAATGAAACCGGCTTTGTTCAGCGTGCTTTGTGAAATTAAAGAGAAAACCGGTAAGTTTGAGAATGTGCACTAAATATTGCACTCAAACCACGCAAAACTTTTGTATTGATATTAATGTATTTAAAAGTTGATAGTAAAACTGGAAGCAGGCCAGTGAGAGAGAGAGAGAGAGAGGGGCGAGCGACGCCATGTTGAACAAAGCGACAATCTTATGTTAATGGCGCAAAGCTGAAAGACCTCTTTTGTCCTTTTTAAACATTTATAACTTGTATTTATCTATAACTAATAACTTATAATCTCTGTCAGAAACCTTCTGGGATTTGTTTGAATGTTCACTCTGACGTTTTATCATGTAAAAGGAGCTGGTTGGTATTGGTTGTTTGGTAGCTGCTGTAAGCTATCTCCTGGTTTTAGCAGCGAACT
>JAQQZR010000019.1:1889075-1903953 GCA_030068235.1 Notoglanidium macrostoma
GTGTGTGTGTGTGTGTGTGTGTGTGTGTGTGTGTGTGTGTGTGTGTGTGTGTGTGTGTGTGTGTGTGTGTCTGTGCAGACTAACGGGACCTGGCAGGAACAGAACACGCCTCCCTCTCCAGCTGGAAGCGAGGGCTCCGACAATTCCGACTGATAAGCCACCGCTGTTCTCCGACGCATCCGAGATACGAGGCAAAGGAGAAAATGGAGAGAACGATGGTCACGCTTCTGCCAAAGTGCAGTGTTTTTAGTTTGCTTTTTTTTTTTTTAAATAAAAGGGAAAAAAAAGTCGATATCTGGAAAGTGTGTGCACAAGAGAGACGGAGGAAGTGGCGTTTATTTAGGCTCATGTACTCGGCCTTTTGTTTTTATTTTTGATTTATAGATTTATTTTTTCCGTCACTCCTTACACTACTCGTTACTGCAATATTTGGGTTCTGAAGGAGGGGAAGCTTTGTAAGCTGCATTAAGTCTGCTTTTCTTTATACCTATAATACTATTGTTACTGTTATCACTGCTATTCTAACCCTATATTGTTTCTTTTGAAGCTCAGATAGAGATGAATTGGCATGGCTGAAGGGGGCAATAGAGAATAATCCAAAGATCCTTTTGTCTTGTGGTGTTTTTTTTTTTTGTTGTTGTTGTTGTCGTTCGTTTTGTTTATTTTGTGTGCGCGCGTGTATTTCTCTTTTTTTTTTTTTTTACCGTGTGTGCCTGTTTTCCGAATGGGGTGCGTTTGCCGTCTTTATTTACGGTTTGAATGCGTATATCAACAGTGCTGTCTTTCTCTGTACAGTGAAACACCTGTATTCTCTACCTCTTTTACAATAAAGACTGTCTGTGTACACATTCAACCACACCGCCACACGGCCTCTCATTTCACTGTGGATCCGCTGGCCAGGTGCCAAGATTTACACAAATTGCCCTCGTACCCCAGCTGTAGTCAATTAGTTTAGCATGCTATGTTGCTTTGTTAGTTTTCTATTGAAGCTACAAGGCATCACAATGACTAGATTTCTGAGATACAGCATGTATCAATTCAATTATACTCCCATTTAATGTCTACAACACACTGAAAAGGTAATAAGCTTTTGTCATTACACAGTGATAAGGATACAGTATATCACTTTAGTTGGTAATTATTATGAAATAATAAAATTTCCTTTTAAATTTAGTTTCGTTTAGTACTTTTAAAATAATGCATACCACTGGCAACAAAAGCCTGAGTCCCCTACCCCTATCCATTAATTAAAACCTAAAGCAGTTTATTAAATATTACATTATCCCTTGTGTATATAATGGAAGTCGAAGGGCTAACAGTAAAAGCAATTTTATTAATCCTTTTTTGTGATATGATGGTAAATATCAACTTCTATCACCAGTTATTGTAATAGCTGTTTATAATATAAAATTGTCAGGTACATCTTAAAGAAATTGGTCATTTCACAAATGTAGAATCGATAACTCAAAACCAAGCATAAGTCTTCCTGGATCTACATATAATTTTAATAAAATTAAGAAAAGTGAATTATCTAAATTATTTATAATGTAAATCTAACACTTTAAATTCAACATGATAAAACAATAACACTTCATATAATTTATCAGTACATATTTGTCTAATATTGTGTAATATTAATTATTTGATTTTTAAATATCTTGAGAACCCTAGACTTAAAAACATGTATGAAACTTGATTTTCCAAAATAAAAAAATCGCAAAGCAAATAGAGTGCACTCAGCATATCGATTTTTTTTTTTTTTTTTTACATTGACTATAATGTATTTTTATAATAAACATTTTGTATTAGTTCAAGGTGAAAAAAATAAAGTGCATGGTAGCGGAATTAGACTTTGAGACCTTTTACAATGCAAAGCTTTATGGAAGTCTGTCACGGTCACATAACGGTCTGAATAGATGTGTGCTCGGTATTGACCACCTCGCTTCGACTTTTTGCCTCAGAGCTCTTATTCCTCTCTCTCTCAGACTCTGTGTTACACACTTGCCCTGCACTTCTGCTCTCTGATTCTCTGGAGCTTGTCTTAGGGTGGGGTACAACCACTATTTCCACTTGTTCATTAGCTAGTTTCTCTGGCAGGACGTTGATGGCCAGCTCTGGTTGGTTGGCGCTGAGGCGGCGCTGCAGAGCGGGCTGTGTGCAGGAGAATGAGCGCTGCCGGGGTGCCGGCTGAGGACACAGGAAGTGCATTGTGGTCGCTCTGGAGACTTGCTGTGCTGCTTCCCTTTCTTCTTCCTCAGCTTCTGAGGTCACTTCCTGAAGCGTGCTGATTGGACGCGATGGGCGGCTAAGGACCCTGGGGGTGACCAGCGCTGTTGTGGATTGGTTTGTCATTGGCCGCCAGCTTTGAGGGGGCACAAATTGCCAGTCACTGTGGAGAAGACAAAACATTATATTGAATTTTTAATTATCAATACATCAGTATCCTAGAGACAAGGATTTATTACTGAGCTCATGCTCACTTATATTTAAAGATATAATACACACCACCTTTTCTTCATTTTTTGTACAATTTTTCTAATTTCGTTGTTTGCCCATTTGCACTTCATTATACAGGTCCTCCTCATAGTAGCTACCAATCCTGGAGGATGAGTACTATCATACGCTTCATGTAAAGCCAACCAATGCATCCTTTCAATCTACAGATCACAGGAGAGCTGAAGACACTTGGAGGACAGTGCTAATGGATGGGAGTAGAATCATCAAAATACTGTAATGCTCTCCTGACGATAGGGTGAAACCTTAGACAATTGCCCCTTTTGGACTTGCTGCTTGAGCATGTCCAAGTGACTTGTCATCATGTGAGGTGGGTTGAATCCCCACTACAAGCAGGTAAGACCATGAAGTATGTTTTTGTTGACTGTAAGTAAGAAAGCCAACTTTACCTGGCCTGGGGTGAAGACAACTCCCTGGGTCCTACAACCCCAGAAAAGGAAGCACTCCTTCCTGGCAGACATGGAGGTGATGCCGTCCATGGGGAATACAGATAAGCGCGATCATCCCACAGCACCTCGGTAGCTGGGGCCACAGGAAATGGGCTCTGGTGGACTTGGTGGGCCAGTAGAAGCTCAAGGATTTGATGACGGTATCCTTCCCGGGCAACATCTATTGGCCGACGTCCCCTGCGGTCCGTCAACTCCTGATTGGCACCATTTAGGAGGAGGAACCTGGCAGTATCGTAGCAGCCATGGAGAGCAGAGAGAAACAGAGCTGTCTCACCCTGGAAACAGAAAACGTCCAGGATGTCAACTGCAACCAAAGCTGCCTTGAAGTATGTCTGGTAGAATTGCAAAAAGGTTACTTTACCTTGTGGTCCTGCATGTCCACAGCAGCGCCATAACGTATCAGTGTCCGCGCTAATGAGAGATGGTTTACTGAGCATGCCCAGTGCAGGGCGGATCTCCCTGGCAGAGAGAGTGGATTTAGAGAGGAGGAAAATAAAGGAAAGAAGAGGCTCAATTATACACACACAAGCAGATAGAAGCGTGCAGTGGTATTATGGAGTTAAGAAGGGAAAATGCTTAATGTAAGGAGGCCATAGAGCGATAGAAGAAGGTGGAAGTAGTTGTGAAAGGTACTGGTTGAACATGGACAAAAACAGCTTGCAAAAGGCCTTCAGTGAGACAATGCAGAGCAATGAAAGCTATTACAAAAGTATTCGCACTAAATACGCCATAGCACGTTAACTTTGTTCAGAATCATCGGCAGGAATTAAGGGTTCTGACAGCCCGTGAAGGATTAAGAAGGGCGATGCAGCAGGAAAGGACAGAGGAAGAGGAGGAGGAAATGGGGAGATCAGAGAAATGCATGTTACTCCCCATCTACCCATCAAGCCACTTCTGCGGAGACCTTTAAATCCCCAGTCAGGAATCACCGCAACTATCCAGACAGTTTATAACCATTAAAAGGCCCTCCTATAATGTGTTCAAGTGTCACAGCTGTTATTACCATCCTTGAGGCCTAGCTACTGATATGGTAGAGGTTTTCTTCAGAAGTAGGATCCTGTAGAACCCGACAAACAAGTTACTGGAGTGGGCAGGTTTCACTCTCATTCAGGTGGAAGTGGGCAGTAGGATATGATGTATAGAGACAAAGAAATTAACTTGCCACATTTACCACATTCATTTATCTTCTATAAGTCCTTTATACTGGTCAAGCTCACTTTGTGGTGGGTCAGAATTCCTTAAGAAATGGGTGAGCGAGATATTAAAAAACTATGGGATACACCTAAACTAAAGCTTAAGGCAGTCTTGCCATTGTTTTACGATCTTGGTGCTTTAAAAGCCAAATAACTATATGACAAAAAGTATGTGGACACCTAACCATCACATCCTTGTGTTGCCAAACTATTACCACAATGCTGGAAACACTCAATTGTCTAGAATGTCTCTGTATGTTGTAGCATTACGATTTCCCCTCATTAGAGCTAATGGGACCATGATAATGCCCATGTTCAAAAATATGGTCCATAAAGTCATGGTTTGCCAATATTTGTGTAGAAGATCCCAGACCTCAACCCAATGAACACCATTGGGATGAATTGGAACACCAACTGCACTCCGGTCCTCCTCATCCAACATCAATGCTCAACCTTACTAATACTCTTGTGGCTGAATGAGCTCAAATCCCCACAGCCATGCTCCAAAATCTAGTGGAAAGATGAGAGAAGGCTGTTAGCAGCAAAGAGGGGACCAGCTCCATATTAATGCCCAAGGATTTGGAAAGGGATGTTCAACAAGCACATCTGGTTGTGATGGTCAGAAGTTCATGTACTTTTGGCCATTAACGTATAAGAAATTAAATAAAATTTAATGCCACTCTGAGTTGACATAAAGAGCTAGACAGATAGGGAACAGAATATGTCTTTGAAGGCCACAACTCATCCTCCTGTTACCTCCAACTGACAAACCTTTATTATTATTATTATTATTATTATTATTATTATTATGTTAACAAGAAGAGTGGTGATTACCGGTGTGATCGGTGTTGTTGACAGGGACCCCAGCTCTGAGCAGCTCCAGCACCACCCGGTCAAGGCCACTCCTCACAGCTCGGATCAGAACCACAGAACCATCAGGTCCACACCACTGCACTGGGGCAGACTGATGAAAAACACCAAAATGAAGAGACCAGGTGTGGGGAAATAATTATTTCCCGCTGAGGATAAACCTCCAAAATTAATTATGTATTATAAATTAAGTCGTAGAATTAAACCTTGTCCTTGTAAATATCCCGATCATTATATGACATGTAAATCATTAGCGTGATTTGTTTTCAATGACCTTATATGTCACGTGAATCATTTCGTGATATGTTTTAATAGCTTGGTTCATCCTTTGGTTGGGATACCCTGTCAGAAATTGTATATTTTACAGAGTACAAGGAGCATTGTGAATATTCTTGCAAGGTACCTGCAAATCAGTTGTTTTTAAGGTCAAGTTGTATTTTAATGAGGGTCCTTTACAATTATGCGAAGGTAACAAAAAACCCATGGACAATCCTTAGTATTGTAACACTCAAGGGAAATTATTTTCCACATAGAGGGTAATGGCTTAAGTCAATTCTTGCAAAATCTTGTACAGTAAACAAAATGGCATGCTTTGACCATTTCACAATGTCAACTATTCCATATCTTTGATGCTCCATTAGGTGTGGTTTGCTTATGGACAAAGGACAGTTGTCTTCAGGAGGCAGTATCCAAATGACATACAATGTTAAACCAGAATACAGGATACCAGTGTTTCTGGTAACAATTGTATCCAGCATTCTATTACCCATTTCAATTCATCTACTTCTCAGAAGGCTTTGTACTTTCTAATCACTTTCAAGCATGATGAACACTCACATTGCTTGGAGTCCTCTGATGTGTAGGAATGGAGTTCCTGTCCCACCTTCTTGGCGGACCTATAATTATAGCAAATGCTCAAAAGGAGAATGTTGTCACATCACAAGGAAACGCGTACTACATGAGAAATGATCGTCAACTGCAAGGTATCTATCTTACTTATGGGCACTTGCTTGTGATTGATGTTGAAATGTTTCTGATCTGGAGATCTGTGGTCACAGATTGTCTTGCTGATGTCCTCCATGGAGCTCTGGGTCACATCTGTGTCACTGCCAATGTCCAAGGTCTTCTTAAGAGGCCTGCAGTAATAATGTGTCCAGAAGACATAAGCAGTTTCCTCACCCAGCTTGACTGATAGATCAAAGGAGCTTTGTTGGCTAAATATATTACAGTTACGTACAAATAACCAGAGTAAATACCAGTGTGTAAGGATGGGAACAGGAAGGATGGCGGAAAGGCTATTTTGGTCTTCGGTAAACAAGGAGATGTTCTCATGACCTTTGGCACAAGCTCTACACTGCATTTTCAAAATTTGTGTTTGTATGTCAGGAGAAACAAAGAGCCCAATGAAGTAGTTTGCAAAGATACTGATAAAAGTAAAAAGTAACCTCACCTCATCCGAATGGCATCCTCTCCGAGTGGTTCCCTGCGCTTCCTTCCCAGATCCTTCCCTTTCTTCTTTTTTTTCATGCCATTTCTGTCCTTCTCCCTTGCTATCCTTCCATTCCTTTTGTTCTGCTCAGAGGAGCACTGTGTCCAGTCTTTACTCTCACCATTGTTGTCAGTTGCAGTAGATCTGTGATGCACCCTGTCTCCTTGTTCTCTCCTCTGCCGTCTTCTCCAGAACCATACCAGCACTGCCAGGGCCACTACGGCGAGTGCCACCCCAGTGCCCACTGCAATGCCAACCACGGGCCACAGCCATGAAGGAGAACCTGTAGTATTAAGCATGGAAGAGAAAGACGGAATGGCTATGATGGCCCTGAGGTATTCACATAATTTTGCTTCATTATAACATTGTGGCTGTGTTGTAATATATTTTTGAAAATAAATTTGAAACAAAGTTGGAAAATGAAAAATGGAAAGTGAGAACATTAATGGTCTTGTATGGTTGAACATACCATCAGGCTTCTTGATGGGAGGATCTCCCACTGTGATCTCCATATTGATGCCCCGGATGCTGATGAGCGCTTGGATATCAGGCTTGATGTAACTTGGGGCACGTTTCAACTCCAGCGTGGCGTTCAGGAAATCTGCTGCCTCCGATGCATAGGGAAAACAAGAGAATGATAGCTGGGAGCATGGCCTGTTATCCACTTGTAGGAACAATAATGATCTGTATTAAAGCAGAATAGACAGATGGATTGAGGTTACCAACTGATCGAAAGACTTTATCATTCACTTGTTAATGCTGGTGTTAAATTGTAACATTGAATTGATATTATTCCTTTCTTCAGTCTTGATCGTTGTATGTTAGCAAATAGTAGCTTAGCAGTTAAAGTTCAAGAAACTCAGAGTTATTCTCAGGACCTTCACCAAGACCCTTCAATCCGAAGCCTGTTGAAATGGAAGCATAAATCAGGCCTCAACCCTAAATTGTTCAGTTGCTCAATACTTGTGACAAAAGAAAAATCTCAATTTTGAATTAAATGGAAAGTTAGAAAAATAAATGGAAAACTTAATATTAATTCTCGAACAGCATAGGAAGCATAGAAGAAGTGAGAATCTTATGTCCAAATCATTTTCCACATACAAGAAAACTTTGGACCACACCTACTACAAGGTACACTTGATGATGATGTATGTGTCATGTTGAATGTCAACACAAAATTTTGCTGTCTTCGCTGATCTACTATATCTGGCATAAGGAAACTGTTTCTTTGCTGAATTATTGCTTTAATTGCTGAGTCACCATTACCAGAAATACTGGACCATGCAGTTAGTTTTTTTCTAAATCTATCTTGCAAGGGTGAGAGGTCAAGTCCCTAGAACAATTTGGGGCCCAAGAACATAAAAGTGTCCATCTGATAGTTAAGGGGTTTGAACAAACTCGATCATCATACCTTATCTACAGAGCTACCACTATCTACATCTAGATCTATACTCATAACATCAGGTGCAAAAAAGAATACTGTTACCTATTGCTCTTGTAGTTAGGCGCTTGCCCGTGCAGATCTATCAGCTGCTGTGCATCCATAGCAAAGAAATCAGCACTGTGCTGAAGTGGCACCACCCCTCTCAGTTTGATGTTGGTCTGGAGCAAGATGCTGAGAGCCCAAAGTAGCGTAGAAGTGTTCAATTGCGCTTTCTGGAAAGGAATTGCTGTATACAGAATCAGCACTCCTTTGGCCCAGTTGGGATGCTGGTTTTCATAATTTTTTATACAGTCTGAACCGTCCCATCCACAGGGGGCAGTGTTGCAGCCCTTATCGCAGTTCATGTTGTCGAAGTGGTCACGGCAGTACCGAACGTGGCCAGAACTGGAAGAAAAAAGACATCTCGAAGTTTAGTTTAGTTGAACCTTCGTAGGTGTGCAGTTGAGTTCAAAAGTCCACTTCCAAGACCTTTTTTTTATTCTGTGGAATTTCATTTTTGGCCCATTTTGACCTTTTATTCATTCGTTTATTTTTTATAACTCTTCTCCTGGTGGCAACAGGCTGAAAAGGTCAGTCCAAACTTCTCTCTCCTTAGGCCAAACTTCTGTATCACATAACAGATGAAATAACAGGTCTTGGTCTTGGATCCAGACTTTTGGGTCTATATACATGCAGACCAGTAAGAATATTTTTGATGTACGGACATAATCAGATTATTACTTGCAGGATTCTTTAGGCTTAAGGCAGTCGAAGCCGTCTTTCAAGCACTGGGAGCCAGAGCATTCCTCATCACACACACCATTCGCAAACTTGGCTTTGCACATTTTATCTGCTGGACAGCTACTCCATGGATCACCTGGGGATGCTTTAAAGAGAGAAAACCCAAAGGAAATCAACCAACCAAAATATAGCTAGCTTTCCCAATGAATACTTCTAATTACTACACCTACTACTACAACCAAATACATTACAATTACTCCTGCAGCTCATATTACTATAACCACTTCTCCTGCTTCTACTACAGTTAGCATTACCGTTTCTCTTGCTACTACCACGGCTACTACTATTGTGATTATTAGTACTGTTAATAGTACTCTGCTAATACTACTATTTTACTTATAGCTACATTTGCTACTACTGCATCTAACACTAATACTTTAATCACTGTTCCTGCTGTTCCTGATACTATTACAGATAATACTATATCTACTACTCCTGATACTACCACAGCTTACATTACCACTACTACTATTGTCTGTGCTACTGCTACTGTGGCTACTAGTACTAATATTACTACTGTGGTACTCCTGCTTTTACAAATGTGAATACTACTGTAGCTTCTATTTCTGACACTATTACAACTAATACAATTTCTACACCTATAGCTAAAATTACTTCAGCTATTACCAATTATGCTATGACTACGACTTACTATAAATAGTAGTGTTTATTAAAAATACTAACCCTATTGTTATGCTCGGGTTAATATATTAGAAGGATCCGAAATAATTTTATTGCACATGTGGTGAAGTACTATGCTTATGATAATAACAATATAATAAATAACATTATTATTAAAATGTCAAAATAAAAATGAAACGGGTGGTGTACTAAATGCTGAGTATTATGGATATCTATATTACAGCTAAATTTTCTGCTCTGTTTGAACATTAAAAGCAGAAGCAGAAGTGAAGGCCTGAGCAAAAAAAAAAATCTGCAGCTTAAAAAGAAGGTCAAACGCCACAAAGGCCCGAAAGGGCGTGTCTTTGGCCTCAGACAGAGGGGAAACAGGAAACTCAGGCTCTTACATAAACAGGAAAGGTGAACCAGAAGAGGTGTACAGCAACAGGAAATGGAATGGAGTGGGAGTGGGTCAGGGCTGAAGGGCAACACCGTGGTGATGATGAATGTAATGGAGAGGGACAATAGGCTAACAGGTGTGGAGGACAATTAAGCCTCAAGTCTTTTACAGACCACAACAAACGAAAAAACGGGACTCTTCCACTGTACATTACAAATAAAAAACCCTACTCATTCAAAATCATTCAATTAAAGTACTTTCAAGTGAATCTGAATATATTTGGCACAGGTCTAATAAAATATTTTTGGTACGAATACTGATCAGATGAGGGGTTGCTGTGTGATTCTTGAATTAAAATTGCTACATAAATACATATACAAATGGTCATATTTAAGAAAACGGACTGTTTGTCAGGTTACATAGTACTTTGTACTTTTCTCAAAATCAAAAGGTAAGCATCTTGTACAAATCTTAGCTTGGCAGTCAACAATTATAGAGTTTTAAAGGGTAGAATTAGGAGGCCAAATCAAGCATTCATCCATTCATCTGTCTATCCATCAATCAAGCCATCATTTCATCAGTCCATTCAACCATTCATTTCATCCATCTATCTATTCATCAATCCATCTATCCAGCCATTTCATCTGTCCATTAATCTCTGCAAGTTGATTCAAACTTCTTCGTATTCATTTGTCTATCATTCGTTCATTCATTCAGACCTATTCTTTTGTACACATTTCACACATCTATCCATAGAAAGAATCTATACCTTTACAGAATCTTTGCATTCTGTCGATTCATGCATCAGTCTATCTACATATTTGTCCATTTAATTATTATATATTTTCATCCATCTGCACCTTTAACCATTCCGTTCATCCATTCATCCATGCATTTATCCATCTGTCTTATTCATTCATCTATCCAGCTGTTTTTTTAGATGTCCCTATTTTGTTTTCTGCCAGTTAGCCATCCATACATACATATGCTTGTTCATTCATCCATCATATTCATCTACCTAGCCATCTATCTGTATCAGTTCTTCTATTCACCCATCCATCCATCCATCCATCCATCCATCCATTGCTCTGGACTCACCATGACATAACCTGCTGAGGAGCCATAGTATGAAGATCAAACCTTCCACCAGGACCATAGTTAATGTTCAGTCCTGAATTCTTTGTCTCCTTTTTCTTCCTGAATATTTTGCATGAACCAGTTCTCTGAAATGCCAATCACAAGCAATCCCTCTGTCTGTGCAGAACTTTTCCTCCAGTGATAAGTCTGTGTATCTTTTTGAATCCTTGGGTCTCTCTCGTAGCCCCAGTGCAAAAATATCCCGAGCTGTGTGAACAGTTATGTCTACGCCTCCATGATTTTCTCTCTCATTCTTTTTCTGCGGATATCTGGACTACTTCCTGCCACTGTGTGGGAAAAGAATAGGAGTGTGATTGTGTATGTGTGTGTATTATTGCTGGGCTGCAGACCTGAATGTGTTTTTTTTAATTGTTGGAATCTGACTTAGTCTCCTATAAAAACAAGTTGTATTTAAGGAAGTAAAAAAAGCTCTGTTATCTACACATCCACACATGAAGCATTGTTTAAGAATTATATATCAGAAATTGAATAAAAAGGTCAAATTGGCTAACATTTCTCAGCCTTAAAAAGGTTTAAAAAAAAAAAAAAAAAGACTGCAAAACACAAAACGTTTGTGTCATCATGTGTGCTCTTTGACAGGGTTTCCCAGGCCACCTGACATAGTAAATTGTCAAAGAGTACATGAAGGGGTGATTTTTTTTTTTGTTAAGGCTTATGTATGCTCTGCATTAAATATGTATACAGATACTGATGGAGCCTTGTTTTTGTACTCTGTGTTCATTTCGTCCATACTTGTGCATGTTTTCTGAGAGCCTACGATATGGATGAAATGGAGCAGTACCACCAGAAATCATGGGGGCAGTGTAGTCAAAAGTTCAAGCGAGACACAATGAAGAAATTTTTAAAATAACAGAACTTTCTGAGGAGAGGTTATAAGATTTAATAGGGAATTTTTAAACATCTATATGATGTAACTTCGCCTGTGCACAGACAGAACGGCTGGGAGGAGATTAGATGGGAATTAAATCTGAAGTGGAAAGAAAAGAGGAGTTTTAACTCTGAGCTGCCCTCTAGTGGAGGTATTTCTGAACATCCATACCAATGTAAAGGACGCAGCGAAGTATGTGGGCATATTTATTTTCATAAATAATGGGTGCATAAATGAGTCTTTAACTGGCTAGCTAAGTTAACTAACCTTGGTGATATTAGGCTACACTATATGTCCAGAGGTTTGTTCCTTGGTCCTTTGGCTGTTATAATAACCTCCACTCTTCTGGGAAGGCTTTCCACTAGATTTTGAAGCGTGGTTATGAGGATTTGTGCTCATTCAGCCACAAGAGCGTTAGTCAGGTCCGACACTGATGGTGGATGAAGAGGCTCCAGTTCCAGTTCATCGCAAAAGTGTTCAGCTCAGGGCTCTGTGGAAACCATGTCTTCATGGAGCTCATTTTGTCATGCTGGAACTGTGTTTGGGCCTCTTTGTTCCAAGTGAAGTGAAATTATAATGCTGACGCATTAACAAAGACATTCTACACAATTGTGTGCTTCCAAGTTTGTGGCAACAGTTTATGGAAAAACCACATATGGTCAGGTGTCCACAAACCTTTGGCCATACAGTGTAAAACCTAAATTTGACTCCATTTTAAAGCAGCCAGTTGTTGATGGGAAAATCGCCCAATATGGCAACCACTGACAGATGCTGGTTTTCCAACTCACATGTGGGCCATGAGATGGTGCCGTTTTTTTTTTTTCCCTTTGCCTTATCTGATTGGCCGAGGATCTGAGGTATTTTTGTGGGAACAGTTTTCAGAGTTACAGCCCATTTTAGAGTTCTCTTTTTTAGTGCTTTTTGCTTGACTGTTGGACAGAGGAGCTCCGAATAATGTGGACATACAGTATACCAAATATTTGCTTACGGCGTAATGCTTATTTAGTCCAAAACAATGGGTCTTACACATGCATTACACTTTTCCAACATATAAAACTAAAAATGCCTACATACTTGGTTGTGAGAAGTCCTATCCTTATCTTATCCTACATAATCACATCAAGGAAACTGCAGTGGCTTCAGCCATTTACCAGCCAAGTATCTATAGGCCTGTGTAGTGAGACAAGCAAACACACAGACTTTAATTTGATAAAAGAATACGGTTTGACTGATTATTTTGACATATTATTTTTTTTTATTCTTTAGAATAAAACAGAACTGTATATAAAAAAACACCATGTAACAACATTTTTATATACATACAATTCATCTTCAAATTAGCATGTCCTCTTTCAACAATTTTGCATATCATTCTTTCCGTGAAAGAATTGATTACGGAATAATTACTACAAAAAACACCCTTTTTCCCATTACTCTGTAAAGTGTCTTAGTGTTTGAGAAAGGTACTCTATAAATGAAACTTATTATTATTATTATTATTATCATTACTCATGTCCCACCTTATTAACAGACCTACATGCTAATATTCTTGCTTAAACGTACTTGCATACTAACATACTGATCTCAAACATATAAGGAAAATAGTTTATATATGAACAAAATATACACTACATACATAAATATAAACTAGCAGGATAAGCCCGTATTTAAAATACTAAATGTTAAAATTGCGGATTTACAAAAAAAGAAAATGTATTAAGTATTGATGTAACTGTGGCTGCTTTTTGTTCAACTTCTAAGACTAACCTTTTATAAATTCCCCTTTTTTATTTCTGCAGTGTGTTTGGGAATGAAGACGAAGATGGCGTCGTATCTGTTCGTCTTCTTACTCCTTTGTGTGGATGTGAGCATGGTGACAATGTTCACTGCCTCCGCTGATTCCTCATTCATTGACCACTGTCTGGGTCAGAGGACTGCTGAGGTTCACCATGCTTCTCCTCGTCACCTTCTCTACCTGTTGAGCCGAAGTGGATGAGGATTGCTAATGGACCGTGGCTGTGCACAGACTGTAAACCGGTTTATAAACCTGTGGTCAGACCTACTGTTCTAGATAATTAATCAACACCTTCTGACCCATCAGAATCAAGAACTGTGGTATGACATGATTTTAATATTGTGACAAATTAACCCAAAATACACCTTTCCTAAACTTAAAAAAAACAACCTTTTCTAAACCATCTGGATCACTTTCCTTTCTTAGTTATTTATTTTTCCCCCTTCTATACATTTTCTTTCTTTTCTCTTCCTTTTTTAAGTGTGGATTTATCAGGGCATAAAATTTGTAGCTTCATATATTGCTTATTGCCTTGCAAAGTGGGGGTGTGGTGCCAGCTTTAAAAATATATAACGTTTAAAAACATATAAAAAGCTTTCATTTAAAAAAAATAATAACATTTTACGCTTGTAAAAATGCTTGGATTTTGGTCTCTATCCATAAGAACACCAACGACCAAAGTCTTACCTGCAATTAATTGTTCACTGCTCAGGGCTAGTGCTTTGTGATTGGTTACGGGTAAACAAAGAACTTCAAGCTTATTGGTCCAATAAAGATAAATTAACATGAATTATCATAAATGATTACATGATTAACAGGAAAGGAATATATAAATATTCTTTTCGCCTGAAGTCTGCTGAGATTGCAACTCTGATAAATAAGCAGTACAAATGATGGATGGATTTCCAACACTATCAAACTTTGGACCACACGTCCTACAAGGCAAGCTTGTGACGATGTATGTGTCATGTTGGATTTAGGTATGGCAAAATCCAAAAACTGCTGTCTTTACGGATCAATTATATTTCACATAAGAAAACTGCACTTTTTTGCTGAATTATTCATTGGTGAGCCACCGTTACCAGAATTACTATACCATGCAATTATTTTTTTCAATCCATGTTGCAAGGCTGAGAGGTCAAGACCCTAGTACAGTTGGGGGCCCAAGAACCTAAAAGTGGCTGTCTGACAATTGAGGGGTTTTGAGCAAACACTATCACCATACCTTAACTACAGAGTTACCACTATCTACCCATAGATATACCCTCAACTCTATCATCATACCTTAACTACAGAG
>JAQQZR010000019.1:1910783-1923723 GCA_030068235.1 Notoglanidium macrostoma
CATAGATATACCCTCAACTCTATCACCATACCTTAACTACAGAGTTACCACTATCTACCCATAGATATACCCTCAACACTATCACCATACCTTAACTACATAGTTACCACTATCTACCCATAGATATACCCTCAACTCTATCATCACACCTTAACTACAGAGCTACCACTATCTACCCATAGATATACCCTCAACTCTATCATCATACCTTATCTACAGAGCTACCACTATCTACAACTAGATCTATACTCATAACATCAGGTGCAAAAAGAATGCTGTTACCTATTGCTCTTGTAGTTAGGCGCTTGCTCATGCAGATCTATCAGCTGCTGTGCATCCACAGCAAAGAAATCAGCACTGTGCTGAAGTGGCACCACCCCTCTCAGTTTGGTCTGGAGCAAGATGCTGAGAGAATAAAGTAACAAACTGTCCTGTAATGGTGCATTCTGGAAGGGAATTGCTGTATGTAGAATTTATAGATTTCTATACAGTATGAACCATCCCATCCACAGGGGGCAGTGTTGCAGCCCTTATCACAGTTCGTGTTGACAAAGTGGTCACGGCAGTACCGAATGTGGCCAGACCTGTACGAAACATCAAAAATTGTACTGCAGTTAATCCCTTGTATGTGTGCAGTTGAGATCAAAATTCCACTTCCAAGACCTTTTTTTTTTTAATTGCAAATCAGATGAAATGACAGTTCTTATCTGGGATCCAGCCTTTTGAATCTATATACAAGCAAACCAGTAAGAATAGTTTTGATGTACGGACATAATCAGATTATTACTTGCAGGATTTAGGCTTAAGGCAGTCGAAGCCGTCTTTCAAGCACTGGGAGCCAGAGCATTCCTCATCACACACACCATTCGCAAACTTGGCTTTGCACATTTTATCTGCTGGACAGCTACTCCATGGATCACCTGGGGATGCTTTAAAGAGAGAAAACCCAAAGGAAATCAACCAACCAAAATATAGCTAGCTTTCCCAATGAATACTTCTAATTACTACACCTACTACTACAACCAAATGCATTACAATTACTCCTGCAGCTCATATTACTATAACTACTACTACCATTACTATAAGTACTACTACTGGTCGAACTACTAACCCTACTACTATGCCAGGGTTAATCTATCAGAAGCATATATATATACATATAAATATATATATATAATGTGTGTGTGGGTGTGTGTGTGTGTAACAGCTGAATTTTCTGCTATGTTTGATCAGTAAAAGCAGAAGCAGAAATGAGTAAAAGAATGAAGGTCAAACACCACGAAGGCCCAAAAGGCATGTCCTTGGCCTGAGATGGAGGGGAAACTGGAAAGTTGGGCTCGGACATAAACAGGAGAGAACCAGAAGAGGTGTACGGTTACAGGAAACGGAGAGGCGTGAGAGTGGGTCAGGGCTGAAGAGCAAAACCGTGGTGATGATGAATGTAATAAAAGTTCAATGTCAAGAACTCTGCTTAACGATGCACAGGCAAGTCTATAAGATAATGTAATTTTCCAAAGCAAAATTACAAAGGCTGTCAAAGTATAGTGCCTTGTTTAAGAGGACATGAGGGAGCGGTTTTGTGTGTTGAGGCTTATGTATGCTCAGAGTTAAATATGTAAACAGACACTGATGAAGCCTTATTTCTGTACGGTAGTGAAAATTGTAATGCCACAGCAAACAAAGACATTCTACAAACACAGTTGTGTGTTTTTTTTTCATGTTTCTGGCAACAGTTTGTAGAAGAACCACATGTGGGTGCGATGGTAAAGTGTCCATATACTTTTGGCCACATATTATAGTACTTTAAAAACTTGAATTCGACTCAAATTTAATGCAGCTAATTTTGTTTTGGGAAAACCCGTTCAATCTGGCAACCACTGACAGGGCGTGTTTTCCAACTTGCACTTGCGGGCCACGAGATGGCGCCATTTTCCCCCTTCGCCTTTTCTGATTGGCCGAAGCGTTTGAGGCATTTTTGTGGGGAACGGTTTACAGCATTCAAGAGTCCATTTTAGAGTCCTTTTTTAATGCTTTTTACTTAGTGGTCGACCACTTTGGAACATGTAACCTTCCTGTAAGTTTCACGTAAGTCCTATTTCGTGTCTTAAAATGTTCCGAGGCGTTTATAGACAGTGGGTTTTCCCCACTTCAGGTACTTTCGGTTTCACCTGCAACGTTGCCGAGGGCTCGGTCCCGAATAGCTCCTGTACAGAACGTGTAGTGCACTAGCGCGAGCGCAGAGGTCTTTATTTTGTATCATACGTAGTGACGTTATCTAGGAAGCAGGTGGCTATTTAGGATTCGGCCCATATCTTTTTCTTCTTTACCACTTTCTCTCCATGTTCAGTTGTTTTTGGTGTGTGTAGATAGAACAGCTGTATCTTTCTGCACTTAAAATCGCCTCTAAAACTGTTAGCTGAATTTTTTAAATTTAATTTAATTTTGTTATTATTATTCTTGGCGATAGAAGGGAGTACAGGAAGTTAATCGAGGGCCATTTACCCATTTTAACGCCGTGTAACTCGTCTCACAATGTGAGTATGGTTTTAAAATCTTATTCTTGCTTCAATTTTAACATTTTTAAAAGGCAGTTAGATTATAAAAAGCAAGTTTGGTGGCTGATTATAGTCATATTTCCATGTTAGAAGTGTGGTATACAGTAATAAGTAATAATAACCAGTGAAAGTGAAAGCACCTGCGTGTAATAAGTTATTATTAACAAACATAAACAAATAAAAAAAAATATCCAGGTTTTTTTTTTATTTTTATTCATCTATACAAAACCATTCAGCTTACCTCAGAGGTATTTGATTAGAGAAGACATGTCCGGTGTCCAAGTTTTAGTTTAAATCACTAGAGCTTCTGGGAACCAATAAAAAATAATAATATACTCATCTAAACATACTTGCATACTGACATACTCAGGTTTCTTGTGGTAAATATGTTAGTATATAGAAGTAAATAAATTAGTTTGTATGTCCACTTTAATAGGAACATGCTCATTTACGCAGTTATCCAATCAGCCAATCACGTCTCAGCAACACAGTGTATAAAATCATCAACAGCAAAAGTCCACGTTGTTTTTCCTGCATGGTCGAGATGCTTTTCTGCTCACCACGGTTGTAAAGAGTGATTATATGAGTTACTATAGACTTCCTGGCAGTTCAAAACAATCAGGCTATTGTAGCAACGAGGCGTTTCCTCCTACAGAACTGTCACTCGATCAATGTTTTATTTATTTATTTATTTTTTGTACCATTCAGTTTAAATTCTAACGACTGTTTTTTTGTGTTTTTTTTTTTTTAAAGAAATCTATTCATTATTAATGTAACTGTGGCTGCTGTTTTGTTAGCAACCTGTTGGACTAACTTCTTATTAATTCCGCTTTTATTTCTGCAGTGTGTTCAGGAATGAAGACCAAGATGGCGTTATATCTGTTCGTCTTCTTGCTCGTGTGCGTGGACGTGTGCGTGGTGACGACGTTCGGGGCGACCCGGCTCTCGCCTCCGCTGATTCCTCATTCGTTTAGCACTCTCTGGGTCGGAGGACTGCTGAGGTTCGTCGTTCTGCTCCTCGTCACCTTTCTCTACCCGTCGAGCCCGGAGTGGATGAGGAGCGCTAATGGAGTCCAGACCGTCGCCGTGCACAGTTTGGTCTATCCGGTGTACGTCACACTGCTGTGGGCATGCGGCTGGTCGGCGCTGGAGCTCACCTGGGGCTGGCACACCTGGCAAGGAGTGAGTGACGTGTTGTTAAAGAAAAATAATCCACCTCGCATCATGTTTTTTGTATCGCTGATCAGCACTCTATGCAAACTCTATGTTTTTTGACTTTATTTCTATTCCCTTTTTAGCTGCTTCAGTGCTACGCGGTTTCTGCCCTCTCGCTGCTGCTGTGGGAACGCTACGTGCCTTCCGTCCTCACAAAGACGGAGGTAAAACCCAAGGAGAAAGGCCAGGCGTCTCTGCAGAGGCTGCTGGGATACGTGAAGCCGTACCAGCGGCGGTTCACGGCGGTCCTTTTGTTCGTCGTCGCCTCGTCTCTCGGTAATAAACTGCAACCTTGTGTTTTATGTTGCTGCGCGTTATCGAGTTACAAACTTTGGTGTGTAGTGAAATGGAAGACGAGGTAGAATGTAACGGCTGCTGCTTTCGGTTTCACTTATTCACAGTGGTGGAGGTGGTGTGGCGCGGTGCGGTGAGGTGGTGAATAAGTGTTGGGAATTCCCCGGGATTTTATTAACTGCTTGTGTTTGTTTTATTCTTTCGCTTTTTGTTTTTTTTAAGCAGACCTTGAATTTTCTTAACACCTGGAACCTAATATACATCCAACAAACAGATACACACACACACACATGTATATATATATAAATATATATATATACATGTGTTTGTGTTCTTTTATATACATTTCGCTCTCTCTGTTATAACGTTCCAATAGCTTGTTGTTTTTAAACCAGCTATCAAACAAATGATTTCATTTTTCATCTATTGTGCATAATTCAGTGTTTGATTTTTAGTAATGATTGGATCATTAGATTTTTTTATATACGCAAAACCGCAGTATACACCTCATTAACATTTTTCCGGTTAAACGTCACGAAACGGATTCAAAATCAAATCCCAGACGACCCACACGGTCTCATGTCACCCGTAAGACAAAGTGTGGACAATGAAGAACATGTTAATGTTTTAGTCTTTATTTAATCACCAGTACTGGGTAAACTAATACAATGAAATCATGAAAAAAAAAAAATCATGTGTTTGAAAAAACTGCCTCTAAGAATTGAGCATTGATAATAATTGATCTGTAACTAATACCAGCTAATTTACACGATTCGCAGGTGAGATGGCTATTCCGCATTACACGGGGAAAATCACCGACTGGATCCTGAAGGAGGACGAACCTGACGCTTTCGCGAACGCCATCAAAATCATGTCGATCCTGACCGTCATGAGGTAAGACTCTGGACACCAGTTGTCGTTTAGTTTAGTTCTTACTGCTGTTACATTTCATCAGGCAGTTTGTAAAGGGATTAAAAAGCTGAAGCCTCACATTTTGCTTCAGAAAGGAAGTTAGCTCTCTGTTATACTTATAACGTGTGTGATTTTTACTACACCCTGACTCACAGCGCCGTGTTTGAGTTTGTGTGCGATCTCATCTACAACACCACCATGAGCCTCATACACACCGCCATCCAGAGTCAGGTGT
Source organism: Notoglanidium macrostoma (assembly GCA_030068235.1). Classification (NCBI taxonomy): domain Eukaryota; kingdom Metazoa; phylum Chordata; class Actinopteri; order Siluriformes; family Auchenoglanididae; genus Notoglanidium; species Notoglanidium macrostoma. The sequence goes on from JAQQZR010000019.1 coordinate 1,915,995, forward strand.
TCGAGTGTGTGCTGAAACAGGAAATCGCCTTCTTCGATAAATCTTCCTCAGGTAACGAACACGCACACATATCGGAGCTACGAAAGGAATAGTTCGGCAAAAGAAAAAGAAAATTCGCATGTCATGCAAAAGTTTGGGCACCCCTGGCCAAATCACATGTTTTGTTCATTTTCTGAAGTGACCACGACCTCTACAGCAAGCTATTTCAAACAGTTTTTATTCGAGTAATTGGAAAAATAAATAAAGTGTGAAAATTTGGTGCATGTTAAGCGCCTCGTTACTCGAAACGACGAGTGTGTTTACTTCAGATATATCGGCAAAACGATATCAATAAACTAATTTGGTGGGGGTGCCTAAACTTTTGCTTACAACTATAGGGGTATGTGATTTAAAAAAAAAAATTTGTGAAGGCATTTCTATGATTATTTTACGTATTAATGATATTTCATTATTAAATTAATAATTTTTTCATGTAAAAAATAAGAGAGATTAATAAGATAAAATAAGATTAGTAATAAGAGAGATTGGTTTGTGCACAATTAAGTACAGAATTTTGACATCACACCAGCTGCATTCAGCTAGTTTGTAATTATGGAAAAACTTATCACAATATTTACGATATCTCATAAAAGCATATTGTGACATAATTTATCACAATATCGATATTTTGTCATCATGTCACCCAGCCCTATCAGTACACTATAATTTTAACAACATAACTGTCGGATTTCTGTATCATGGTATATCGTTATAGCGCTTATATGTAACAGTGACATCAATAGCAATGTTTCGTGATTCAGGTGTTTGTGTTGCTCCTCAGGTGAACTCGTGTCCCGGATCACCAAAGACACCAACGACATGAGCGAGTCCCTGAGCGAAGAGCTCAGCCTGCTCATGTGGTACACCATGCGTTTAGTCTTCCTCTACGGCTCCATGCTGCTCCTCTCCGTGCGCCTGTCCATCTTCACCATCCTCGGCCTCCCCGTCATTTGGATCGTCCCGGAGTTTTCCGGAAGGTTCTACCAGGTCGGTCTGAGATCTGCGCTATCTGAGTGACGGGATTGCTTTCGATTCGCAAACAATATGAAGAGCAAAGACTGCGCTTTTTTTTTTTTTGTAAAACACAACTAGCTTAGCGGAGTTCTCAGAAATATTCAGAATCTTAAGTAGAAGTGCAACGTGTCTACATAAATACTCTGGTAAAAGTCGAGGCTTCGAAAGCTTCGTCGCTCAAGTTAGTAGTAAATGGAATTAAATCACAAAAGTAAAATTTCAAGACGTCCGCCTCGATTTCAAATCACGCGCTGGTTTTAGTCCCTGATGGTAAATTACTGCCTCTGAAACCTGAGCTAAGTCTAACCTTATGTTAGCTCTGATGATGCAGAATAGCCGAATGCTAAACTAGTATAATAAATACAGAGTAACTTTAGGAGTCACTTCATTCATCATCGTTGATGCGTTTCTCTCAGAAACATGCCGTCGAAGTACAGGAGTCTCTTGCCAAATCGAACAGCGTCGCCACGGAGACGTTCTCCTCCATCAAGACGGTGAAAAGCTTCGCCAACGAGGACGGAGAGTCGGAGAGATACAGGAAGTGCTTGGAGCACACGTACTCGCTCAACAAAGTGGAAGCGGCTGGTTATGCGGCATCAACCTGGACCAACAGCGTAAGACTTATAGACAAATCTACACCTTTTTTCTTTTAAAGTTTGGCTTTTTTTCCTTCCAAGTATTTGTTCTTATTTTTATATTGTGAAATTGCGTTTTGTTTTCGATTTGTTGATGCGCTCCTGTGTAATATTTGTTTCCTGTTGTCTTTCCTTTTTTTTAAAAAAGTTTTCTTTCCTGATTAAATTAAAGGTATACTATATAAAGGTCATTTCTATCCTGATTAAATTAAAGGTATAATAAATAAAAATGCATTTAAAAAAAATTACACACTGTATAAAACTGTATGTTTTTTTTTTTATTTTTATAATGTGCCTGGAAATCCTTCTTATCACTCAGATGTCCAGTCTGGCCTTGAAAGTGAGCATCCTGTACTACGGAGGCCAGCTGGTGGCAGGAAATGATGTCAGCAGTGGTGACCTGGTGTCTTTCGTGCTGTACGAGCTTCAGTTCAGTCATGCCGTCGAGGTAAAGCTGGCGTCGAGGAACATTTCCGGACTGTTTTCTTATTTCACTCAGTCAGATTATTATTAATTCACCTCCTTATGCTGTTCTCTAACCATTTTCACAGGCTCTGATGTCCTACTACCCTCGAGTGAAGAAAGCCGTCGGCCGATCAGAGAAGATCTTCGAGTACGTGGACCGGAAGCCTGATGTTCCTCCTGAAGGTTTCTTAGCTCCCAAGACACTCAGGGGTCACGTGCGCTTCAACAACGTCACTTTTGCGTATCCGAAGAGGCCAGGCGAGTCTGTTTTGAAAGTGAGTACTGAAAACCGGTTATCTGAGGACTGCATTTAAATATCTATCGGTATGGTTCACATCTATCCTGAAACTCAGTGAGGGCGCATGGCAGCGTGGAGGTGAAAGGATGTGAAACAGGTGATAGGAGAAAGGAGTTACAATTGCTCCTGCTTCACGTATCGCCTCTTTTACTCCTCTTAGATCATTCTATAAACAGCAGCTCTGACAGTAGTGAAGCAGCACACCACAGGTTTACGTAAATTAAAGCACCCGTGCTAATATCTTATCATTTCTATAGCTCACACAGAGGGATTTTTTTACATATGCAGATTAAAAAACGTGTAATCGTTGATGTGGTGATGATTTCTGTGCATTTTTTTGGAAGGAGTCTGCGGTGTCAGTGCCTTGTGACACGCAGTGGTAAAGCTATAACCTTTTAGACACGGCGAAGTCTTCATTCCTTAGAAATAAACATATTCGTTATTTAGGAATACGCTGTATTAGAACGACCGCATTAATATAAACCTGTGGTCTGCCTTGCAGCTGGAACAGAAAAATAGGAAATACCTTCTGACCAATCAGAATCGAGAATCCGAAATAGTTTCTGCATCTAAGTCCCGTGGCCTCGGCTAATATTTTTTCAACTTGTCTAGGGCGTTTCTTTGGAGCTGAAGCCTGGAGAGATCACTGCCGTGGTAGGTCCAGCTGATGGCGGAAAAAGCACCATCGTCAGGCTGCTTGAGAGGTTTTACCAGCCCCAGGGCGGAGAGATCTTCCTGGACGATCAGCCGCTGCAGAGCTACAAGGATCAGTATCTGCACAAGAAGGTAATGGTTGCATTATTATTATGTTTAATAACTTGACACAACTGCAGCACGTGATCAAAAAAAAAAAAGTAAAGCCAGACTACGGGGCTTTGACATTCAGCTGAGTTTCTCTTGTCTAACTCTTCTTACTGCCTTATCTAACGGAAATTAAAATTCAATCTGATTTGAGTACTTTCGCATGATGTTCCATTCATTTGCGATTATTAGGATGCTTAATGTAATCATTCAGTCCGACTTCTTACTCTAGTTGTTTTGTCTCCTGCTCTCCAGATCAGCGTGGTGGCCCAGGAGCCCATCCTGTTCGCCCGCACCATCAGGGAGAACATCAAATACGGGAACGCGGACGCCACTGATGAAGAGATGTACGCTGCTGCTAAACTGGCCAACGCTCACAAATTCATCACCGACTTTCCAGACGGCTATGACACCGGTGAGTGGACGAGGATGAGATATTCATCAATTCAATAAGCTTAAAACTACACCGTCCGCTTCCTGTTTCCTCTCCGCTGATGAGAAAATCCAGCCCAATTTCCTAACTGCATTATGATGGACTCAGCGGTTCATTTGAATATCAATTTTTCGTATCGCTTCATCTCCATATTGGCTTCGCAGGACCCCGGACTGAACCGGCTATGCTGAGTTAACGGAAGCTGCAGTCGTACAAAATCTCAAAAAAGTTATATTTACAAGCCAGAGACGTAATATTTGCATATCCACAATCATTACTGAGATTTTCTGTTCATTTTTATCCAATAATCTCGAGCTGTGACAGATTTATCACAGCCTATACAGGTGCAAAATAACCATTTGAAAGGATTTCTGCCTTGATATACAATTAATATTAATATTTTAAATGTCATCATTATATACATTGCTATTGGATTCTCAGTTTCTTGCTCTGTATTTGCCAGATGCCGGAGAAAAGGGAGGGAAAGTGTCCGGAGGGCAGAAGCAGCGAATAGCCATCGCGAGAGCCCTGATCCGGAATCCACAGATCCTCATTCTAGACGATGCCACAAGCGACCTGGATGCTGAGAGCGAGCATGTGGTAACATATACCTCTATATTTTTTCTTAAACAGGCTGGCACACCTCTCCCAGAATCCTCTGCACCAAGTGAGTCATCATTTCTGATGGTAGTGAGATTCCAAAAACAGTCCAGTGACATCCTAGGCCACAGATATTAAACTGTAGCGTCAAATTGAAAGTATTTTGTAAAAGTATTTAAGTATTGACGTGCAGGCCTCAGAAAGGCCGTAATACAATGCCTCAGATGTGGTAAATCAAAGTTCCAGGAGCTGAAACTACAGTGATAAGTTTCAGAATGCTTCAAAATAACAATAAAAATGATAATGATATTAAGTCTCTGACCTAACATGGATAATTGTAGACTATTAATAATAATTTCATATTTATTTTCACAATAGTATTAATAGCTTATATTATATTATATTATATTATATTATATCACATTGCAGAATTAAAACACAAAACAAAAAGTTAACTAAAATAAGAAATATACAAAAATATATATTTATTTTAGATTAACATGATCGTATTACAAAAATAAACAAAAAGAAAAATTGCAGGGTGGTATTTTTTTTTTTTTTCAATAATCATAAAAAATAAATACTAAATAAATTTTGGAAATTAAATAAAATATAAATATATTAAAAACGAATCTCGACGACAGGTTTAAGCTTCCCAAACGTTATTATTAAGAAAACCAGTGATGGAATTCTGTCCGGTCTTATAATAACTGCTAATATTTCCTGTTGCTAGAAGTTCATCAACCACAAATATTCCACAATCCTTCATCCTTTATCCAGCAAAATAACTGTTTTGCCTGCAGGTTCATCAAGCGCTGCTGAAGAAATCGAACGGCCGCTCCGTGCTGCTCATTACCAACAAGATGAGCGGTGTGGAGATGGCTAACAACGTGGTGTTCCTGCAGATGGGAGAGGTGCTGGAGCAGGGCAGACATGACGAGCTGCAGGCGAGAAACGGCCCGTACGCCGAGTTCGTACGGCTGCAGAACACCAGCTTCCATCGTAACGCTCAGGAAAGCAGCTAAACCTCAGATCCAACGAAGTAATGATGGCTATTTAACGCACCGTAAAACCCACCTACACCTCAGAATGCACAATTCATTGCAAGCAGATTATAATTATGTTGCATGGTGCATTTGTCAAACACATGAAGGCAAAGGCATTAAAACAGAGATCAAATACGCCAGTATTCACAAGAGGGTGTCTGCATCGCACCTTCATAACATCATGCATAAACTCTTAGGGTTTAGATCGACATTTACAAACAAATTGTGCGTAGATGATTATTTTATTAAACAAAATACATTGTGAATGCTTATCTAAACAGTCAAGTATACCCTATAAAGTGTTTCTTTACGACGTTATAGAGCGAATAGCCTAATGCTGAGGATTAGTTTGAGTTCCCGTGGAAATGAAGCTTCATAACGGTGTCACACGGGGCGAAGAGATAAAAATACATAAACTATACAAGGAATAAAACACTCGGGAGCATGCCGTTACAGGAAAATAATCACTAACAGGGTGGCTGATGACAAAGACGTCATATTTTTCTGTAGCAGCACGTCCTGGAGTGTTTTATTCCTCTTATGACACAGCAGCTCGCTAATGAATACATTGAACATCATACATTATATATCAGTTCATCGTTAAGTTTATTGTCGAGGAACATCCAGAAAACAGGTTTGTTCCCGTTATCGCTGATGATATTAAGAGTCATTCCGTCAGTTTTATCTCGACTTTAATAGGACGCAAAATATACCTCGTTACTGAGAAACGTCAACATGCAACATCCTCCATCCTGAAGGCGGAGTTACATCAGACTGAAGCGCTGACACTAGAGACTCCTTCCATAGATGTTGAATAAATGTCTGTCATTTTACATATTTTTTTATCCGTTTATGTACTGTATGTGATGTTATACGTGTGTCTTGAACACATAACAGCGGGCAGGGCTGTCCTATTGCGTATGTCGGAATGAAATGGAGGCTTAGGTTTAGCTAGACGGTATGTAGCTGGTAAATCTTTTATAAAGACGATGTGAAAACATGGTGAACGTGGAAATGAAACTAAACCATCTAACCGAACTTCCATGTAGCCGTTAAGCCATTTACTATACAGTGTAAAGGCACAGACATTAGGACTACCAAGATTATTCTTGAATATGGTAAGAAAGTTAAAAATGATTCATTTCTCTCTGGTAATCTTGGGAATGCTGGTATACGATGCTGATAAATGCTCATACAGTGCCTTATGAACATGTTATGCAGTGCTCATGAGTGTGTAACGATGTCTGTATTCTTCAACAACAATATAAATACTTTGCTTCCTTTTAGGTTTCATAGCGCTGTGAAAGTAATAAAGTAACTATGAAGTTAATTGTACTGCAGATAACGTATAACTTATCTTGTATAACTTATTACTTATCCTTGTTGTCATCATGCCCAGGTATTTTCTCTACACCCACTTTTTTTTGTCTGTTTTTATGTGTTTGTACTATGTAAATGCTAGGATTTTTAAATTAGGTGTAAATATCACAACCGTAAAGAAAATAGTATAGAAGATCATGACTCCAACACATGATGTAAAAATCCAGCTAATGAGACTGAAAGTGCTCGTTGTGTTTCTTGGAAATGATCCACACAAAAAAAAAAAATAATGCTTAAAGCTTTTCTTCATTTTCCAAGCCACTGAAATATCACTGTACAATCTGATTTTTTTTTTGTTGCACTTTGAACTGTCTGCCAATTAAAATATTACTGAAAAATATAAAGACCAGTGCTGACTGTGGTGTGAATTTCAGTTCAATTTCACCGTTCTGTGTTTATTTTTGCCCAGGTATCATGGTGTCACTAAAGTCAGAGCAGTATTAACTCTGGACATATAATAGACGTAAAGAGTAATTATTTTATATATACACTTAGAGTAAGTACGAACACTCAACGTGCGGTAGTTAGTAGCGGTGAGGTATATGTTTTGTAGCTTTTTGACTGGAACTTGTCCTGAAACCTGAGCTTACATGAGTCTTACATGTCCATGAAACAATTTTAAAATATTTTAGCTATTTATAAAAAAAGGTTCACTTATTAAATTATGGGAAAATGCATTGCAAAAAAAAACTCACACCCAATTTATTACTGAGTCCCAGAACATTCAGAAAGTGTTAGTTGTTGGTTCCTGTTCTCTGAAAACAGACCTTTTTGGATTTTCCAGGAAAGTTTTCTTTACAAAAATATAACATTACTGTTCAGAGAGCATTTCCCTAATATTCTAATAACCTTTAGATAATTTGAACCTAGTTTCGATAATTCGAATGTTTAGAGAACATTCCCCTAACGTTAGAGGGATCTTTGAACCATCCCTATATAAACCACCCATCCATCCATTATCTATAGCGCTTTATCCGTCTGGGTGGCGGGGAAGCTGGAGCCAATCCCAGCATCTTGG
>JAQQZR010000019.1:1946795-1958851 GCA_030068235.1 Notoglanidium macrostoma
AAACAACAGTCCATCATTATCCAGTCTCTTTTAAAGTCATAAAAATAAAGAAAAACATTGAATTAGAAGGCGTGTCCTAACTTTTGACTGGTAGTGTAGACTCACCTGTATGTGAGTTAGCTTTCCAGGCTCACCTAAGAGAGTCGACTCATTTATGAATCTCAAGCGTTGAGAATAAATTACTAGCATTTAGGTTAAATTATACTTCAAGTGTGACGCTACTAGCTACATCTACAAAAAAAAAAAAAAAAAAAAATCAAATAAACTCTTGAGTAACATGACATGATAGACAGCTTGTCACGTTCAAAGGATCGACTCATTCACGAGCAACACCTCACTAACATGAAATCAGGATGCACTGTTTGATGCAAGTCTATGATTACAGAAAACATCAAACATCAGATCGACTTTGATTTTTCTGCTGCTTCGTCCTCAGTTTTGGTGAATGGACGGAGCCTCAGTGGTGTCCTTCTGGGACACTGAGCTCGTTCCAGCTGCGTGTGGAGCCTCACCTGGGCCTCTTCGGCGACGACACGGCGGCCAACAACATCCGCTTCCGCTGCAGCAGCAACCCGACGATGGAGGGCCGAGGCATGACCTGGGGCGAGTACGGAGACTGGAGTAAAGACTGTCCCAACGGGGGCATCTGTGGCATCCAGACCAAGATGGAGCTGTACCAGGGCGGTCTGGACGACTCGTCACTCAACGACGTGCGCTTCCACTGCTGCACTCAGAGCCAGAAGTGAGATCAGATCAGGCGCTAATCAGATTTCTGTTGAGTAAAAGAAAAGAATCTGTTTCTCATTTTTAGGTCAATTCAATCTGAGAGTAGTGAGAAGTGACAAGATGATATCGCTGTTCTGATCAATGTCAAGATACACGTTTCTAGGTGTTGCCATGGATACATCCGCAATAAAAGGTTAGAAATCACCTATAAATTTTTTCAATTTGATGACATTACTATATATTAGGCTACAAACTGGATCATATATTTGCAATTTACAATTGTATTGCTGTAATATGACACAATGGCACTTAATCTTTTGTTAAGTACTAAGCAAGAAAGTTTTACAGATTCCTAAATTAAATGAGTTTTAATCAAAAGATTTTTCCTTTTATCCGGAATTGAAAGTTCTGTTTAATGAGAGTTAATACAAAGAGATCGAGCCGAGATAAAAACGCGCTGTTGTTGTGATTGCAAACACACTTCAATATTGCTGTCCTTATCTTACGCACTGGTTCTGTTGATTTATGGATCAGGCAGTCAACATCACACAGGACCGGCGGGTTTGCTTTTTTCCTCAAAACTGAGGCGCAAACAAAGGCAAAAATCACGGATCAAGAACAAAAATAAACGCCATGAACGTCACCTTCATCTTCCTGGCGCTGCTGATTTTAAGGCGTGCATTAACACTAATCAATTAGCACTCGTCCGTTGCATTAACGCTTACCTGTATCGCCGTTAAAAGATGTCGATTTTGTAAGTATCTGAGTTTAAACATGATATTAACACGTCTTGTGATGACTCTTACCAAAGCTCAATCCAACACATTTGCAATTCAGATTGTAATTATGAAAGAAAATAGTGATTGATTTCTGAACAATTTGATAATAACAAACCACTTAAAAGTCCATTCATTACCTACAGAACGTGGAGGAGGTTTTAAATACAGTCCATCTTATTAAATACGAACGTTATTGGTTATTTTTTCTGGTGCAAGACTTCCAGCTTTTATAATACAGCGCTGATTAATCTTTCATGACCGGAGCCCTGACAGCAGTTCCTGCTGTAACTCAAATCAAAGTTGATATTAATGTGCTCATTTATCTAAACCTAAAAATAAATGGATTACAAACATAGAATTGTATCATTTCTGTAACTTGAAGTTTTCCAACATGGGAAATTCTGCAGGACAGAGGAGTTTTTGTCTTATTAACGTCAATAAAGTGACAAGAAAATAGAGTCCGGTGAAGGAACGACTGTTTATAGCTGCTATAAAGTAAGAGATAACTTGCTTCGTGGACATTTCACAACACTAAATGAAACTTTAAATGGTTTAAATGAAGCTTTAAACACCCTGTCTTTTTTCATGCCTTACGTACTGAATTAGCAGCATAGCCAGTTAGCAAACAGGCCAAAAGTAGCTTCTCTTTAGAAATAGTTTGTTTGTTTGTTTGTTTGTTAGTTTGACAGATACCAGTAACAAAAATTTGGGCAAAATAAAACTATCTTAGCTACAAACTGAGCTCGGTAGAGGTAGTTAGCAAGTAACTCAGTGGCTAGCTAGTAGCAAAATTAGTTAATCAGCTTTACTTAGCTATATTCAAGCAACCCTGTACCCAAGTAAACTAAATGATATAAGTAAAATAATTTATTTAATATATCAATTAGAACAGTTATATAAATTACAATGCTAAGCTTGTTAGCTAGCTGCCTCGCTGAAATATACCCACATGCTAATGATTTTCTCCTCACAGTGAATACATAGCAGGAATGCCTGAACATGCCTTTTTTCTGTCAAAAGAATGTTTTTTCACAAACCCTTAACTTTTCTCTAAATTTTTCAAGCCAATCAACTTGCCTGTAAATTCACATCCTGGACATTTTTCCTTCCTCCTTTTAGCAGTGACCCTTTTTCAATCACAGATAAAAAGGCTGACACTAATTCGTATTAACTGTTAAAACCTGAGTCACGATAAATACCGAATCTCCTCTAATAAGACCTGTTCGTAAATATACCACAGTTTCATCATAACAGGCAGGAAACTGCATTTACAAATACTCAAGGTATTGAAGTACAAGGTAATAAAATTATATAATACACCAGCCTGGAGGATGTCTAAAAATAAACCAGCATTCATCTTCGAAATGGGCTTTGTTCTAACTGAATTACCCAATTAAATTATTTATAAAATACTGTGGAGAACAGACATCCAAGCCAAAGCTGTTCCTGTAAGCGTCTATGTAAAACTAGTTAAAAAAAATAACAAACAAAAATACAAAAACAGAAAACATTTCACACGACACTACGTAGTGCACTGAAGCTAACTGACCACTAGAGGGCACTGTGACCTTCCAGAGATGGAGGAATTGAACATGCTTTACTTTTTTGATTATTCTATGACCTGAGTGCAGAGACATTTGCATTATAAACACAATACTTGATAAATCTAGGAATACGGGAGAATCTTAACATGTTTGATAAGCAAATAGTTTCCCAGCAACGAGAGCTAAAGTGGCTTGTTTCCATCCTGAATTTGCTAATTACCTGCTTCAAAGCTAGCATTTAGGATGTATCCGGTATTTAGGTATTTAGGATTGTTAATTCTGTTAATAAGTAATGTGCACTGAGAATGCGGCCTCACATTGAGAAAAAAAAAGAAAGTAATTACTTCATACTCAACAAAGAAGGGGTAGTACAGAAAACCTCATGGCTAGGAAGCTAATTAGCGACTCTCATGTATAGCAGGAACCAGCACTTTCCATTAATCACCGCTCTCAGCCAAACCTCATAGGGTGCGTTTTATGAACGCTAGCGATGGTAAAGATAATGTAGCTAATGTTACGTTTTATTTCATTATATAATGATTCTAAACGCTATTAAGAGCGATTTATACGGGTGAACTTGTTGTGCATTATGGGTAATAGTCAAATTGTGAAAAATAATAGGGTCAAACAACAGGTTTATATTACGGCTATGTTTTTTATTTTGCATGGGAAAAAATCTTAGCTAGTAAAGTTTTTTTCTTTTTTTTTTTTTTCCTGAAAATTGCTGTGGGATGAAACCTAACGCTAAGAAATGAATCGTTCACTGGCTAGCATCAGAAATAAAACCAACATGAATCAATCAGTAAGCTAATAGCTAGCTTACTAAAGAAATAGCATAATTACTGTGTTTGAATAGCACAAAATAGTGCAATTTAATATGAACACAAATCCCGAAATGCATTAAAAGTGACCATGTGACTGATTCTGGACTTCTTTGATTGGTTAACGCTTCAATAACAGCATGGATAGAATTAAGATTTTTAAAATTTGTATCATTTCCTGAAATGGCTGACATCATTTAAAGCTGTTTCCTGGTTAAAACAGATTAGATTTGGGTGTAAACTTTGCAAGACTGGAGCTAAACAAATCTCTAACGATGCCTGAATGATCCACGCATCCAGGGGCGCCGTCATGTTCCTCAGCTCGTAGGTGATGAACCGACTGTGTTGTATACATTATTTAGAGACCCTGGGTAGCTGAAGCATCATTAGAGTCGTCCAGTAATGGATGCAGTATTGATTGGACGTGGTCGTTGTGGTTAGTGCCGCTGGCCTTGAGGTTATATACTCGTGTCCCTCTGAGATTCCCACGTCTGCTGGAACGCCTCCCTCGGCTGTGGAGTCTTTACAAAATGCTCTTGGTTAAAACTCGCTGAGCTCTGAAGAGCACTTACAGGCTTAAATAACCGTCGATGATCATGATGTCTGCAGGTGGAGAGTGCTACTTGAGAAGATTAGGACACAACCTAGCCTTAAAAAATCTTTAAGTCATGTCCTTTTAGACAGCTTTCAGCAGTCGACGTCTGTTCTGATTTTTTCCGACCGCAACTTTTTTGACTTTCTTTTATTTCCATCACCGTCGTTTGCTTGCTTTCTCCTATTTTTAAGTTTACAAGGTTTACAGGACATTCACTGTACAGAAAATAAACAAAAATATAAACGTCATCTATAACATTCATTATTATTATTATTATAATTATTAAAGGTATGCTAAAATTGCTAATGATTCTTTGCAGTTAGCAAAACCAAGTACATTTATAAAAGGTATCTCATCTAAAACTTCCATCCATTCCATTCCATCCAGGAGTGAGCCTCGGTCATGACCGAAATGTATCACTGACTCCAACACTGATTCGTTAAACGCAATAGGAGTGAGCCTCGGTCATGACCGAAAGGAATCACTGACTCCAACACTGATGAATGGATGATGCTGAATGAATAAGAAGGGAATCTCAGTCTCGACAGAATGGATTCACTTTCTAAATGCTGATTCTTTACACAAGAGAAAAGCAAACATTGGTCATGACTCACAGATTTTAACAATGAATGAGAGTGAAGCAAATCTCGGCCATAACCAAACTGAATCAAACACTGATTTGTTGAATGCAATATGACAGAATCTCTGTAATGACCAAGACTATAAGAAGGTGATGGGAGCGAATCTCGAACATGACTGAAAGGAATCACTGACTCAAACACTGATTCATTGCAGATTACAGGAACGAATCTTGGTCATGACCGAAAAGATTCACTGATTCAAAAGCTGACTATCTGAACACAAGAGAGTCGAATCTCGGTCATTATTGATTCGTTGACTCAAATGGCGTTGATCTGATTGGGCAGTTTATGCAATTTATGGATGTGTAAAGAAAAACAGACAGATAAAGATGTTACAGAAACATTGTTTGACTCAATGCAGCGCTTTAGTTTGCACAATTCGGTTTTTCCGATTTTCAAAGTGGCATCAAAAGCAACTGCAAGAAAGCAATGATTCAGAGACCGAAGCTGATTCATTCACATTAGCAACTAAACATTACTTTTACTTACCTGACTGTCAAGCACATTTTAATTCATGAGTCATAATAAATGAGGACACAACAACGGGGTACAATAAGCATATTTAGAATATTTATGTCAGAATTACTCAAACGCAAACCAAAATAAATCATATTTATAATATACAAATTGTACAGAGGACATTAACATACGATGCAGACTGTAAATGCGTGGACGCTGACACTGTTTTCGTTATTAGCGCCCCACCTTGGATGTGAAAAGAAGCTGACTGAATACCGAATTCACACCTAATGTAGATATAAATACCCTTTAATTAAAGCTGACTGTCTGCACTTTAATCTCATAGTCATTATTATTTTACAAATCCAGTGTGTCAGAAACAAAAGAACGTGATCATGTCCAATTACTTACAGGCTGCACATGGAGATAATGCTATACAAATGGCTGCAATGGACAACAACAACAATAATAATAATAATAATAATTATAATAATAATAATAATAATTATAATAAAAAAAAGCGAACGACCTCCAAAATGCAACCTTTTTTTTTTTTAAAGAGTAACATTTTTTTTCATACAGAGTCCAGAAGCAGATGAAACCTCGTAGAGCCTTTCTGCCCTGGTCCCCTTTTTAGCACACCAGGAAACAAAGCAAACAGGAAATGGACTGAAGGAACCATGGGTTATTATGCGTAATGACCTCTCTCTGCACCGCTGAGGTTTTTGACACATGAAAAGGTTGCGTAAAAACGAGCAAAGTGCATATTAGTTCTGTCCACGAGGGGCAAGAACATTCCAGACGGGGGTCGAGTAGTCCATTAGCCGCAGCGGGGGTAAATGTCACTAGGCTGCGTCTCCTACGCTTGGTGTTTTTTTTCTGGCTCGTTTGCAGGAGGAGAAATCGACCAAGATGGAAATGCGCCTTTATGGAAAGCCGACGGGGTCAGGACTGCGTTCGTGTACGCATAACAAATGACAAAACACGGGAGGCAGTATGTATGTTAAACACCGAGCAGACACACACCATTTATCGTCTAAACACGTTCGTCCCGTTTGACGTCCAGCATCTACGAAAGCAGCGGCGGGTTTTGGTTAAGGCCCTTTCAGGTAGTCACGATTCACAGAGCGCTCTAAACCTGACTGCTAATCAACATTAACGAATCTTATCTCAGCACTACAGACAAAGTGTATGACAGACAACCTGAATTACACACACGGCAGATGAGACGGCGGCGGAACACAAAGTACACTTAAACCACCTGTCAGTAGGAACATAACAATTATCAGATCGGTAATAAAAAGAGCTGAGGATGAGCGGCTGAAAAGACCAGTACAGAATGGGTTTTTTTCTGTTTGGTAATAATAAACATTGCGAGAGACGATAACGGCATCACATAACGATGATAAAACGTTCCATCGAGCTATGCGGCTCCATTACAAGACACGAGAAAAAAGGTCACTTAGCATCGTTTTAACCGAGGAAACCGTCACACGCGCTCGTTTTCTGGCTTGTTTGCAGGACCCAGTGAACAGTGTCCCTGCTTTATTCAGGTTGATACTGAATGTATCAAACTTGACGTTTGTTTATGGGTCAAAGACGAAATAGGGTTTGCAAAACTGTAACAATAAAGAACAAAGAAATCGGTTTATATTAGCCATTGCGGTGTTTCCTGTACAAGTGTATTATTTTTGAACTGCAAAGTTGTCAAAAAATTATAAGCAGGGATGGACAAATCAGAAATTCATTAGCCAGCCCACAATAAAAACAGATATTTTTGTTGCCCGGAAACCTAACTGACTCGACTAAGTAGTGGCAGTTAACGTAATATAACGACATATATTTGTGAGCTTTTTAGTGCAGACTAAGTTAAATGAAAATGTTAACCGTATATAATCGTTGTCCTTTTCTAATCGCCAATTAGTGGTCTTTCGTCTCCGCATCGCACACGAAAAATATTATTTGAGCCTGGCTAGCATCTTTAGTTTTATCTCAGCATGTTTAAACCGATCCTGTGCGAGTTATCAGACAGCTTTGCTCCAAATCTTGTTTTGTTCCTTTGTTCAGAAAAGGTCATCTGTCACGGTTCGCTCACGTGAGCGATAATTAATCTGACTCGCAAATATCGCTGTTAACCAGATCGTGCCTTGGCTGATGCGTGTAACGCAGCAGGCGGTGGGATTCGGAACGAGTAGTGCGAACTATACTTACAGCGATTACAGCGGTTATATTTAAACTTCGCTACATTCCAAATAAAAACATTTGTTTTCAGAAAGGAATTAAGTAGGAAGAAGGATTTATTTTCTGTCTCTCGTGGTTGAACCTACTTATCCACTAGGAAACTATGAATAACGAACACAAAATCTGGGCTAGCAATTTGTCCATCTCTGTATAAGGCACATTGTTAGCTTATACTTAAATACATAGATGATGTATGGAACAAATGTAAGAACTTCTTTATTTTTTGCTGGTATATTATCATTTTTTCCTCTAAAAATTCTTGCAAGCATGTGTTTTAATAAAGACTGTTCAAGTTTCTTTTTTCCTTTATCGGCTTCCTTTCATTTCATATCTTTAAGTCGACTGAAGTATATTGTTTAACTTCAGTATAAGACACTGCATTGATGCTATATGACAGGCGCAATTCCTTTTCGTCTTTAACCCTGGTGTATATGCTGTACCTCATGTTACTCCTCAGCGTATACGAAATGCGAGACTGGAAAGTATAAAATTGAAACGCATCACATCTCAATAGAAACGAACCGAAAGTGGAAAGAAAACGCAGAACCAGCGAGGACACAAGGAGCCAGGATAAATTACTGCGGGTAAACATCGCCAGCCCACAATCCACACGCATATATCTGTTATTCTGTTCCCCTCACCACACGAAATAACTGGCATTAAAAACACTAGCTTGGCCAGTTTCCCGAGCACAGATTAAGTCTTGTGCTAATCGGTAGCGTCACTGGTGATTCTCAGTGGAAAATCGCTTCGACTCCCGAGCTTAATCTTTGTTCGGGAAGTTCCAGTCAGCATCATGTGATCACTAAAATTCTTCTCCCTGTCGTTTTTTAATCATAATCCCCTCAGCCACGACTGGCAGGAGCGCAGCGTCAGCTTCAAACACCCTTGACAAGAGCTCTTCTTTTGAAATCATAACATCTTTAACACGGACAGGAATTCAGGCTTTGAGTCGTACGACAGCATACATCGGCTGTCGGAGTGTAAAATGAATTATGGATCGAGAGTTGAATGGAACTCCCATCGCTCGTTACAAAGAAATGAGCGGTCGTGACATTCAGCTAATAGGTGCGTCCTTATCCTGTGATGCTCCAAAGGTCACAGACGTTTCGTTTAGGTGCCTGAAAATGGATGTTCCGTTGCTCGCGTGGTAACAGTTGCTTTGTGGTAGAAAGGATTAGGACCTCATTTGTCTGTCATGCTCTTGAGAGCTGTTCATTTTGGTTTCGGGAGATTTTGCAGACATGGGGGATTTTGACATTCATTACCTCGGTGAGTCAGAAATACACCAAAAGAAAAAGAGAGGGAGAAAAAAAAAAACCTCTGTTGCAGAGTCAGCGTAGATTGTCTCTAAATATGAAACACTTCTTTTGGCTGGCATCAAAAAGTTCCTCTAATGCTGACAGCTCAAAACATTGTTCTGCTCAGTGTGCATTGTAGGTGTACACTGAGGTGCCAGTTTATCCGGTACATCTGCATTTTAGCTACAACAATTGTCCATTTTATCAGGTACAGCTAGCAAAGAGGTGCCTAATACACTCATAGCAGCTCATTACATATATACTCATCTCTACTGCTGACAATAGACTAGTTTTAAGTAATATCCTGTCAGAGGTGGTTCTATGGTGATCTTGTTCTATTGACAAATTGGGGTGGAGTAGAGCTGGCCAAATTCTGTTGGTTCCTGGTCATTTGTAATGGACTGTAATGGTTTGTGAAACCATAAAACACTAAAATATCACAATGTAAATGGTGCTGGTTTTGAACCAATGGACCAGTAACTGAGATGAGGTGCGTTTGATGGTTTTATGGTTTTCTAATGCATTACTCCACCACATTTATCAATCCAGCGACATCACCAAAGGGGCAACGAAGCACCATCTGGTCAGAGGTAGTCCGTTGGTGACCGCTTTCCATTGATTAATGGGGTAGAGTGATGCTGCTGTCAGGTTGCTGTAGGTTTCTGGTAGTTTGTAATACTTTGTAATAATTTGCAATAACTACACCAAGGTGTAGATTGAAAGTGTTCAGGTTTCTGTTGGTTCCTGGTGGTTAGTAATGTTTCATAATAGCAAAAAAATACTAAAATATCACAATGTAAATGGTACTAGTATTGAACCAGAGGGGGCAGTGACTGGTTCGGGGTGCATTTGATGGTTTTATGGTTTCCTAATGGATTTCTCTACCCCATTTATTAAATGAACAGGATCGCCAAAGGGGAACCTAAGCAATATCTGGTCAGACTTGGACCTTTTGTTGATTTCTTTCCGTTGATCAATAGGGTACAGTGAGCTGGCCAAGTGTCTGTTGGTTTCTGGTGGTTTGCAAAGGGTCATAATGTTTCATAATGGTTTTTAATGGTTTATAATACCTGATATCACAATATAAATGGTCCTAGTAGGAAACCTTGGGGCCAGAGCCTAGTTCTAGGTGCATTTTTTAATTTTCAAATTTTCTAATCTAGTTTTCTAGGATGTCCTATAAAGTCTAATGGTCTTATAGCTTGTGGTTTACTTGTGACTTAATGGACGGTGGTAATACTCGTTTTTGGATTGGTGTCCCATCCGGGGTGTATTCCCGTATAATGGACTATAAGGTAAAGGCCTGATAAACTGGTCACTGGTGGTGGCTAGAAAGTTGCTGGTAACCTCGTAAACTGGTGACTCAGCATTCATATTCAGGCATGTAAACAAAAGGAGGTGACGATATCTTCTTCAGAACAGATTGCCTTTCGCAAAAATGGTCTCCACCATTTCTCATGTTATTTAAGTCCATTGGATGCATCTGCTGCTTTGTCGATTTTTGAACAAGTTGAGAGCAAGATGAGGAATACAGTATCATCAGTCTCGAGCTCCTTATATACATCATACACATCCTCACGTGGTCTTAAAATCCAGTGCTTACACTCTTATACTGATAAAACCCTCAGCCGCAGTGAGAACCGTTCATTTTCACCCCGGTTATAAAATCGTTCAGCGCAGATTAAGAGAACAGATGAGGTTTTCGTGTGACATTCATGGCAGCAGAGGCGAAATTAACAAAATTCTTACTCCTGATTGGCTGAATCGATGTTCCCCACATCAATGCCATTTTCATCTTGTGCCTCATTGGTTGATGGCTCTTCCTCATCTAAGCCATTATGCAGATGGTAGCTTTCCTCTTCACTGTTCTTCATCTCTTCACCTTCCATCTCTCCATTCTTCACATCAGAAAGTGTCTCTATCTCATCATCTTCCTCTTCTTGCTTTCGATTGGTCGTATTTTTTCCATCCATCTCTCTCCTCACTTCCGCCTCCACCTCCTCCATGTTCTCATCCCTTCCTTCCGGATCTGCTTGCTCTTTCTGCATCGTCTCTCCATCTGTCTCGTCGTTCTCTCCTCCTTCGTTTTCTCCGTTGTTCTCATTTACCGTCTCTGGGTTCTCTTTATCCTCCTTCCCCAATCCATCCTGGATCTTCTGATCATCCAGCTCCTTCTCTGTTGCGTTCTTCTTCTTCTTGTTTTTCAGCGTGTCTTTGACAGAGTTCTTGCTTGAGTTCTTTCGGGTTCTGAAGATGATTTTCTGGAAGACATTATGTTACAATTAGGTAAAATACAAACAGCGATATTTATTTTGTAAGCTTAAGTCTTCTTAAGTCTTCTAAGAGAGAGAAAAAAGAGAGAGGCTGATGAGGGAACGTACGCAGTTATACCGTAAGTCATAACAGAAGCTAATTTGTCTCTACAATATTAAATGTAACTACAAATGGATAAAAAGTATGACAACTTTTTGTAACTTTGGCTAACTGCTGTGGTATAAGAGGAATAAAACACTTAAGGACATGCTGTTATGTCAATAATAGCACATCCTGAAGTGTTTTATTTTCTTACTTAAAGAGATGTGAGATGTCACGGTCATAGGTTCTGGGGTGAGTGGTGGGAATTTATCTGGGTTAAATCCATTCAACTCGGTTTGCTATCTAGTGGCACAGGACTTGTCCCTGGTGCTGTTGTACAATCACACGGACACAAGTCCATGACCAATAGGGTTACAATAATATTGTGTGCACTCAACTGGAACTAATTAACACTGAAACAAGTGTTATTAATTAATTACTTTTGCACCCTGGCGTATATAAGTCAGAACTCTGAATGTTTGAGCAGCATTCTGTATATTCTGTGGAGTAAAGATAGTGGAGCTGTGTGTGTGTGTGTGTGTGTGTGTGTGTGTGTGTGTGTGTGTGTGTGTGTGTGTGTGTGTGTGTGTGTGT
>JAQQZR010000019.1:1971439-1998130 GCA_030068235.1 Notoglanidium macrostoma
CCTGCCTCCGTGCCTACCTTCCTTCCTTCCTTCCTTCCTTCCTTCCTTCCTTCCTTCCTTCCTTCAGTCCTAACTTCCTTTAACCATTCTCTTCCTTCCATCCTTCACTGCCTCAACCCTTCCTTCCTTCCTCCACTCCATCCTCCTTCCTTCCTTCCTTCTACCCACACACCCACCACTCACTTCCTTACTTCTTTCACTCCTTCTATCCTTCTCTCCTTCCTTTCTCCCTCCCTTCCTCCTTCCTTCCTTCCTTCCTTCCTTCCTCTTACCTTCATATCTAACCTTTTAATTTCTCCATAACTTTACATGTAAAATTTTTAACCCTTTCTATCGATTATCTTGAGTCTTTATCTTCTTCCTTCCAGTATTGCTTATCTATACTCTTGTTTTAAAAATCTTTCTTCATGCCTCTGGGGGAATGCTTAAATATTTTATGTAGAACCAGACGGAGTACTCGCATATCAGAAAGGGTTCTAAGTAGAACCACTTTAGTAAGCGAAAACCCTTAATCTATCCAAAGGATTTTTCCACCCTCACTAGTAGTATTATAATGTATTATTTGTGATTTATTATATTTTATTATTGTAATCTCAAAAATATATGCATGATGTTTATTTTGAATATATTTATCGAAATGTTAGAAGTAACGCATTTATTATGCTGTGCAAGGTCAAATTTATTGTGGTTGGACTTCAGTTCACACATGACAAAAGCATAAAGGTAGAGTAGACAAAAAAAAACCACATCTTTATTATAAAGGAATTTGGGTTTTGTTTCATTTCTAAATATTATGTTCTGCACATACTTCTTTTCTGCGGAAATGTGAACACCGGACACCGTGTACATACAAACATCTGTACTTTGATACTTATTACAATCACATCAGGAAGGAAAATACACTTCTCGAGTTTACCTCAGGTTAATTGATACAGTATTCGCATCCTAAACTAAGGATGTTGGATATGTTCAGGTGAAGTAACCTCTGACGAGTTCCATCCGTTTATTTCTTAACTTAGATACATTTCCAGCTGTGTCCATATGGATTCACACATCTCAAGTGAAAATTGTCCCTTTGAAAACACTGCTGCATGTTTTTCTCACCTCCGCGGGAGTCGGACACGAAAGTACTGCCAAAGGACACATTTTAATGATCTTTCTGCTTTTCTGATATCACACTGCTCCGACGCCTACGACCTTCAGATTTTCTTGCTTTTACTGTCAGAAGTGGTGCAAATTAGACACTTCATACTGGACTATGTTTATGATCTGGCCTTTAATGACTCTTTATGAGATGATTTATTGGCATCCTGATGTCTCAGCATCTAATATATATCTAATCTGGTTTCTGACGACTCTCATCGCCCATGAAAACTGCAGCTTCGCTGGTTAACATCATCATGATTTCCCTTTTCAAATAGCACTCATTTTTGCTGAGGTACACAAAACAATAAATAGAACACAGATGAAGGTACAGGTCAAGATTCATGATTGGAGCTCAATGCTTTCCCTATCAAATGCCTGATGAAACCTGATTGGTTGATGGTGGCCATGTTTTTTTAAGTCCTCAGGTCATCATCAAATATCAACATAGATATTAGCATAAAGATTGAGTACACCAAATTTCACCTCGATCCGCTGTATAGTTCTTATAGTTCAACAGGCACCATTATTAAAAAAAAAAAAAGGGTTGGACAAAGCAGTAACAATCCATTTTTAATGTCTGGACTATTAGTTTTTCACTTGTAGCTACCAGGCAGACAAGAACATTTGACAACCAGACCTTTGACTTTCCACCCAAAAAATTGCATTTGGTATGAAGCTATGTATAAATGTAAATTTAAAGATCTTAATTAAAACAAAAAAGGTATTCCTCAAGAGTTCTTTCGATGGCTGTTGGTTGGAGATTTCTAATGCCATCCTAGTTAAATAGGAAAACAGGAAAAACATAGGGTTCCTCCAAAAATAATAAACTAAAAGAGCCCATTATGGTGCTAGGTTTACACTTTAAGAGTACAGAAATGGGTATGTGGCAGTTCTGGGTTTTTAACTCACAACCTTCCACCTGCTCTACACTTGTCCCTCTGAGAAAACATCAATAGGTTCTTCATAGCATCTTAGAACAGAATGTTTCCCTTTCAGAAAAATGTTTCCCTTTCCCTTAGCTATCCAAAGAACCTCTGAGGAACCCTCAGAACTGTAACCACTGTGACTAGCCATTGTTTCCTTCTAGGTAGCAGCAGCCTGTGTTTAACAGAAAAAAGAAAACCAAAAGTCCCAAATTGCTTAACGTTACACTAAATAGCATGTCAAAATAATATCCCGCGTTCTTTTCCCCATGACCGGAGATGAATAACAATGTGACTTGACTTGATACTAACATGCCACGAATCAGTTTATATGTAGTGAACTGTAGAAAAAAAAACAGCACATTAAGTTGCACAGTAAAACACCTATGCTAAATTTCCAGTGAGTCAAGCTCAAGAATCATGAAAATCAGAGGCAATATTAACCAAGCATTAGATCTCTCCATAAACATGCAAGTCATTTGAAAATATATGAATTCTGTCTGTTTTTCTGGGGAGATTGAATTTTGAAAATGTAGCCTTGGGCGGATGGATCATTTTCAGTAGTCAGTGCATTTCATCCAAACATATCTCCAGGCTCTGTTCCTGCCGTGTTTATTAGTGGAATGTTCTGGAAAGAGGGTACATGCATATTGTCATTTTGTGTGATAAACGCTGCAATATCTGCAAAAGAGGATTGAAGCTCTAAGTGGTAATTACACTCTAAAAACAGTACCATCCTTTCAACACCTCTTCAAGTTCTCTAGCTAAAAATGTCAGGCTGACACATGCAAGAATTCCCATCACACTTTCAGCAAAGAGCTCGACCACCAATCACTACTTTCCGTCAACCACTTTTTAAGGAAAGTAGTTTGGGCTTCAGACAGATTTGAAATCACCAAGTGCATTTTCAAAACACTGCTTCTGAGACAT
Source organism: Notoglanidium macrostoma (assembly GCA_030068235.1). Classification (NCBI taxonomy): domain Eukaryota; kingdom Metazoa; phylum Chordata; class Actinopteri; order Siluriformes; family Auchenoglanididae; genus Notoglanidium; species Notoglanidium macrostoma. The sequence goes on from JAQQZR010000019.1 coordinate 1,974,439, forward strand.
TGGACATCTGGGGTCTAATAAAATGCTATTAAGATGGTTGCCTTTTCATTGGCTTAAAACTAATAGCTATGCTGCCAAGGAGTAAATCTTCAAGGATTAGTCCTTGCGGGAATTGTGAATGGGAAAAAGCTGGCCGTGCACTGATAAGGCTGGGTCTTCATTGCATTATATGTCCAAGGTTGCCTTGTCTATTGATTTTCTTCAAGGAGCAACAATAGAGCGCGCGTTCAATTTGAATAGCGTTGAACACACCATGGCTCGTTGTTACGCTTTAACGTGCAGTGCCAATCACTCTTGCGTTTCCGATGGTTCTCTCATAACTGTAAATTGCTTCATCATGGGCATTCGGTGACATTTGCAATGGTAAAAAAGATGTCAAAACAGGAAATGCACTCATTTAAAGTGTGGCAGTGTGTTTCCTTTGTCACATGACCCAAAATGATCAGTGTTTTCCATCTTCGATAGGCCTGTTGCAACAATTCATCATGCTCCTAATCTGGGAACGATCAACGTCATTATCCTGGCATCCTGCACAGGTCATGGTCGCTAAATCATTTCATGAAGAATGGAAATGTCAACCTAATGTCAGTCGTGTTGTTGTTTTGTTGCTAGCTAGTGAGCAACACGGGTCAATGGTGCAATGCATACGACATGAGAAGGGGTAGAGAGAATGTGTGTGAAAGATAGACAGATCGAGTGAAGAAGAAAGGCAGGGAGAGCCACAGGCTGAAGAAGCTCAAAACTCGATTACTGTGATAGCATCAGTATACACAACGATTCTGACAACACGCCCACACACACATATTAGCGCATCACGAACCAATCCGAGCATGACCGCTTTGGAATGAAGTCGATGGAGACCCGACACGACAGATCATGTGAGCAAAACGTCTGAGGCTTGATTCCCATCATCATTAATGCCACTCAACAGGTGGAGCTGACTAGAAATCCCTTTTACCTTCACCTCACTGTTTATCCTTCTTTTTTCCATTGGAAAAGAGACCAGGCTCTCAAGTGCATTCAAACCAAACAAATTTCTCACTGAAAAGATTTGCATGCTTAAAGATAAGCCACTGCAAGGCACAGGTAGACACGGCTGACATTGGCAGATCCAAGTCAAAACAGTCAGGCGGAGGTAAACTCCCCGCTTTGTACCACGTTCACGTTCGAGCCTCTAGCACCATCACTCAAGATATAAGGAAGACATGCATCAAGACTTTTCTCTGTCCTGGACCCAGCAGGTGGAAAGAACTTCCTCTGGCTGTCTTTAAATGCAGAATTAAGACACTACCTCTTGAATAAGCATTTAAATATGCACTAAGAATAACCCCAGGCCCCTCGAATAGTATTGCCTTTGTCGCTGTACCAAATCATTGCACTTATTTTCTAACAAGGTTTTAACTTGGAGAACAAATATAAAAAAGAAAAACCAACAAAGACACAATACAACCAAACAGGTATATAAACATAGACTAGGGTTACAAAAACAAGGCACAGGTGCGACAAACCAGACACAACAATAACTCATAAGGGAATGCGGGTGCTAATTACAGTCAGGAGTTGAGGTCATCTCTTATATTTTGCCAAGTGGGAAAGCCTAGAAGAGGAATTTTCACGGACTGACTAATCTCCAATGTGCAAACATGTATGCGCGGGAGTCATCCAAACACTCAGCGATGAGGTACACCTAAACGTGGACTGGCAATCCAGTGATAAGCAGTAACATGGAATTCCTCCAACTATTTCTCCACCCATATTAGGACACATTCTAGCTATGATAACCCTTAAAAGTTCTACAACCCTACCATAGAAGGTTTGCTTATCAGAAGTGGCTCCAAATTGGAAGCATTAATCACTAAGAGAATGATTGGAGAACCATTTCTCTGAGTTCCATGGTGGCGCAGTGGGTAGCGTTAAATATTGAATTATTAAATATTTTCATATGGAGCCAGTATACTGGAGCACAGCACACTTGCCTCAATGTAAATCATAAATAACCTAATTTATGTCCATCCGATCTTATGTTCATCTGTACAACAACCTTTCCATGCAAAATTAAGAACATATATATATATATATATATATATTTATGTGCATGCGTTTGGATTTCAGGTTTTCTTTTTCCTGAAACTCTATTTCTTCATTCTTGCATTGCACAAAAACAGGTGGACGCATTCCACAATATGTTTCTGGTATGCTTCCAAACGGGCAGAGTGTGGGAGTGAATTCAACGCTGTGCAACGTTAACCACGCAGCTGAGTAAACTTAATGTCACCTCTTGGGTGATTGTTGCCATATAAAGGCATCTTGTTTTCCTCAACATGTTCTTCTGTACGAATATGGCAGCATGGAATACTGAAAGAGCTCACTCACGTTAATGATGGTCCACTGTTCGACCACGATTGCGTCGTAGGTTGCACTTGCACTGGAGTCTCCCTCTTGAAAAATAAACACGCTGTCGATGACCTTAGCCAGCTGATCTGCAGGGGAAAGAAGTAGGAGTTATAGATAGGAATCTAACAGCATGGGTCAAACCAGAGGAGTTAATCTAACAGGAAACAGAGAGTAGACAGTAACGATGTGCTGGACAGATAAAGAGAGATAAAAAGAAGGCGAGAGGTAATAAAGATCTGCAGCGAGAAGAAAGACACCTCAGGGTACAATTTCAACTGTTCGTCCATAGTGAAACCAGCTTTTGACTAATGAAAGGCAGCTCTAATTAATAGTGAGTCCTCTTGATATGAACCATGACTATTGGAACACGTTCAATATAAAATAAAGAAGCCGCAAGAGGCTCATTTTTGAATTTAAGTTTGGCGTCTGAGACGGCCCCTGCTGTCCCTGTGCTTGGCCCTGATTGAGATACATTACCACGAGTGTACTGTTAATAAGCTCGGCAGGAGGCGATATACATGCACCGGAGAGTCTGGTGTTATTTTGGGTCGAGTGTTGTCTCCTGCTTTCTCATCTCAGTTTCTCCATCCCCACTCTAATACAGTTTGTGTCTGCTTGCCAAGCCTCTTCAGATTTCATTAGCAGAGCTCAGGAAGGCAGGGTAGGGGGTGGAAAAATGGCTAGACTCAGGAGAGATAGAGGAAGAAAGATACGGAGGGACAATGGGAGGAAAAACCTATTTAAAGCTTGACTCCCTCAATTGAAGGCATCTCCGTGCCCTTTTCAAACAGCGGCTATTGTTCCAACCACGGTACATCAGCTGTAATTGGAACAGTCCACTTGCAAGACCATTTTCATGGTCTCTAGACCATGAGCATCTGTATAATTAGCATTTGAACAGTCAAGAGATGTTGATAGAGACCAGCAAGGAAGAGAGAAAGTCCTTTTGACCAGTCCAGGGCTATACCAATTGTCGTGACTACCTGATCGAGCTCTCCTTTAGCCATGGCCCTGATCATTGCACATGGATCTTGTTCTATATATACGGTATATGAGCGATTTGCATGTAGACGGCGCTGTGATGTATGATCCTGAGCTCAGGTTTCGAGTTTCACATGTTCTCCTTGTGACTGTGTGGGTTTCCATCTGGTTCTCCAGCTCTCTTCTAACTCAAAATCAAAACCCTGCCAGGAAGTGAATTGGCCATGCTAAACCACCTGTGGGTGTGAATGAGTGTGTGAAAGTGTCTGCATGATGCCCTGTGATGGACTGGTGTCCAAGTGAAAAATGTATTCCTGCCCCATGCCCAGTTTCCCAGGAGAGTCTTGGACTTGGACCAGGATAATCCGTTCCTGTTCATGGTCCTGTTATGCTTGTTCCTATTCATATGTTGTTTAAAAGTTAGTCATGCTTCTGGATTGTAGTCTAGTACTATTTGCCCATCTGTGTTTTGACTCCATTTTTACATGAACCAAAGCATTCATTAGGGTCTAGGTTAATTAAGTCCTTATATGTGCCATTTCAAATATTTTTGTGTCACGACCACAAAAATAAGCTACTGAGCATGGATTTGCCACGTACTCATTATGGCGTGTGGGAATGCTTGGGTAACATCTCTGACTCATGTATATTTTAAAAAGCACCCGCTTTGACAATACCTCAGTATTAAACATGACACATTCATCCAGGAAGCTTGAGTTGCTGGGCAGATTTTTGAGGAGGTCAGCATTCACATGTTTTATGCAGGATTAATGTCGATGACGAGCGTACTTTGCACTTGTGCCTGAACGTGAATACCAGACGTTGCGGTGAGTGTAGGTGTGCACATGTTTGTGCATCTGCCTCTCATCTCTCAGGAAATTTAGCCTCATTCAAACGCCTTCCTTTGTGTTCCCCCCTCCCCGAATAAAAGAAAGTCATCCGAGGTATCTTCGAAATTCCTTTCAGAGCAGTATAATACCTTATTGGAAATTCATACGCAAAATACCCCTGCCTCGCTCTGCGTCTGAATATAGAAGGTGCGGCATGAATAGTTATGCATATGAATGTGTCACAGCTGCGGATACTAATCCGTTTCTGACGAGGGTGAGGAGGGGAGGTGAGAAGAAACAGACGAAAGGAACCTTTTAGTCCACATTGTCCTTGTGTTTTTGAGCCACGCCGAGTCGTTCAGCAGGGGGTTCACGTGGCTCTCCTGATGAGTCTGATGCCGTATGAATCTTTCACCTGGCACTGAATCTACATAATCAGCAACTGACTAATATCTGACCCTCACCATAGCCACTGACAGAGTGCCTGTGCATTCCAGTGCAGTGGCTAAGGTGTTAATTAACACTGTGGTGCTTACTAATGCTTGTAAGAGTGATAAGATAATAATAAAAACCTGAGAAATACCCCCGTGCCCAATCACGGGACAGGATTTTGAAGTAAGAAGGGTCAAGGATGGCTGGAATAAATAGGCTAGCAGGTCCTATCCGTCATCTTCCAAAGACGAAAAGGCGCAATATAAGGTTTATATATAATATTAAGGCTCTGGCTTCGGCCATCAAACTTTACAACTTCTCCCCTCTCTACCGCAACATGGAACAGAGCGATGCTTGATGCCTTATGTTGTTCCCCTTCACACATAATCATGACACAATGGATAATAAGTGAGCACTATCTCACTTCTAACCGATATCCGGTTATGAATTATACAGCTATTATTATCATTATGCCCAATGTACAGAATATCGTTTTCCATTGCACACTGTACACAGTAATACATTTTCTCCTCTTAATTTTGTAGCATATTTCATTATTTACTATGTATATAATCATTAAACAGTGGACAATATTATTTTCTATCTACCTCACCATCCACATTTACAACATTTTATAATTATATAACTACTGCACAGTGTAGAATTTGACAGACGCTACCTTTGTTTTACTGTATTTATTTATTGTATTATATTATTATTTTTATTTTATTGTTGTGCTCGACAGTGCTGTTGTGACATTTCCATGTTGTTTGAACAGCTCTTCTGTTTACAGTATTTGGTATTCGAAGGAATCACGGCAACCCAGTCGGCCATCATGGATCGAAACTCCTAAAAAATCATGAATGCAGCTGCCTATCTGCTTTAAAGTATGTGTGTGTAACAGAACACCACACCTTATTGTTATTATGCCATCGATTAGACCTTGTGACATAATGCAATGCTTAAGCTAACAGCTTCGTTGTTGAGCTACTGATAGATATTATATTTTAGTTCTCCATCTAATATCCGGACCTCCGCACCTGTCAAAGGGAAGAGCAAATACATCTTCCTGGAGCTGGAAAAGGATGAGCCGCAGCAGCAGAGCAAAACGACAGACCCACAACAACAACAACAACATCAATACCCACCACGGTCCAAAGAAATCCATCAGGAGTTCCTAATCCGTGGCCAAACTCATTCCAAAGCCGCCTGTGTAAACAGATTAGAGGAGATATACTATACTTCCTTAGTCTTCTTCTGTTGACCTACTGGCTGCAGTTTGTGTCTACCCATAATCCTCCGGGTTCCTGTGCTCCTGTCACGTTTTCACATCATATCTGGAGAAGATCCAGGGTGGAATTTTAGTGGTGTGTGTGATGATTCAAAGCACTCAGGGTAGAGTTTCTCTTAATAGGAAATCGCAGAGGGGATTGAAAAGAGGAGCTCATTTTGTAGAGATCTGAGCTGTGTGGTTTATAATGCATGCGCTTTTGCCTTCTGCAATTAGACGCTGATAAATAAAGTACACACTCTCCTAGCGCTGCGATGGCGCCCCGTTCTACAGCTCGGCAGGACTCTTCAAATACCTCCCTCCTTGCCTGTTTTCTTACTTTCTTTGCTTGACTCGGGGACAAACATGTCCTTTATTACTAATTAGAGCAATTATTTTCAAGTCTTTCCACTTTTCAGCTTCTGCAAGGAGGCATTTATATTTACACTTTCATGCAAAGTGACTTATAAGGAAGGCAGAACTCAAATTAAGTCTGTGAACTGAGCACAGGGTGAGGGTCAACAAACTGTACTTATTATGAAATTTGATGATTCGTTTCTTTTGTTGGATTTATTTGAGTGTATGTATAAATTGTCACTGCGGCAGGCTTTCCTGTGATTTAAACTTAAACTTATAGCTTGACTGTTAGATAAGATAAAAAACTTCACCATATGAACAATTACACGTTTATTTTTTTTTTTTAGGGTTTCCACCCTAGAGGTCCATGTGTCAGTTGTTACTATAGAAATCATAACATGATAGAATGAATATAAACCTGCGATTTGCTTTGCAGATGAATTTGATCAGAGCTGCTGTTATAGAACACCTTCCGACCAATCAGAATAGAGAAATCAACAGCGATGTGGTATGAAAAAAAATATATATATAATATACTTGGTTGGATACTGGATAAACATCTTAAGGCAAAGAAAAAAAAAAAGGTTTGTGTTTCCCAGTGTGAAAATAGGAAGTGATGTATTTTGGTGATCAAGCTAATGATGTCTTCTATTCCTCTACAGTCCCCTATTTTTCTCTCCTAATTAGTGGTCTTCCAAAGGTACACGAATTTAAAGGTAGTTAACGTCATACTGTTACAACACAGAGCCTTGTAATATTCAAAATGATGACAAATGTCTTCTACCACACAAAGTCCCTCATCTCTGCCACTTCGAATAGCAGGAGTCTTAAATCTCTTGTGTGCTTCTTTAAAGTTAAAATGAGTCAAATAACACTCATACTTTCTGATTGCCTATTCAGAAGGCATTGTGGGGGATGCACTTCCTGCGCTCGGGTGCGTGAAGTCTCAAAAGGCTCCGCAACCAAATGCTTAATTATTTAGATGGAAAAATAAAGCAGAGCTCGCTAATTCGATCTAGTTAATTGTTACGTTCAAAAACCGCTGATCTGTTCGTCTGAAGGAGATGAATTAACTGATCTTTTTAATCACTCTCAACGGCAGAATAGAATTAAACACCTGAAATTTAAAAATAAGAATAAGGATTAAAATGTAAAATGTTTTGCTTTGTGATCAACCAGCAGTGTGACTTGTTCAGATTCCCTCTCCTATTACACCGTCTTACTGGTGTATTTCACACCCCTACTTGTTACTTCTGTACTTTTCCATTTCCATTAAAAGATCAATAAAGTAAGCATGTCTGTATGTGTGTACGTGTCTCCTCATGATGCACTAATGGAAAAGCGTTCTCACTGTCGTCTTTGCCCAGACTGAAGTAGCCGTCGACCAGCGAGGCTCCGTTGTTGAAGTGCTGCGTCATATGGTCCAGCCATTGGGCCTCGATGGCATGACTTCCTTCGTCACCAGGCTGCACCCGCAGAGGCACCTTCACCGTGTAGTACTTCAGAGGCCGCTGACGCCCACCCGGGTAGTTAAATAAGCCGAAAAGTTCAGCACCTGGCAACGATACGGAAAAAACCCCAACTTAATTTAGTGTTTGAAAATGTAGTGAGTAAGTAAACGGAATTAAGTACAGATGCTTAAAACAGACTTTGTGGCTCCTTATCTTTGCATGAATCTATTTCTTTTAGTTGTAGCTAGATTAAACCTTGCTGTGTAATCCACCCAAGAGAGTACTAGTTTCAGCATCAAATTATAACTCCACAACTGGTAACCAGATCCACTGCAGTTCATGGCTAATCAATTATCTCCTAAGCAGCAGTTGCCTCTTGTGCTAATGTTTGCTCTTGAGATGCAGTTCGGCAGTTAATTTATCAGATTAGAAAGAAAGCAAGGAAAAGCAGGGTAACTAATTAGCTAAATCAGATAACCCAGTACACAGCTCAAATAGGGACATGAAGTCCCCAGCTGACTGTCTGCTTCTACTCAATATGATTTTGCTTTCTCTGTATGCTGAATTAGCTTTTACATCTGAAATATAGAAGCACAAAGTGCATCTAATGGATTAAAATAGGGTATGATGAATTTGTTTGCGTGCTTCGATCCAGCCGCGCTCGACCTCTCCCCCACACATTTTTCAGATCTATATTGGAACTAATGGATATTTGACCGAAAGGATAAATAGAGATGCACTTTTGCTCTGGCGGCAGTCGCTTGGACCACTAGTGACCGCGTCCGAGCCATTTACTGTCTCTTTGAGGATTGTGCAAAGCAAATTTGAGCACAGGATGTTTCCCACCCACGCACACGCGCACATACGCACACGCACACACAAATGCTCAGAAATCATCAGGCCTTACTCGCTGTGGTTCTCTGTCAAACTCAGTTTGAAGGATGAATCATCTCTTCAGTGCTGGATGAGCGTTATGACAGGCAGTCAGAGAATTCACAGCTCGGTCACAGCCCTCATCCCACGACCAGCTGTGCATATATCACAACTCTGAACGCAACGACACTCGCAAATGACGGCTTAAAATCGTCCCTGTAACTATCCGATTAACTTTTTACATCAGTCAGATTTTTCGACAACCTGTAGATCAAAAGAACTAATGGCAAAGTGGGGAAAACTAAAGGAACCAGATGACCAGATTCGTACAACTTTAGCTGCTTTGCTAATAATAATCACCTTCTACAAGTTTTCACATTTAACACAGACATGTTCTTGCGAATTACTCACTGATTTGTATGTTCTGTTTCAACTATGTGTGGTTCTTGCTACATAAACTCTTTAGATGGAGCTTTAAACCTTCTTTGTAGCTAACTAGCTGTCCAACTATTTCTCTAGCTAGCTAACTATAACTTTCTATCTAGATGACATGCAAACTATTATAAGAAATGATGTACAGTAAGCTGTTATGTGTAGATATTTGTCTGTACTTGGCTACATAAAATACAATTATAATTACAAACACAGCACATAAGTAACTAACTTACTTCCTAACATGCTAGCAACTACTAAACTTGCTAACTAGCTTGTATGCTAACCAACATAAGTTATATTAGCTGCCATGTGTAGATGAGGAAGCAAAAAAAGGCTTTATAAAATGTATTTTCATTGTTCCAGTTCACATTTACAAGCAGTTCTCTCTTCTGGTAGCTACATGGTTCTTGCTAACTAGCTAATTTTCTACATAGTTTTCTAATGCAGTAAGGAAGTTATATGCACTGTAAGATATAATTCAAATGTTCTATGTAGAACCCTACAATAAAAGTGTTTTCCTATCAGCAAGTAGAACCCTAAATTTTCTACCCATCTTGCTAGCTTGCACAGTATGGTAATGAGCTGAAATTAGCTATGTTGTTACAGATGCAGCAGTTGGCTACATTAAACCCAATTTGTAGAAAATCAGATTTTATATTTTGTACTGTTAATTGTGTTCCAGTTATTACACTCTTAGACTAAATGATTTTTTAATGGGTCGGGTTCGGTGGATTATAAAGGGTTCTTATTCTCATAAAATGGTGTGCTCGGACCCCTTTCTAATACAGAAACACTAACGTACAATCTTTAAAGGCTCTCCCTTTAAGAGGGACAACTGAAGAACCCTTATAGGTTCTAGATTTTCTAAGAGTGTTTAGATCTTGCAAGATCTCAGATTTTCTACCTATCCTGCTAAATAGCTAGCATGCACACTATAGTAATGAGAAAGTAGCTTCATTCCTTTAACTCATCTTCAGTAACCACTTTGGTCAGGATTGTATAGAATCCAGAGCCTATTCTGGGAACACTGGTTTCGAGGTGTGAACTGTCTGGATGTCATCCCAGTTCATCACAAGGCATGACACACACACACATTCACACACTCATTCACACCTAGGTGCAATTTTACGTATCCGGTCCACTTATTGGCATATTTTTGTGAGGTGAGAGAAAACCAGGGCATCCAGATGAAACACACATGGACACGAAGAGAACGTGAAATTTCATAAAGACCATAACCTGAGATCAGGATTGAACCGTTTATATTTTCCCCCATTATTTCCAACTGAAAATTGTGCTAAAACATAAGTTTTGCTTCTGAAGTCTACAGTCATGTTGACGATGTCTATGAACTGTAAGAGCTCCTCCAATAATTGTCACTTGAGTTGATAAAATATTGGAAATGATTTTCAGATGGAGAACCCCATGTATCCTGAGGGAAATGGTGAGGGGAAATCAGCATGGGACTGTTTAAACAGTTTTGGACCACAACGTTGGTCAAGTGCAGAGGTTTGGCTGTAAACAAGAAAACGAGCACATGGACACAGTTATAGTCCATCACATTCGTTGGCATGTTGTCAGGACCATGCTCAGGTCACTACTCTCTTTAGCATTTCAACAAACCATTTCCTAATCCTTTCTTGCTGAACTATTTCAGTTCACATAAACACATTTTTACAATCCCTAAAGCCTTGACCTCTGTCCTCCCAAAGGCTTAAAACCTTGGGAATGTTTGGATATGCATCTATTTTTAATCAGAATATCAGACAAGTATTTGATAGAAACCATCCTGACTTGCTCTTTGTTTCTCATCTGGAGTAAACCATGCCTTCACCTCCATTTTACATAAGTGACCTCATGAACAAACATATTACTGAATGCCAAACATGCACGCCATCACATTTTCTCCAGGCTCCACCTCTAGAGGATTTGGAGGCCGAGGCCTGATGGTAGACCTGGGACTTCTCTTCCACCTCCTCCTACAATTCGATCACTTCCTCATCCAGATGGAGCACAAGCTCCGATCACCAGGCATCCCAGCATGCCTCGTTTCACACTACATGGCATACGGCATGAACAACGCCACGTTTTCTGATTCTCACACAAACAGCAAGAGCTAGAGTCGCCATCTGGTTTTTCACAAAAACAGCCCAAACTAGGCTTGATCTAAAACCTTGTGCGTGTTTTTCAGAAATGCCGAGGCAAAGCTCCGCAAAGCTGTTGCTCATCCACTTGGCATGTTTAGGGCAGAGTAAAAAGTTTGAACGTTGGGAAAACATCTGAATATTTGAGATTCATTTTTCCAGCACTTAACTCTAGTCAACTTTACCTAACTTTAACTTAGGCTATCTAGAAGCGCTACCTAGAAGTTGGTCCTCCTGTTACACCCTTTTCTCTTGTTCACACCAGTTATCACTGGTGCCTCATATATATACAATGCCTTGGATACGTTTTCAAGCAACATGAAAGCTATTCATTAAAAATGTAATGTATATGGCACAACCATGACTCTGCCTATAGAGTCCACTGAAAGTCAGTGATTGGGTAAAAAGAAGCAACCAAAAGGGTTTTCAAAGTAATGCTGCTACATTCATGTGATGCTGCCACCACCATGCTTCACCATAAGGAGTTCAAGGATTAAACAATATACTACAAGTAGGGGAGAGGAGATTCTTATTCTGAAAACAGTACATATATATCACAAATCATGTCTTCACCACATTTGCCCAGAGTGGGCCTGCTGGGTTTTTCATTCCCCTCCTTGTCTTTGGCCTTGTTATTGGGCGACGGTACATCGTCCTGCTCTCCATCACAACACTCCGATTTAGAAACAGTGGACGTCACGTCTGAGAGAGCGTCTCCACCTGTAACAACAACAATCACTAATGATTGGTTTATTATTGTAACATCTACCCAACACCACCAAAACTCCTAAAACACTGAGAATGAGAGTTGCCATGATCACAAACTCTGCACCTGTATCTTGAGAAGTTCTCGGGTCTTCGGTATCTCCATCTGCGGCCCAGTCCTCGGCGCCACTCTCCCCCTGATGGCTCGGGCTTGCCGTGAGCTCAGAGCAGCGTAGAGAACTTGGACTGGAGTGCAAAGACAAGGACGCCTCTCCAAGCCCTCCTCGTGATGTGACGCGAGGGTGGAGGCCGGCTGGCTCCTGGATGAAGCCGGAAAACACAATGCCCTGGTCGGCTGCATCCTGAATCTGCTGGGGATTAAGGGGTCACATGTTCACTAGATGAAAATAAGCATGCGAGACTGCTACAAAGGCAGTTACAGTAAAATGGATTTCAAATCTCTTTGACAAAGGCCACAATGTAGTGACGATTTCCAAATTAGATTTCAGAAAATGAAATGATGAGTCTTGTCTTCATTTAAATTAAATTAAATTTAATTAAATGAAGTTAATTAAAATTGATTGGAAACAGTAGGGACGATTATACACATTGCACAGAAAACTCTGCTAATGAAGTCAGTGTCAGGTCAATAACAATGTCAATGCCATAATTTATAGTAAAACTGGTGTGGGAACAGGCATTTTAGATTGATTTAGTTTATATACAAGAATTTATTAAAAGGATAAAGAAAACATTTGTTACTTACCCTTTAATAAATTATTATTACTGTATAACCTGTAATTGACATATAAGTCTATGAATACTGAACTGTCAATAAACACATCCATCCAGCACACTACTATGGAGTTAACAGGAGACAAAGAAGAAGAAAAAGGCTTTCTTTGTCACCTATACATTACAGAAGTAAGGCAAGTGTTTAGGTAATTATAATAATAACGATTATGGTTGGTATTAAAGTCTTCAGGGAGGTAGATCTACAGGTACAGGGTTGATGACCACTGCATTACAGCATAATGAAATTCTTTCTTTTTTTAATCACATATATCAGCTTGTCCAGAAGTTGGGATCAGAGCGCAGGGTCATCCATGATACAGCGCCCCAGGGTCAGAGAGGGTTAAGGGCATTGCTCAGTGGCAGCTTGGCGGTGCTGGGGCTTGAACCGCCGACCCTCTGATCAGTAACCTAGAGCCACCACTTTATTAAGTGATGTAACATTATGATTATGATTATTATAAAGCATGATAAGTAAATTAGCTGAGAGTTAATACCAGACCATTTAACAGAAGCATCTTTTGTGTATTAGTCACATTAATTAAGCTAAAAATTGCTAATAGTAATAAAGAATCCAGTCATTTTTCCTTATAAAATTAAGAGGAAATTATCTCTGCATGTACCGAGATCAGTACTGATACATTAAGAACCGTTTAACGTTTTTGTATTCAGTGTATACACAAGTGTCACGAAGTCCGTTAATTTGAGTGACAATTATAATGATGAACCTTTTAAAAATGGCCTAAAAATGTCTTCATTAAATGTGATTAAGACCTTGTTGCAAATCATTTATACACTGTTAGTATATGATTAGTAACATATACTAATTTACTTTTATAGGTAGTGTACTTACCATTTTATTACTATTAAGATTATTAAATGTTATAGAAATGATGTACACAAATTGAATGTTGGAATAGATTAATTTGTGCGTATAATGAAAAAAACCTTCATATTACGTAAAAGGAAAATCCTCAACTTTTATGGACATTTTTTAAGTTGTGAAAATTTTTAACAATATTTTTTTACATTCTAAAGTTTACAAAGTGCAAAAGTTTGCATACCCTAGCACATAATGAAGAAGATAAAGAAATTACATACTTAGTGTATTGGCTACATTATCATAAATCATAAATAAGATTAAAACAGTGTGGAAAAAAACAATGATATCAGTTTAAATGTTGACTACAAAGTGTACACATAAATACTTATGCACTTATGCACAAATAAATGTATAATAATTTATGAACTTGAGCTGAGTTCATGATTAAAAAGTAACATTTAATTTTACATTTTGTTTTGTGTATGAGTTACTATGACATACTTTTTTAATATATAAACCGTTTATAACCAGATCTCCATCATTAATAAATACTATGACCTATTAACACAGTCAGGTTATAATAAAGCATTAGCAGCTGAACTATCAGGTACCTGTATTCACTGGCTTGTGGATACTTTACAAGTTACATAGTTACTATTGTTTAATGTATAATTGAATATTTAATCAGTTATGGGTAAAAAAAAATGTTCAGTTAAATGTTTGAGTGTTAAATGATATATTAAACTGACTTAATAACAAAAGAGCAGCGTGCTGTGTATGATGGCCGTTCCTTTATTCACAGACATGTTCACAGCGTGAAGTTTTCAGACCCGGAACAAAGAGCGTATTTTTTTCTGTATTACTTTTTTTTTTAGTTTTGCATCTGACCTTGACTTTTTCAGACGATGCTCAGAGAATAAAACAGCAGCACACCAGAAAAGCCAGTAAAGTCTAAACATCAAGTGGTAGCAAAAAAAAGGGGGGTGTTAGAGGTCAAAGGATCTCAGATGCGCACACACACACACACACACACACACACACACACACAGATGGAGGTTACAGATTAATACATTATATGAACAGAATAATACATTATTAATATTCAACCTTTAGAAGGTCAAAGTGTCCAAATTTTTGCCTCAGATTTAAATATCTTTTTGAATAATAAGTATTAAATGACTAATAGTCAACATATGTTGTCATATCATAAGAAAACCATGTTTAAGTGCAAAAGTTTGTACACTCCTACGACATAAAATCAAACATAAGGAATAACTTTCAGATTTAGATTTATTATTATGTTATATATTAGATTTATTTTCCCCACTAAGTTTCCCTTTCCTAAGTTGTTGCAGAAACTGGGTCACGTGGTTCGTAGGTTGGTCATATGCTTCCTAAGAAACTCGACTCGGCTAGTTAGCGAGATACACGATGACGATTGTGATGTTGACAACAGTATTAGTATGAATGTTGAAGCTTTGAAAGCCGATCTGATACAAATAAGAAGGTGGACGGACTATAGGACTTAAGCGCTGCTTCATTTCTCTCTCAGCTAGAGATGAAAGGAAGGCTACATCCCACGGCAACACTATTTGTATGCGTAATTAAGAGAAAAAAGCTGATCTGATTGTCTTAGAGTTTAAAAAAAAAGCTTTTCAGCTCCCCTTATTGTCGAAAGTGTCAAGCTTGAATAATAATCCACATTATTCCCTACAATCACATTGTATCCGAAGCAATTATTTACAAACCGGGCCACCCTCGCACTCTGAAATTGGCTTATTCAGTATTAACTACCCTGATTAGTATGGCTGAAGTCCAAGGCCTCGCTGTGCTCAGTGCGTCCTGAAATCGGCCGCGTTCCTGCCCCCCTTTGCCTTTGTCAGTTTGCATTTGGAAGCCAGTATGTGAATTCTCATCAAATGAAATTGAATTGTTAGCTGTCAAGAAATGCTAATGACGCCATTCTCCATTCTGCCGCTTTAATAAAACCCAGCCTGAGGTCTCATACGCTGATGGCGACGAAGTCACTCTGCCGACACACACCAGTTTATTCTGTCTAACATTAAAACCCACAGAACCATCCCGTCCTTTCCAACCGCGTTGTTTAATGCATTACTGCACATTTACGCCCGGGGTCCGTCATTATATTTCCAACAATACGGCAAATGAAATTGCACAGATAAGAAGCCGTCGCTCTGTCGCTCGTCGGCTCCGATAGTAATTCATTTGTCGTCGGAGAAAGGGCAGCGGAATCATTTCCTTTTTTTCGACGCAGCCGCAGAAGATTGATGTCGTGATGGTTCTTTGAGGAGTAATAACTCTCGCAGATATGCATATCACAGAACCAAGTTCACAGAGACGCTGAACCGTATGGGGCCCTTTCGCTTTTTAATATCAATCCAATCACAGTGTGAGTGATGCCTGTGTGGACTCAGATTTCCATCTTACTATCTTTCATATGAAGAACTCGTGTTCCTGCTCCTCATGTCTGGGTCTGACACAATGACAGAATATGTGTATTTGGTACACGCAAACAAACAACAACAGCTTACTTTTTTCACATATCCTTGGATGTGCTCCGGGGTCGGAATATGATCAGCAGACAAACACTCCTCCAGCTTCAGGTGGTAAGGCTCGAACTCTGATGGACTTTTCTCTAAACTAGGAAGAAACAAAAAGACGTACATGTTATAGCACTGGGACATTGAATTCTGGATTCTGATTGGCCAGAAGTTGTTGATCTGGCAGTAGTTCTGGCTGTAAAGCAAATCACTGGTAATTGCACTGCTTTTAATATGTTATCTATAGTAACAACTCACATAATTTTCTGCAAGGAGACATTTATTTAACATTTATGGAAGGAGCCTTTAATGTCAGTAAGCTTTCTGGTGAGTAAGTCTTTAGTTTAGACGAGTTTCCAGAGAGTGTTCTGATTTTTCAGGCAGCATCACAGTCGTTGATCATTTTCCTATAACAGCACACCCCAAAGGTTTTATTCCTTACTACAGTTCATAACACAAGTGTCTATATTTGGTATTTACATGTTAAAACTAGCAGTTCAATGATATCATAATGTAACATTATCATTAGACCATAGATTATAGAGATGCTAGAGATTATGCTATATGATAATATATAAACAATAGAATTAAACATGATGTTATTTTTGGTCCTATGTTGTGAATTTATGTATATTAAGTTCAGCAACAATGAGAATATCTGTACTTGGTTGTTGCTTTGGTTTAATGGTGACCATAACATTTTCTCGTTCCATACATGATCAAAATCACAAACTGTATCTAAGTCACGCAAGTTATTCATTTGAATAACTCCCTGTGATTAGCCCATGACGGCCAATCAACGTCTCAAGGCTACGTCCCAAACCATATGTTATCGTAACAGCTGGTTGTGCACTACTTTCAAATGCTATTCAGTACTTTAGTATGTGATTTGGGACAACTCTTCCATTTCAGCTCAAAATGACGAGTGGAAAAAAAAAAGAGTCTGGAGAAAATAAGTATTCTCGCTACAAAGCACCAAATAAATCCATCACTCATTCCCCAGAAGCGAAACTTGCTATAATTTCTGGGTAAAGTTTCTTTTTTCTGTGCTTCTCCCTTCACTGAGAAAGCTATTAACAAGGTAATGAATATTAATGAAATTAGTGGTCTGATTTATGAATATTAATGATTAGTGGGCGGTGTCTGTGAAAACAGACTGTGTGTTTACGAGGTTGAAAATAGCACTCTGATACAATTTATTACATACATTTGAGTTTTAGATTTTCATAATGCAAAAATGCCTGAAAATAATAAGACATATGACCTAAAATCTAATATGGTTTAAAGTTTTTTAAGGGCAGCTGAGTTGAGGAATATATAAGTGAAAAGGGAAAGAAATAACAAAATGAAAGTGTCCTCACAAATCGCTGCATGTTAGCATGTTATAAGACAGGAAAATGCATTGTATGATGATCATATTGTAAATTTTTGCATTCCACTTCATCCCTTAAAGGAAATTTATTCCATTTTTAACTCTTGTAATGAATTGTTTCTTTAGTTTTGCACTGGAGCTATGAGGCTGATGTAGCCAATAGCTTAGCTACATTTAGAACAACAACAAAAAAACATTACAGGGCAAAAAACAACATAAAAAAACCCCCCCAAAAAACACAATTGTCGTTAACTCCATCCTGAAATCTATTTAAACCAGTATATGATTTTAGGTCCGATCTTTGCCATCGCTTTGTGTATGATATATTTGTCTTGGTTTTTACTTTGTCCTCCATGTTGGTTTCTGTCACGTGCCCCAGCTGCGACCTGATTGGTTGGAGAAAAAAGCGCTTGATGACATTCTTTTGCTTATACCTTTTGAAACTCTTTGCCTTTACCTTTCCAGATGTAATGAAAAACACCCAGTAACACTTTCGACTTTTTTTTTTAGTGACAACATTCCACCTGTCTTGCTATAGCATTGCATGTTTATCGATAAAAAAAATAAAAAAAAAATGCCTAAAGTGAAATTACTTGCTAGCTACATTAGCTTCAAAGCTCTAGTGCAACACAAACGGTAAATGTTGGCCAACAATCATGTCTTATTTGATTAATTGTGGAAAATACTATACACGTCTATAATATTTTCCTATTGCTGTTTCATTAAATTGTTCAGCGTCGATTTAAAGTTAACATTGAATAGTTATGCAGGAATCCAGTTGAGTTCATGTTCCGACTGCAAAATCTCAGTTTGTGTATTCATTAAATCCGATACTGTAAATAAAACCGAGGCAGTCTCGCCTCAGCACCGACTCCAAATAAGCCTGTCCAAAATAAACATATTGCAACACTTGTGTGTTTTTTCTTCATTCCATGTAGTTCACGGTGAAAGTGTAATGCATTCAGGCTTATTTTTCGAGAGCTGATGTCTGGAAATGACGAATCGGTGTGGGTCGCGCATTATTCACGGTATGCATACACACAGACACACAAACAAAGACGTGTGAAATTCGATAGCTTGTATACAACTACAGTGACTTTTAATTCAGGGGTTCTCTTTTTTCCCTCTGTTTGGATGTACATTTAACCCATATAGAGCTCACACCCACCATCCATCCTGTTGACACCAGACACACGCTCCTGAGGTCCTCACTTCTTCCTTCTCCTCTGTGCATGTGTGTATGTGAGTGTGTGTGTGCACGTGCGTGAGTGTGAGGGAAAGATAGACACCACAGAGAATTCAACCCACCAGCATGGCTATTCCTGCTACACAGCCCAGCAGGAACCAGACTCACCTCGGGCACAGTGCTCGGCTTGATACACACATGCACACGTGCACACACACGCACACACACACGTATGCTGCAGGCACATATTTGCTCCTCCTGACGACACACAGCCATCTGCTGCCTACATACAGCTTTCCTCATGTCGCAATGTGTGTCCCTTGACACACGCTCAAACCTGCTCCTGCCTCCACACACACACACACACACACACACACACACTTTAAAACACAAATATCTTGTCTCAGAGCAATTGTGTCTCAAAACCACATGTCCTCTAATTATTCAAATATGGCTAGCAATGAAATCTGATGGTGGATGATCTTTAGTGAATAGCGAATTTAGCGAATAATCTTACTTTTTTCTAACCAGCACTTACTAACTTTTATCCGTATTAGCATTTCACCTTCCCATTTAAGATGCTTTGTATCTAATATCAGCTTTATTTATGTCATGTGATGTGCTACTAAAAACCTCATTTGTTAAAAATACTTCAGAGCAGAGTTGTGAACTTTATGACTTTGCCTTATTTAGCTAATTAAGATGAGGTAAATGCTAAGTGCTACATTATGGGATGGTACACGGGTCGTAGGTGTAAAAAAGTAGTCAAAGGTTGGCACAGCATCAACTTTCCATATTTTACGCTGTCTGTATTGAATGTTGACACCACAGAAGTTATGATTTAGCCTAGCTGTTTTGCTACAGACACAATATGCTAGCTAGGCAGTAGCAAACTAAGTAACTTAACTAGCTTGCCATTAGTGACTGTTTTTTTTTTTTTTTTGACTAACAGAGTAGAGCAAATTAATGATATATTTCATTGTTAATGTATACTAAAATTTTATTTTATTGTTTATTAGTTGAAATGCTGACAGTTGACTAAAGGACATTTCCACATGAGAACAACCTGTCAAGCTAGATTATTAGCAAAAAGATTATATGAATTATGGATGTAGCTTCAATATATTATGCTACTTTTGTCATGTAGTTTGTAGTATAACTAAAGCTATCTAGCTACATTACGAATATAATATAATATTAGATTTCATAAAATGCAGTAAGCAGTGTTGCTTTTTTTTTTCTTTTTTAAATTGACCACCGTCTTCAATAATCCGTTGTTGTATTTCACGCCATTGAATTGCATTATTTTGAAGCACCATATGAACAATGAGAGTCTCCTGTTGTGGCGAGAACTTTCAATTCAAGTCAGAAATGTTTATTAGTATCCATGCTATAACGGTAAGATTCATGTAATACTGTATAATACAGATATGGTATAGCACTTTAAGAAAGACTGTCCTGAACCAGAACATGACCCATGATTGTTTCTCTAATTGCATCCGGATCATTCCTTTGATTTTGGTCTTCCTCTTCCTTCTCTTCTCGTTCGTCCACCTCCTCTTTCTCTTCTATTATTCCACTCCATTGTTGAAATCACAACTCACACATGCCATTTGCATTTGAACTGGCTTATATCCTGTTTACTTGGGTTCAACACATCACCGATTGGACGCGAGGGTGTGTTAACGATGATGACAGTGTGTTAGTTGTGTTTAACCTTTATGGCCTGTGTGTGCCATTCTGCGTCAAATTGCACCATACTGCAAAATGCGTTTTGTGAATGACAATGTGTTTAGAGTTTTGCAAAAAAAAAAGACTGAATCAGAGCTGAAAATTGTGTCTAACCAGGTGAATATTTTTTAAGCTTTTGACAAAAAGAGTGATTGATTCAGTAATCGAGTTCCAGCAGTGGACAGTTTTGCTCCGAGTGCAGGATTTAGTGTTTTAGCAATTCAGAAAAACTGTAAAATGGGTCCCTTTTGAACATGTAACATGCCTCAGCCTGACATGGGATAAAGTTGTGATTTTTTTCCTGACATTCTGGAAGCTTCAAACAATATCTGCTCAAAGTAGAGGTGGGTCCCGGTAAAAGCCCAGATTTTGCAATGCTGTGTATCATCGCATCGTGACTGGGATCCTGTGTGACCCGTAGGACACAACAAAACAAAACAAAAAGTCATATGGGATGGGTATTTTTTATTTTATTGGAGATAAGGTTTTTGGACAATGAAATGTCATATTCATTGACATAAGAGTGTATATGCAAAATAATGTTTGCTGTTCTTACTTCTTTCATTCTTTCTTCAGTAAATCCTGGTTAAGGTCTTGGTGATTTAAATGATCAATTTGTCTATAATCTCTATCCTCAACATCCATTCAATTCTGAAAAGCTTGTCAATTATCTAAGCTATTAATCCTGAAAGCTGCGCCTCAAGCCCTGGTATTGTGTATGCATGATTAGAGGTGTGACGTTAGTAAAGGGGCGGGGTTTATTTGTTTGGAATTTGAGTAATCCTAGAAAACTGCTGACTACGCCTTTAATCCAGATTGTGTGCAGAGAATTTTACAAAGCATGATTTGTTCCATCTAAAGTACATCATCGCCTTTCAGCGAGCTGCTGGTAGGTGGCACAGATGTTGACTTGTTTTTGATTTTGTTTTCACTGATAATCACAGCTGGGTCACACTGTCGGCAAAAGTGGATGATTCAAGTGTGTGTGTGTGTGTGTGTGTTCGTGTGCGTGCACGTGTGTGTGTTTTGCCTATAGGACTCTTAGTGATAATATCAGATAGACACCAGAGGCAATGTTTCCGGGTCTCGTGGCAGCATCCTGTTGTACGTGCGTGTGTGTGTGTGTCTTTGTGTGTGTCTATGACCACATTACCATGACAACACTGTCACTTTGAATCCACTGAATGTGTGTTTCACAATCTTTCATCAGTGCATTAATTATGTAGCACTGCCTATTTGCCCAACCATGAATAATATTCTGCGAGCAGATCGCCCTTAATGGGATCCCCCGTCGCACCTCTCCCAGAGCGCAGCGCACTACAATTTCCCAATGATCTTGAATAAATTACCCAGCATTCCCCACTGAAGTGGAACAGTGTGAACTATTCACAGCATATAAAAAAATGGAACCCTGAGAACTCGGATGGTTGACATTTGAAATTAGAAAAGGCACCAGCCATGCATTCTCTCTCTCTCTCTCTCTCTCTCTCTCTCTCTCTCAGTTATCCATTAGGTCCTGACTAATGTCCAGCCTACGATATTTGAAACCTTAATGTTCCTGTCAAGGCAGCCATGTTGTTTACCTGCCTGTAGGTTGTGAAACAGGTGGGCTGATGGATTAGCGTTGTGGTGTGTAGGCAGAAGGAGTGAACTGTAGCGGGAAGAAGTTTAGCAGTGAAGCTAATACACACAGGGAGAACTGGACTGGAGCCGCACACATGTTCTGAATGCTAAAATCCTCACATGCAGCTAGCAGTGCAAACAAGCTAACAGTTTGTCCTGTTTTTTCTTGTTCCTGGTGTATTTTTTTTTTACATTCTCACATCTCGTTTAAAGTTCATTTTCCTTCCACTTACACGTTATTCTTTTCTTTTTATTTCTTCCTTTTCTCTTCTCACTTTAAAAAAAAAATCTTTAAAATTTCATTTTCTCATGTTACTTTGTAGCAGATCTTCTCTTTTACAAGATCTTTTCTTCACTTCTCATTTAATTACTTTTCTTTTCTGTACTTTATTCGCTTTTCATTTCTGTTTTTTTCTCTAAACTTCTTATCTCCTACACTCATTTCTCTTTCACATTTCCCTCTCTTTCTATTTGCTTATCTCACTCTCTTCTATACTATTCATTTCCTAATCGACTTTTTTATTATTTTCTTAAAAATAATTGATAAGAACTATTCATATAAAAAAATTTCATTTTTGCTTCCTCTTATCTTATACTTTTCTGCTTCTTTTCTTTTTTTTCCTGTTCTCTTCTCTTCTCTTCTCTTCTCTTCTCTTCATCAATGGTATAAATAGAAAGATTTTCGGAGGTTTTGCCTTTTCTCTCTGTACTCTTCCTTTCTCTTTCAATGTCGTTTAGAGAACTTAAGCAATCCTATGCTGTGCTGCACATCGCCGCCTTGTTTTTTTTTTTGGTTGCAGATTTTTCCCCTACGGCTGCTGCTGATGCGAGCAACTGTCTCCACGGTGACGGATGTTGGCGATAAACAGGACAGCTTGGCCACAAACAATCAAAGGATGACAAACCTTCACCCTCCCCGTTCTCCATTTTCCCCTCCTCTCTCTCGCTCACTCAGGCATGCACATTTAAACTCCAAACCCTCTCCCTCTCTCTCCCTCTTCCTCGGAGCACATCTATCCTGTCACTCGTCTACTGCACATTTTTCATGCATGAAGGAGCACATGTGTTTCAGGTGTCAAGGCCTGAGAGCAGTGAACATGTGTGCACTTCTGCATGGAAGTTAAATAAGTGTGATGGTCACCAGAATATCGATATACAAGTGCTTCCTATAAAGCATATACACAGCTCCTCCTGAAGGGAAAAATGCACCCTCAATGGAAATAGGTGCCTGAAGAGTATCATCACATATATTAAAGTATCAGACAGATTCTTTCATGTACACACTCCTGATTCATCCCAGTCGTCTCAGGACTGTGCGTCAGATGCTCGTCTGTGAGGAATGTGCAGCTCGGACCCCTGCTGTGCCCATAAACTCAGAGATTCCTGGGATTTAGTGAGTTTAACTGCCCTCGAGTTCCAGCAGAGAGAACAAGAAATGTTTTAGCACTTTAAGCATCAGAAAGGCTGGACATAAAAAAATCCAGGCTGCCCAGAGGGAAAGGACAACATGGTAACTGTAAAATAATGTTGTGAAATACAGCTGAATTACATCGTTAACCATGATAAACTATACCACAGCAAACAAAAACAGATTAATAATCTAGCATTAGTTAATGTAGAGAATTCTGAGAAAAATCTATAAAGTGCCCTCTAAAGCCACACCCTCCTCCAGTGTGACTGACAGGCACAGAGGCCACACCTCCTTCAGTGTGACTGACAGCCATAAAGGCCA
>JAQQZR010000019.1:1998230-2014869 GCA_030068235.1 Notoglanidium macrostoma
CACCTTCTTCAGTGTGACTGACAGCCATAAAGGCCACACCTTCTTCAGTGTGACTGACAGCCATAAAGGCCACACCTTCTTCAGTGTGACTGACAGCCATAAAGGCCACACCTCCTTCACTGGGACTGCCAGGTACAGTAGTCACCCTTTTGTGTTGGAATAATGTGAAGTTTCCTTCTGAATCCTTCATGATATCAATGTAGCATCAGGCCACACTTTCTTAAGTGGAACTGGCAGGAACAATGGCCACGCCTCCTTTGTTGGGACCGACAGGCACAGAGGCCACCAATATTGATATAAAAGTGAACAAGTAGTGACATTGTATATCTAATGGTCTTGTTATTAATACTAGTGTTATTGACATTCTTTTGTTTCGTAGTCGTTACCACCTTAGGATTGCTTCAGCAGTACAGTAAATAAAAATAATGAAAGCAATAAAGCAGACTTTAATGGGAGCGACAGAGAGAGAGAGAGAGCGACAGAGAGACAGAGAGGCTGTAAAACATAGTCTGAAGCTTAGGCATAGGCGTCTCTCCACCTCTCCTCAGGGGA
This sequence comes from Notoglanidium macrostoma, assembly GCA_030068235.1. Taxonomy (NCBI): domain Eukaryota; kingdom Metazoa; phylum Chordata; class Actinopteri; order Siluriformes; family Auchenoglanididae; genus Notoglanidium; species Notoglanidium macrostoma. Next base: position 1,998,783 of record JAQQZR010000019.1, read on the forward strand.
ATCACTGTCTATTCTCAGAGATCAAGACAAGCTCCTGAGCTCCTGAAGCCTGACATGTTGCGCTCTCTCCCTCTCTCTCTCGCTCTCTCTCTCTCTCACACACACACACACACACACACACACACACACAGATATGGTCTTGAGATTGATAGGAACAGTGTAGGAACATTAACTATCTGCCCTTTGGGCAGTTCAATGAAGCCATTTTTTCTGGTGGTTTGTTTACACAGCTTACAGGTAAGGATTTCTGTTATTTGTGCACTACCATCAAGCATTTTTGCTATGACTTCTGAGGTCTGTCTACCTTTCTGGTAGTTTGGTGAGGACTGGGTGTCTGTGGGTTGTCTGTTAGGCACTTCTGTGCTTGACTTTTGGAATCTTCGAGGGGAATTCTTGATTTTTGGGCACTTTTGTGAGTACTGCTTGACTTTTAGGAACGTCTATGAAACTTCTTGCCTTCTGGGCATCTCTATGAAGCTGGCCTATCTACCAGGCACTAAAAATAATCATGCTGTATGATTCCATGGACCTGGACTGTTTAGCTGCAGCAAGCAGTGGAAAGAAGAACAGGGCAAATTTGGTTATGTTGTACTCTCAACATCTGAATAATTAGAAAATAGCTTGTGATATATTTATTTAAGGCAAAATGATAAGAAATAATACTGTTCAAGAGGCTTGACCCTGTAGCTTGTCATGGATGTGCAACTTTGACGACAACCACTAATGCTCCATTAGTGAAGCAAAAAAGCCAATGCAAATAGAAACATAATAATACCCTTGCATATAAACACACACACTCACACAGTGAAAATGCTGGCTTTGCTTAGTTACTGACAGCTGTGTGGGAGCTCAGGCCAGTGGCTTGACTTTCACTGTGACTGTCTAGTTGAATACACTCCACTTCTGGACACACACTCACACACACACACGGGACTCCAGGCTGCAGCCAGCAGGGCCGAGAGCAGGGGGTGGATGTGACTTTGAGTGGTGAATACTGCTTGCCAGAGGATTAGAGACCTGCTCGTCAACGTTCACACTCTCACTCTTTCTCTTTCTCACGACTCATCACCGATGCTGCCATGTACGATGAAATGGAGACATGAATAGCAAGTGTTATCATTTAAAATAACTTCCTTCTGCTTTGTTGCAGATCTATGAGGACACTGTTTGGAGAGCAGTTTAGCGTTTTAAACCCTTTTCAACAGTGAGGTTTGGATAAATGTTTGGCAGTTTGGTTTGAAGTGAGGTTTTGGCTACCTTTGTTAGGAGCCATCTGAATTTTTTTTCCTGGCTTTCCCAAGATTTTCTCCATGTATGGATCAGACTTATAAATATGCTTAATTCAGCATTTTACACCAATCCCCCATACCCCCCCAAACACCACCCCCTTAAAGCAACTTCTTTCCCATTCACCCATCCTCTTTTCTTCATGGACAGCCATGCGATTTCTTGAGGAACGCCTACCTTTTCAGCAGTTTGTTTAGAAGTGCTCTCGTTTTGGAAGTTAAGTGAGGGCTGGAAATCTTTTTTCATCTGGAAGGAAGATGATGTCTAGCTTTTAATGGAGTTCTACCTTTCGGTTACCTACCTTTCGGGTACTTTGCTGAGCACCGCTCGATAAAGCTGTCGCTGGACACTGGCAAGCTCCGGGCCACACGGGTGGACGAAGGGATGGACAGCTATGAGGACAAAGCCCTGCTGGTATAGATCCTGTAGCTGGGATGGCAGCTCCCGTACCGAGGACAGGCACAGGGTCGATGTCACATCTGCCAGTGGACACAGAGAGAAAGACAGAGGTGAGACATCTTTACTCTGGGTGGTCAGACTGCTCGAATTGCTGGTGAAACCCACACAGGGATGAACACTGAAGGGTAATTGGCTGCATTCCAGTTCAGAGACTACTTACTTTCCTTAGTCCCTTTAAAGTCAGAAAATCACTGATGCTTGGATAAATAAACTGCAGCGATGTTCAATGTTCAGTAGTCAATGTTTCAGTTTAACATTCACTTTAATGAGTCTCCTTTTATGTAATTTTACACAAACTTAGGAGGCCAATCAACTGGATTTTCACGCACACCACATTGCTTGCCTAAACTCTCCTATGAATGATTTACAAATAAATTCATTCGTATCCAGTTTGATAAATTAGGCCTTCAGTCTTTGATAGTGCTCTACAAGCCATAAATCAACAACATATTAAAACAATAAAAATAAAACCTGTGATTTATACTGCAGAGTCATTCCACCTAGTGGGTTCAAAGAGTCCTTTAAGTAGAACTAATTCAGTTCTGTGAATGACACTTGAGTAATTAAGGATGGTGTCTAAATATATGCGTTCTTCATAATTGGAAGTGTAGCTGTTGAATTATTTATGAATTATTGATGCACATTCAATAGTCAGAAGTAAAACACTGCTCATTTTTTCCAAATTGTAATCAGGAATCTCAGAAGAGTCTAAAACAGCTATTTTTATTCTTACTGTGAAGCCTGCACTGCATTGTTCATGCACGATGCAACAGGAAAAAATAGCAATTGTTTTAGCTATTAGAGGCATGCTGGTGGCTTTCTAACCATTCCTATGATTTAATGGGCCTGGATGAAAATCCAATTAAACATGATTGTTTAGCTCGACGTGAGGTGGGAGCCCTTTAAACTAGGGCACTGAAAGCTTCTCGGCAGGGCAGACGAGGCCAATCACGCACCCTCTTCTGGCATTAATGAGGTATGTTTGATAGACTGACCTGATATTGTGAAAGGGATGGTGGGGAGGCGAGAGACTTGCCTTTCTGTGTTGTCTTTTTTTTTTTTTTTTTTTTTAGCAAAGCCTCATCTCAATCTAAAGCGAAAGAGACAAGGCATGAGAAAACAGCAGACAGAAAGTGTCAGAGCCACCCAGCTGTGCAACAACACGTACACGAAGCCCGTCAAAGAGCATAATCAAAGACAGGCATATGCTAATGAGAACGACAAACATAGAGAGGAACGGAAACAGAAAGAATGAAAGATGCAGTAGGCCAAGGTTTTGGCAAGCTGACTGTTTTCAGGGCACAGTTCCAAAAATGGTGGCATTTTAAAGTCCAAACAGCTGGCTGAGGTGATGTTTTTCCAAGAGCAATGAATGAAGAGAAGTGTTAGATGGTATTAGATGGAGAGCTAAAATCTAATAAATTTAATGACCAAACATTTGTAGATACCTGACCATCCCAGCCAAAACTGTTGCCACAAAGTTGGAAGCACACAATTGTATAGAATGTCTTTGTATTCTGTAGCACTGCAAATTCCCATCAATGCAACTAAGAGGCCCAAATTGTTCCAGTATGACAATGCCCCTGTGAACAAAGTGCGCTCCATGAAGACATGGTTTTCCAAGGTTGGAGTGGAAGAACTCTTGCACAGAGCCCTGACCTCAACCCCACTGAACACCGACTGCACCCCAGGCTTCCTTATCATACATCAGTGCCTGACCTCACTAAAGCTTTTGCATCTGAATGAACACAAATTCCTGACAGCCAGGTTCCAAAATCTAGTGGAAAGCCTTCCCTGAAGAGTAGAGCTTATTATAACAGCAAAGGGGGGCTAAATCTGGAAAGGAATTTTCAAAAATCACATATGGGTGTCATGCTTGTGGTCCACAAACTTATAGTCACATAGTGTCATTCTATCAGCATGACATCAAGTCAACTATAAAGGCTGAGCAATGCATTATATTATTAGCTCTTAGCAAAACACATACATAAAGGCAGGTAGGCAGATGCAGCTGTGGTTTCTATTCTTTTTTTAGGGGTTTCAAATCCGTAGTGCTCTACTGCGTTCATGCCGTGTTTCATCTGATCACAAAAACTGTTAAACTGCCATTATGAATCATTGCGTTCAAACCAAGAACACTAAACTTACAGTTCTATCCTCTGTCTGTTTTGAAGCTACACTCTGGGCTGTAAAGAAATCGGCCCTTGCCTCTCTTCTTGCTTTAACTTATGACTGTTTGTGGTTCTGTTGCTGTTGGTTCCACAAAAGTCCAAAATAATCTGTTTTAAGACATTTGCTGACAGCAAATGATGTGATGGAGATACAAAAAAAAAGAATGACGTCTTATTATCTTTGAAAGACAAGAAGGGCTTAGGCTGCTAGGCCATTTATACCAGTTGGCCCAGCGGGCTTGCATATTTTCTTTGTTATAGTTGTTATGCAGATTATTATGGAAATTCTGTACTACCACTCCATTCAAGTTAAATTCTGAGTCGGGAGTAGAGTTTTAACCTTGTTAGCCTTTGAATCTTTTTAGTCCCTCACTAAAAAGACTTTTAGACTTAACCTTTTTATAAAATCTGATTACTGCTCATTGCTTCGATCTCTTATACGAGACTTCATTGATAACGACCATTAACTTAAAAACAGCTGGTCAACAAAAATAGGAAGCCAAATGTTCTCTGGTTATCTCTTTCCAAATGGAGGCCATAAGGTCAAGGGCAATCTTCCAGTCTTTCTCCAGCCTTCCCATATTGTGTGTTGTCTGAACACTGTTTATGTGATGAGACCAAGATGGTAGGTAATTATATCACAGAAATGTTCCCTTTGCTTGGACCATCAATTTCAAATCCATTCTCCCTTTCAATGATATTCCATGCAATATAGGATGAAGTGAGCCATATAAAAGAGTTCAATGGTGGAAAGACTGGAAGAGGAAGAAGAAAAGAGCTGATTCCAGCAGGATCTCAGCCCTCAGTCTCCATTTTCAGACTCCATTGTAAAAGCGAATTGGAAGTGAAAGAGTTCCCTTCAGGCAAATTGCTGGCCATCTCAAAATAATACTGGATTTCTCAATCAAATCTCTGCTCTCCATGAAATGATATGATGTCCATCCGATAGAGATAAAGGAATGGAAGGAATGGGGTACAATCGCAAATGCGCTGAAAAGTCTTTCTCACTTTAGTATAATTAATTCCACTCTGTTTGATTTGATTTGACTTTTTGGTTTGCCAACACTGAGAGTCCCCAGAGGCAGAGTGCTGTGTTTGCCCTTCCCAGCGTCGGAGTATATTAACTCACTCTACAGTCACTGCTCTAGCACCTCATGCACCCCCCATATTGGGAGGAATAAATAAGGAATGGTTTTCATTACATGCCGCTGGGAAAATAGCCATGGGGCACTCGCTTTAGTTGGCCTTAATCGCAGTGAGAATTCCCACCCAAACACCACGGCCCATTCTCATGATTCATGTTTTGTTTTGATGTGAGAACAGCGAGTTTTGTTTTGTTTTTTTTTTTACAAAATTTATAATGCTAATCACCACTGGGAAGGGTAAATTGGACCATTAGCAAACAGGATAAAGACAGGTTTGCAAGTCAACACACTCCTCCCTGACATTTCAGATGAGTCAATAAATGCCAATAAGGTCAGGCCTGTCGTAATACTTTGTTTGGGGGAAAAAACCCATTTGGTTTGGATTTCATAATTAAGGCTGGGTCTTAGTAAAATTTTATTACCTTACAAATTGCCTGCCACAGAATAATAATGCTGACCGGCATAACCTTTGCCCAGAGACACAACACTGAAAAAAAGTAAATTACGGCGGCAGTTTCTAGCCATACCCTGGAGACTATTAATAAGAAATGTAATTATTTCTTCATTTACTTTTACATGCTACTCATTGAAGTGGAGCGGGAAATCGCTTGAGGCAAAAAGGACAAAACAAGTTCGGGTTTTTTTCCTCCCTTATTCTTAATTTTTATAATATTGGCTTTCCTCATTCTGCAAGTCCCATAACCTCACTTGGACTTATCAGGTTTTTACTTATAGTTTATTTTAACAAATAAGCACTTCACTTTTTTCAGGCAAACATTCACTATCCATCTGATTGCTAGCCTTTGTACTCAGGTCTGATCCGTGTGTGCACACTATTAACCCTGCTCTAAACCAAACTCCTCAGGGTCCTTACATTCATGGTTTGAATGAATAATTATGATATGATTGAGGCTGGGGGATATAAAGGGGGAGATTGGGAGTAAGAGAGGAACACAAGAAGATGAGACGCTAACATGCTTAACTGGTTTATTCTCAACTACACTATTAACTCGCTTTTATAGCATAAAAGCATTTTATTACCAGTGAGTATCTGCCACCTGTGGAAGGTAAAAGTGTCTAGATGGTCTTTATGATTAATTTTATGGCTGACAATAACAGATTATGGCTGACAATAACAGATTCAACACAGGCGAGCAAGTCGCTATGGAATTATGTTACAGTGTGTAAAAATATGAAGAGACCAAAAATTCCAGTGGAACATCTGGTCTTCAATCAATCTAAACTAGTGTTTCCCAAATCAGTCCTCAGAGACAAACCAGGCGGTCTATGATTTTGCTCTTTTTCAGGATCCAACACACTTGTACCAGGTATTCTTCCTCATTGATTGCTTGGTTTATGTATTGGGAGAGGGGAAAGAGGAAAAATGGGATTGCTGATGACTGGTTTGGGAATCACTGACTTAAATGAACACTGGTTTCCTGTAACAACTTGCATCAAGCTCAAGTCCCTGGTGTGTGCTGTCAGAGTAAGCCCTTTCACTTAGCTACAAAATGTCATCCATTAGGGTCTATGTTCCCATCGTGATCACTATGATTTCTGAGTGAATGGAGCCTGGTGATGCCACCACAAGATAACGCCTTGGTACCAGATTCTTCTCACCTGTTGTAAAATAAATTGCCCAGCTTTGACTTTGTTATTTTGTGAACACTTGGTTATTGATGCAGAAACCCACAAACCTCCACCAATACATACTTAATAATCTGAAAATGACAATTTACCTCTGATCAATTTAAGGATCATTTGGTCAAGAGACTTGTCAATTAGGGATCATTTGCTTAAGTCTCTGGTCAGTTTGTGGATCAGTTGCTTAAGTCTTTGGTTAGTTTGGGGATCAGTTTCTTAAGTCTCTGGTCAGCTTGTGGATCAGTTGCTTAAGTCTTTGGTTAGTTTGGGGATCAGTTTCTTAAGTCTCTGTTGAGTTTGTGGATCATTTGCATAAGTCTCTGGTCAGCTTGGGGATCAGTTGCTTAAGTCTTAGGTTAGTTTGGGGATCAGTTTCGTAAGTCTCTGGTCAGATTGTGGATCAGTTGCTTAAGTCTTTGGTCAGTTTGGGGATCAGTTTCTTAAGTCTCTGTTGAGTTTGTGGATCAGTTGCTTAAGTCTCTGGTCAGATTGGGGATCAGTTGCTTAAGTCTCTGGTCAATTTGGAAATCAGTTGGTCAAATCTCCGGCCTCTGTGGACCAGTTGGCCAAAACGTCTGACTGGTAAAATATAATCTTGTAGTACTTCCATCATGGCTTTATTTAATAACTAGATGCTTGGATAAAAATTCTTTACCCATAAGTTGCTTTGAATATGAATCGCAGATCTATGTAAATACATGAGGAAAAATAAATTCAATATGGTATATGGGAGCTGGTGATGAAATAGGCCTTAATGATACAGTAATGGTGTGATCAGTACATCAGTACTCTGGTAGTACTGTGTGTGTAAAGCGAGTTCTTATCATTAGTAGTCATTGCTCATTGTGGGCATATGAGCCCGGGGGCACCGCTGCACACGTTAATTACCTCACTAATAACCCTCTGTGAGAGCAGCCTGCCGGGGCCATGGTGCCTCGCGTTAGGTTTCTACTCTGTTTCTTCAGAGCTCGGCTCACCCTTGTGTATAGATTTCAGTCCAAAAGAACTAATAGCAGTCCATCTAAGCGCCTGATTTTCAGAGCTATTTTCCGACCATGGTCAGGGATCAGAGGAGCTTTATTTTCTCCCTGGGTTCTAGCTGCTCAGGGGTAATTCCCACTTTAATTCAACCTACACTGCAGGGAGTCTTGCTGCAAGCACAATGGCATTTATTGGCTCTTCCAATGCTGAGTCTGAATGGAAAAATAAAGGAAGGACCTCTGGAGTAGTGGCTGAGGCCCAAGCATACAGACTTAAATAAAACCGCAATACCTCATATTTGACTCAGTCTCGCACAAAATTCGTAAGCCTCTAAGATTTAAATTCTGACATTCATTAATCTTATTTTTAAAGTGTGAGGTTTGGTTTGGAATTCTTAAACCCTAATTCCCAACTGGAAGAACACTCACAATGTAGCCAGGGACAGGTTTTATATACGAGTCTATTGCAGTCAGCTGATACAAGTTTGAAAATGTCCAACACGCAGCTTCATTGGGCTAACAGGGATTGGTATATACTTTTAATCAGGTGTTGTTCTCTTTGAGACTATAAAATGATCAGGATAGCATGATAAAGTAAATCAGAACAAGTCTCTTACATTTTTAAGGTTTGGAACTACTGTTCTGGCCAGAACCGAATGACTTCACATGGTATTTTTGTACTCTTTGATGCACTCAATGATATGATGATCTTTATGAGTGCAGCTTTAGGCAATGGGTGGAGAAACATGTCCTCGTTCTAATGGAATGTCACTTCATTGAAATGTATTATGCTCATTAAATCGGCCATTTCAGCCTCAACCCCTTTTCCCTGTGTCTAAAGCACAGAGGAACGGAGAATAAAAATAACACAGAAATGTATTTAATCACGACCACTTATAAAGCAAGAATTCCATTAAAATGCTTTATGCCATCCAGAACGAGGACTGCTCCATCCTACCCAAAAGCCTCCATGATTCAGACGCACAAATGAATTCCCCTGCCAATTTTGCTTTCTATCTACTGTTCTACGATGATTCTATGATGTTGTCTATTTTCTTTTTTTCGTGTCTATTTTCCATAATCAAGTCTGTCCACTGAGTAAATGCAGTGCTATCTGAACAAAAAATTTTTTCCCTTTAATTGTACAATTCCACCAACCTGCTGCATAAGTGTGTGACCGACATTGAAAGACGATTTCCATTCTGATTGGGTTCATTCAAAGAAATGACAACCTACTTTACTGGCACTCTTATGCAGGCAGTGTGTACACCTGGTGATTGGAGAAAACAGGGCTTCTTTTGTCTCATCACCAGCTAACACACAAAAACATGACACTTTCCAGAGTAATTACACCGCATCAAGTGTTTATTCGCTGGGCATAGCGTGCACTATTGGTGCTATCAGACCCGTTCCAGTTCTGCGGGGAATTAGTGCTGGATCCAGATGTCATTGCAGAACTAATGGTGTAATCAGTACTGCAATCAGGCTGATACTGTTCAAGCTGAAAAAGATGATTACTTTAATGCTGGACAGTCTTCTCTTGGACGATCTTCAGCCGGATGTTGGGTCTGTTTGTTCACATTACATCACATTAGCTGTCACCAGCATGTGTATCTCTAGTTTATGTATAATAGTAGACGGAGTAGAATTTAGTTTAGCATGCTCTTGTATAGGTACCTACCACCTGGTTTCTAGAAATCGTTCTAGATATTACAATAAATCTATATCCTTTACGTGAGGAATAAAGCACTTGTCATGCTGTTATAGAAAAATTATCAACAACGGTGTGATACGGCAGAGTTACTGTTACCACACTAATAATTGATTAGTTTCTAATAACTGCATGTCCCTATGTGCTTTATTCCTCTTATAACACAACAATTGGAACTTTTTATAGTTATATTTATTTATTTTATTGTTATATTTAATGTTGTAAAAACATCCACGAAAAGAGTCAAGTTCATTAGAACTGACACTTAATTAAAAATCAATTAAAAAACAATATACTTGTTTTTTTTTTATCTGTTTACATCATTACTATAGAAACAATATTATATTAGAATGACTGTATAATACAGGTCAACAGTGCTGTGGTATAAATGCAGAAACTCTTCCATGAATTTTGCTCCATCTTGCTGTTGCTCCATGCAATTAGCATCCCAGACCACCCTGTCTTTTTACTCTATTGCATGTCTTACTTGCCGTTTGTTGTTTGCTCACTGATCTCTTGATCGCTTGCAAACCTTGATGCTAATTTTAAGACTAGTGTTCTTATTAGGAGGCAGCATATGGCTGAATGGATTCTTTCCTATACATAGCTTGTAGTATACTTCAACCACTTCTTTTTTCCTGAATGCCTCTTGCATTAACCCTCTGTTAGAAAAGAAACACTTCACAGTATTTTTATTATGAGTGCTGGCAGCGATGTCGAATTTAATATCCAACCAGTACAGGTAGAGAGAAAAATTTTAAGATTACTTAACGGTCTATCATCTATCGTGGGAAAAATAAGGTTCCTCAATGGTTCCTTGAGGTTTGTTTAGAGAGGCAAGCTTCCTACTTGTGAATCCAATACGTACCTTTTTTTTCTTTTTACATAGAACCTGGAATGGTTCCCTCAGAGGAACAATAGTAATAGGTTGATTTGGTTGAATGGTACTAGCTTTTTTGATGGATTTTAGGATTTGGAAAGGAAGAGTGGTTCTCCTGGGGTTTAAACTGTCCACTTTCCTGTAGCAAGTGTAGAACCTTAGCCACTGTTCTGCACCAGCCCATTTTAATAAATGTTAAGCCATGCTGTTATTAAGGCAAGACCTCTTACCTGCCATCTGCCTTTTGAAAACCTTTTGAACAAGGTCATAGATATTTTGAAATGTGCTGTCAAATGAAGAAAATGGCTAATGGGTGCATATAAAGACGCCTTTATTTTCCTTTCTCAGAGCCTTCATTCTAGTGACCTTTTGATAAAATAGGATAGTCGTGTTTCTAATGAATATAATGCATCCGGTATAATGTACTTTTGCCTAGAATGGCACAAGTAGGGCACGATTGCTCTTCCGCTGCATAATGCAGCCAGCTAATAAATAGCTCAAAAAATGTAGTCTAAAAAATATAACAAATGTTAAATGTGTATTTCAAAACATTCCCAAAAAAAGACATCTTTGTTCTCATATCCATCTTCACTCAGAGTAATCTCTTATAAACAGTGACGCACTGAAACTGATTCTGGTATCCGTTTGATATTATGATCATTTACTCATGTACTCCTACGAAAAATGCTCCGATACCAACATCCAATGATCTGGACGTACTTCATGATTAATAATCTCAAGCAAAGCAAAACAGACTGCAAACTATGCTGTGAAAATATCAAGAGGCGGAACCACAGAATCTCCCTACAATACAATACAAGTAGCCTGACAATGGTGGGGAAAAATACGACATTGCAAGTTGAAAGAAAATAACAACTCTTATCCAGTATGTTGTTCTTGACAATCAGCCACTATTGGTGCGTGACAATGACGGATTGCGACACAACGAAAACAAAAACATCCTTTGCTTTCAGTTGTACAGACGTGGTTTTCTGAAGTGAATCAATCCACTGCAACACTGCTCAACTCAAGGTAACCGATGTAGCTAGGCAATGCACTTAATTTACAAACAACTCGCAAACATTTTGAAGAAGGATTGAGTCTAGTTGAGCAAATGCATGAATATACAGTGTACATGTGCACTTTTCATAAGCCGGGGAAAAATCAACATAAATAAATAACATGTTTTGTGATGCCCGTGATTGATTAATACTAAGTAGACTCATTTTGGTATCATTATTGGTATTTATGAGTGCCAAAAAACCCAGAAGCAAACCATTATCAGTGCATCCCCAGTTATATTGGACCAACCCTGAACTGCTCAACTCTTTACTGGGTTTGAATTCGACCTCACTAGTAAGTTTCTTGGATAAAACTTTCTGCTGAATCAATAAATCTAAATAGGTGATAGTGCTAAGCTTCTGAAGCCAATTTGTGAGCCGTACCTAGCTTTGTGTGAAGTGCCTTTAGTGGAAAATGGAAAACTTTAAGCTCAAGCCCCCCAGCTATAGCACACCTCACTAACCTCTCTACAATCCTCCACTTCTCCGTCTGTGTGTCACCTCCCTGGGCTCCTTCGCTTCTCCACCGCTTGAGTTTCCTCTTTCCTCTCATTTATGGCCTCTCTGGCCTACACGCCAACTTTCCCATGAAGATGGATAGAACAGGAAGCACTTACTGCGCCCCAGAGACCCAATCAGATTTGGTGTTAGTGGAACGTGAAGGCTTTACTCAACTCTTCTCGCATAAGTTTTCATGCTGATTCAGATCTTATTGGATTCACTAGCTAGCATCTGTTTCCAAATTTCCAAACACTGTCTCAGCATGAGACTCGGATATTTGTAAATTCTGCAAATTCTCCCAAGCTGATTTGTATGAAAGGTTAGTACCAGTAAGGTTTGGAATAGTAATATAGCAATCATAGATTTTCTTACAACAATTTGAGTTAACGCTCACAAATTTCTGGTACGTCTAGTTATATATGGTTAAGGTTAACTAGCAACAGAGTTAGCGATCCTAATTTTTCTCACAACGTTATTTCTATGAACATGAATTCTACAAACTTCATATTACATTTCCGTGATATATCAGAAAACCCCTCTATAAAGGGAGTATGCCATGCAACATTAGCATGTTTAGTTAACACATGAATGCTAGCAAAATCTACATCATGCTAACTCATGATCTTTATGTTGCTACCCCATTCTTAAAAATGGTCTCTCCCATCGAACATTTAAAAACATGTACAAGCAGATTTGAAAAGATTAAGAATATAATTATCAACAGTTAGCAATTATGCCTTTTCTTGCATCTTGCAGTAAGAAAAAACCCAGCACATAACTGCATTTCTGCAATGTTTTGCATTCATTGGTAAAATTTTAGCATTTCAGTCACATAACTTCTAACTAGTGACGGCCATATTAAATCCGACACAGTTGGATAAGAGTTTGCACAAACAACTCATAAAAAAGTGACACATGCTTCAAAACAGTTAAGGCTATTATTAGCAACAGACTTAGCAAGATTTCCCTTATGTACAGTCCGGTGTAATCACTTCCACTCGATTTCAATTTCAGTAACTTTGGAATGTTATAACTTTTTTTTTGACCTACCAGATATATGTGAAGGTTAAAAAGGTTCGCTTGAATGCTAGCAGCAACTACTTATTTTACAATTACGCTTCCATGGTACACCAACCCTTATAAAATCATCCTTCAGCTGGGTTTTAGAAAAGCATTTACTTTCACATGGTAAGCTAAAATAAAGTAAAGCTAAAATTACTGTTCTTTAACTTTTAAAATTTAAGAATACTAAATAAATGAAAGAAATTTTAAGAAATTTTGAAGTCCCTATTAGACACAAACTGACGTACTATATTATAATACAGAAGGTACAGATATGATGAATTTTAAATTAAATATTGTTTTTGTTTTTTTATTAATCCTTTTCATAAAAATACATTTTGAATGTCATACTTCGTAATTGTGCTCCACTAAGAAACAGAGCTAAAAAAATTTCATTAGTCATTATTGAAGACAGTTCAGACAAGTGTCACAAAATTGAAGAGCCAATTGCGGTGTAATATACGAATTCAGCTCATGCAACACCAGTTCATCAGGGAAACGAGGTGGGTTTATCAGGGCTGGGGGTGTTTCAACTATTATTATTATGATTATTTTTAAATGAAGTCTGTGGCTTCTTCTGTTGCCAAGCAATTTATTTTTTAATACAGAAAAAAAAGTTTTTAGCTGTAACTAGTCTGATGCATTGATTAAAGATGAAGTTCACTAAGAAAGTGATCCATGCACAGTAATTTGGCCACTTTGTCAAACCTTTAGCTAAAAAAAAAAAGTTTGAGGTTTGAACATTCATTGTGAAGCAGTGCACGGAGAGAGTTAATCCTAAAAGTGCTAGTATTTCCCAGAACCGAATCCTCTAGTGACAAGAAAGCCTCAGAGTCTAATGGAGAGCAGCATGAGTGATTTGTTTTGCAGGTAAAAAAAGTCTATTAATAGCCACTCTGTGGAATTCAACAGCGTATTTGCTCGACAGGATATGGCGGACGCCGGGTTTTAGCCCTGTTGCTTGGAGACGCCTTCTGAAAGACAAGCTCACTTAAATAGGCAGCCTTGTTCATCAGCATCGTTTCTTCCTCTGTAGATGAAAATGGCTGGCTGTCGCTGTGCTTTTGTCGTGCTGCTTATTTTACGCCCCTGGAGTTCGCAGGCATCACTTTGATGCGTCCTGATTACACACTTTTTGACATGTGAATTGTTCTTCTTGTTCATAACAGTGCACATTTGTTTCACATGAGCGTAAAATACGTGCTGTCACTGGTCATAATTGTTGCATCAACATAATGAAGAGTTATAGTGAAGAGGGCACTGGAAGCTCTGACGCCTAGGTACTGGACTAGTGAGCTGAAGCAGGGGTAGACAAATGATAAATTCATTACTTAGGCAAGTAAAAGATCCAGTGCGCCATGTTTTTTGGTTGCCGGGGAACCCAGTAGTGATACCTAACATGTCAAGCCAGTTAGCTTTAATACAGGCTAAGGGAAATGAACGAGAAACGCACGTCACGTTTGCAACCTTGACAGAAAGACGTGTCAACAAGATGACACGTGAACCTGGCGAGCTTCCTTTCTTACATGTTTAACTGCGTTGTGCTAACAGGAGAGTTACAGTATATGATGACTGAAGCTACCGATTATGTCCATTGCTGTGAAGGTTGTGAATTTAAATTGAAATAATAGCAAAATGCCTCCTGCTCGGCTCTGTGTTTCGATATATTCACACTCACTAAAAAAATTTAATCAGCGTGAAACCACATCCACTTCTCGAGTGATGTTAGAAAGACTTGCCAATGTGGGTTGATTTACTTTAATCCATACAAATGATGTACAGATTTGTCTATAAAATGATTTGTCATACAAATGACACAGCGAGAACATCCGGCGGAATCACTTTCTTCTGCACAATAACTCTGCCCCCTAGCCACAGTATCCACATGACATTATCCACTGAAGCAAGGTGAGACTTCGGGTATAAATTGAAATCTTTAAGGTATCCATGTGGGACAATACACAGCAGGAGTAGTGAGGCACAAGTGTAGAAGCTCTAAGCAGAAGCACAGTATGGTAATTACATGAGTCTTGTAGCTTCAGGGCAAAACTAAAGAACCAGACATCAGGCATTGTATAATTCTTGGCTGATTGTCTATACAGTATGTGGGGTAAGGGGAATAGTTTAAATTGGGGTTTTTTTGCCAGTTCCTTCTTTTAACATGTATATATTAGCATATTCTTTGCTTTAATGCCCTTTTCAATTCACAAACTCCAATTTGGATCAGTGAACTAAATGACATTTTTAGTTTACATTATCTGACAAGGTATTTCCTTTTCCTCAAAACCTGCATCCATGTTTTTAAGAATGTGCGTTCAGTAAAGGAAATTCTCCGTGCTGATGCCCCCCGTCTAACCCTAGCATTCCTTTGTAGTTTAAACAATCCAAGAAAGGTTCACAGGGTCAGTATAATTACAACCAGATAGCATGGGAAAGGATTTGTGTTCACACTTCTTTTTTAAGCATATGCTTTTATCCAGTGAGCAATCCATGCCAAACCAAAGATCAATTAATAGCACATCAGCAATGAGTCAGTCCCTGAAAAAATGGGTTAACAGGAAACGCCACGTGCTAGACCTCTTCTCTGACCTTTTTATTCAAATTCCAGTGAAAGTCGAGGCAAAATTCTTTACTAATTCGTCACCCCATTATCAATGTCTTTGTGGTTTTCGTGTTATTCATTGATGTTACATTTACTCATTAGGAAGATGTTTGTATCCACGGTGATTTGAGACAGAATCTAATCCAAACGGTCGAGCGGGTAAAGGGTCTTTGCTCAATGGTCCAACATAGAGTCGCTTTAGAAGTCCTGGGAAACAACATTTGGCAGACACCCCATTTGCAGACTGACTTATGGGATCATCCTCATGCTAGAACAAATAGGCCAGGGTTTAAGTATGCTATAAAGCTAAAACCTGTTAGGGAGGAGTTCAAGAGATTAGTATAGCGACAAAAGCAATACATGTGGAGTTTTCATCTCCTTTTCTTACTAATATAGTCATCTGCCAATTCCAAGCAAGCTGTCCCCTATCATATGACCGCTGCAAACATGTGAAGCCAACTACCACATCTTTTCAGAGTACCTCAGAAGAAAAGGACTATCCACCCGCTAATAAGAAAAGGACTATCCACCCTCTCAGAAGAAAAGGACTATCCACCCTCTCAGAAGAAAAGGACTATCCACCC
>JAQQZR010000019.1:2035161-2046055 GCA_030068235.1 Notoglanidium macrostoma
CGAGTGGAACAACACGGACTCTTCTTTCTGTAAAAAGCCGTCTGCAGGTTTACCCACAAGCCTTCAGCATTTAAAGGAGATCAAGGGAAAATCTGCACCACCAATTTACTTTATCTATCTGTTTCATTCTTGCTCATTTTCCTGACCAGTGATTTGTTGTTGAGACCATTAAAGCTTAATGTTAATTTTTTTCCCAAAGTTGTCAAAAATGTCAAAGTTGTCCAAAGGACAGCACTGGTTACTAATACTTGTCGCTTTAAACCAATTCTTTTTTACCATATTGACTCACGGCAAAGAGAAAATGTACTTTAAGATTAAAATTTCTAGTACATCAGGGCTGTGACCTTCAGGAAGCGTACCTCCTTGACGGCTTCCAGTGGTTGTTTACAACAGGAAACCTTCTTCAATCAAACCTTTTGTGTCAAATCAGCATGATATCTGGGTTAAAAATTGAGTGCTAGAGGCAGGGTCATTGTTCATACCTTTTCTTACGACTTTGCATGTATAAAATCAGGGGATAACATTGTTCAAATGTGACTTAATTTAAATATAGTGAATGGATATGCACTAAGCAAAGCTCCAGCTGAGCAGCTAACATGACCGAATGGTGACAATGGTTACATTTAAAGTTTTGTTTGGTTTCGAAATGATTAATGCTAGCATTTTTGACTAGCACCATGGTCTCTGGAAGATATCTCTTTTGACTTCGATGCAACACGCAAGCTTCTCGCTTCTCTTGGCGTTCATTTTTAAACCTTGTTTTTGTCATTCTCTTTTTGTTACATCAAAACAACAGTTTGCTAATCATTCCAGTGACAGGAAATAAAAATGTAAAGAAATCTCTGTCGCTAGTCTCCAGCCTGATTAGCTGCCTTCAGCTAAATCAGCTACATTTGATGGAATAAACTGCAAGACAGAATCTGCGTGACACCTGATCTAGTGTTATTGCTCTATCCATACTATGTTTGCATGCAAATTTTCAATCCAGACATTAGGATACTGTAAAGAGCAATGCAAACAGATTTTCTCTGTCAGTGTGTTTGATGTTGCTCTTTCACTGGAAACACATTTGCCATTTTTGTTTGGAAAATTCACACATTTCTATGTCTTTAACCAGCATTCAAAGGGACAAGAGACAAAAATCCATCTGCTCAGCATCTCGAGACCTGGCCATGACCATGCTGGGAGCCCGGCCCCGGCCGATGGGATTGCCATGGGAACCGGCCCCTTGACAACCATTTCATACAAGGCAGAATAAAAGACGACAATATCTCTCTCTCTTGCTCACCCCCTCTCTGTCTTTATCGCTTTTCTGCCCCCCCTCCCTACCCCTCTTCTCTCCTTTTCTAATTTAGATTTAGCCGGACAAATCATTTCCTTCATTCAGCTTGCATCATTGCTGGCATATTCTGGGGCAGAAACAGGTTTTACAGGCGCAGGACAAAGTCTATAAAAGTGAGTAAATAACTCAATAAATAATAAAGACCACACAGAGATATTTTTCCTAAACAGCATGTGAACATTCCAGTGGAATAATCATGGCATGATCTAAATTTGCTCCTCGTGAGTTCTTTATTAGGGCACGTGGAGGCCAAGTTCGTTTTCCTCCCTCGAACAGGATATTGACATCTCCTTCTTGAACATTACCGGATCAATACAGCCGCAATTACCTTGACCACCCATTAACAAAGCGAGTCGATTCGTCTTCGAGAAATATCCGAGCTGCTTCTTTGCCTTTCCCGCTTAACCGTCAGTGGCCTGCTAAACGGCTGCAGGTCCATGGCTTCCTGACACCTTTTACTCGGATTGCCTTTTAATATTCTGTCTCATGACAAAGTGGCGAGGTTTGCGCCCAGGGCCCCCGTCAGCACGTCGGGAAAGAGAGGAAGCTAATCTTCGCTTGAACCACGAGAGCGTAATCCATTCAAAGTGGCAGGGCGTAGCGGCAAGGGGCAGAAATTGCCATTCATCTTCTTTCAAAGCGCCCGGCTAAGCCGACTCATTTTTTATTTTATTTTTCGCAAGGCATCTGATTTCAAGTCCGCCTCGTAAGAAGAGAGTCAACTTCATTGTCGGCTGGAGTGCGAGCCTCGAGTGAGGAAGAACGCTCCAGGAGAACCGCTGCCCTAATTACATGGGCCGCCAGAGCTCTCACCAAGACCCAAGACAAGGGTGGCGAAGGGAAAAAAAAACACAGTATATACTTGAGGAAAAGGAAAAGGTGTCAGTCATTTCAAAGTCACTTCCACACAGTATGGCGTAATTGCATTTTGGATGCGCCAAGCCGTCCTAATTAGCTCAATTAAACCTAATTGGGTGCAAGAGGATTCGCAATCCTAATCGGGTTATCAAAATATTGAAGCTTTCATGTGATCCATTAATCACGCACCTTCAAAAGCAAAGACATCTGCTGGCTCGTAGGTACCGATGACTGGATTTAATTAGCAAGATCGTCGGACTTATAATGAACATAGACACTCATGACTCATCGATATATGCTGTTAGCTAGCGACAGACAGACGGAACAGCCAGTTAATGGGTCTTTATTGCCTGAAGGACTGGCAGAAGAGTTGCTCTTACCCATTATGGCAAACAGTCAAACTGGTATACAAGCTGATTCATCAAAACAGATCTCGTAGAACTTTAATTGTTGGAAAATCGATGTACAACGTGCGCACAAAGCAGTACGGGGAATCCGATCTGCCGTCACAAAACACGTCAGACATGAGTAATGTTTGAGCTGGCCATAAGTTACGTATAAATCATTTTCTTGCAGCAGATCTGACAGGTTTATATCGTCAGCCGATTTGTGCTTTAAAGCAAGAATCGTCAAGGGTCATTTTTGTTTTCTGAAGAGAACGTTTGATCTCTTTTTCATAGTAGACCTCGAAATGGTTACACGGCTACACTCTCAACAAACAAACAAACAAACAAACAAAAAACTTACCTTTCCTTGTCTTTGGAGTTTCATATCGCTTAACATTTCACCTTTCGTTAAAGGGGCCGGCTCACAATCCTCTACGCCAAGCAGCGAGTCGCCATTTTCGATCGTAGCGATATTCTAAAAAGCGATCCGCAACAATCCGGCAACATTCTAAACTGTAGATCTAAATTATAACGTGTAATTAAAGATACTTTGTCAGGGTATCTATATTTGTATCTATATTCTAAATTCTTTTGTCTGATGTATCACGTTTTCATATTGTTATTCTATATGTAATGGATCCGAATACATTGTTCAAAGCTTCTACATGGACAAAGAAAATATCCGAGATGGTGCTCGAAGGGATCGCTAACTAACGCAGTGAATTTGCGGCGGTTTTGCAGCACAGAGAGCCAGCAGGTAGCGGTCACATGCTTCCAAAACAGAAACAAAGCATTGGATTCTGGGTGATGAGCCGATCCTTTAAAGCGTGCTGTTACGCTTAAACCTAATTAACACTAGTAGTCCTTAGTTGCAAATACTGTATGGAGATCTTCACACAGAAACATTTCTTGTTTCCTGATACAAGACGTATACTTAAGCCAAAAGCAATGGTAGTACCACTTTCCTAAGACTGTAGTCACCTCAAAGTAACGTGAGATGCTTGGGTACTTGCACATGCTAGCATTGTTATCTTGTGTCATTGAAAGCATTAAAAAATGGGTACATTGGGTAACGTTGTGAGCCTCACGACTCCAGGGTTCGACTCTGAAATCAGGTTTCTGTCTGTGTGGAGTTTCAATGTCTGTATTGGTTTCCGCTTGGGTCTCTGGTTTCCTCCCAGCCCCCAAAACATATCTGTAGGTGGATTGGGCATGCTAATTTAGCCATTGGTGTGAACGTGTATGTATGTATGTAATGCCCTGTCATTGATTGACATTTGTGTATCTGTGTATCACTGCCTTGCATCCAGTGATCCTGATCAGGATAAAACTGGTTACTGAAGATGAATGAATGTTTTGTCATAACTTAAGGTGGTTGTATGACTATATTTTCCATCACTGGTAGAATGACAGCTATCTAGGTCACTATGTCTACAGAGATAGCTGGAGAAGACTTTATAGAGCAGGGAAGAGCAACACTCAAAGACACCATGCCTATTGAGTCGAAACGTCATACAGCAGACTGTAAAGATCTGACAGCAGCTCTCATGATGTTCCAGATTCCACAGCGACAACGAGCTCCTGTGCGCACGTGTTCCTGAGACCCAGCACGACCGAACACAGCCTGCCTCGCAGGCAGCCGCTGGAACTGATTAATGACAGTTTGCCCTCTTCTGCCCTCTTCTCTCTTTCCTTCCACTTGCGCACATTTCCTGGCTCTCTCTCTTCCTCTGTTTCCCTCTTACACTTATTTGCCCTCTCTTCTTTTCTGGAATACCCTTGACCTCCATTCTCTTCGTCGAAACAAGGGCAAATTCGACATGAACGGCTTGTTAAAGAAGTAACAAAAGAAGACGAGTCGAGCAGTCGGCTCTCAGAGCCGCCATCCAGATCACGCTTTGCTCATGTGACTTCGCGGAGAACCGAATCGCTGATCTGTGAGCGATTTCAGGAGGGGTGTGTGTGTGTGTGTGTGTGTGTGTGTGTGTGTGTTTATTGAGTGTGTGTGGCAAGTTATGAGGCTTGTGGCTTGCCATGACTGATCATCACCACTGATATGCCCTTTATCAACTGTCTTCCTAATCGTCTCAACCCTAAACAGATAACAAAGATTTCGATCCAAATTAATTTGGATTAAAATGATTTTTAATCTTGAAATTACACATGCGCGGATTGGTTTGTATCTATTTTTGAAAATGATATTAAAGAGCTCCTTTCTCCGCTGACAGGTAACAAAGTGTTTGTAAAAGAGAGTAAAACATTTTGTTGTCTTATAGACACACTTCTACCTGTGCACACACCTTTAGACTTAAGCCTGGGAAGAATTTTAGAGATGAATGATCCTATAATTCCAGTGTTATTGCTTAGATGGAGACCTGACACACAGTATTAGCCATTTAAACTGAATCACAATGGTTTTGCTGTATTAAATCTGTAGGACATTCATTGTTAAGCAGTAAGACAGCATGATGATTTCTGGAAAAAAAAAAAAAAAAAAACATCTGAACTTCTGTCTTTGAGAAGTCTGAGAAACATCCGGTATGCACGACGAGATCTTACCTGCTTGGCCGTTGTGGATCCACAGGTGCGTCAAGTCTCAACGATCAGAGAACGTCTTCTCCGCCAAGTTCATGAACGGCATGAAGCAAGGGAAGGATGGGAACTATAGCGCGTGCGCAAAATTCCCAAATTCCTGCGTGAAGTCCTGGAGCTCCAGAATACGACGGGTCCGTGATCTGTTCTTCCGCGAGCACTTTTTTGTGTGGCTCTGTTTGCTCGGAATCCCACTGGTAACGGTCCTGCGGAGGGCTAAGCGGAGCGCGAAGAGCTCACTTTGCGTGCCTGCGTTGAGGTCATGCTCAAACTATGCCTGCGCTGTGTTCTGCAAGCTCAGGAAAACCACATCCTCTGACATCTCTACCTCCTCACTCCTGCTGCGCTCCCTCTCTCTCACTCACTCTCTCTGTCTCTCACACACACACACACACACACACACACACTCTCTCACACACGCACGCACACATGCATGCACACATGCACGCACACACACGCTTGCTCTCATTCGTGTGCTCGCTCTTAGATTGTCTGAGATGACAAACCACGCTGACCCAGACGGTGCTCGGCCCCTCCACCCGCTCTCTATCCACTCTCTCTATCTCTCTCTCTCAGTCTGGCCTCCTCCAGCAGCCGCTGCAGTTCCAGCCCACTGACTGAAGAATACATCTGAGGAGGAGGCACCGGGTGAGAGAGAGCGAGAGAGAGAGAGAGAGAGAGCGAAGGAGGGAGGAGATGGAGAAGAGGGGAGACAAGAGGGAAATGCCTGAGAGAGGAGGGGAGAGAAGAGAGGTGGGGATTTTAATGAGGAATTTTGGGACTCGGTTGAAACAAGAGTCCAAACCAATGGGAAAAAAACACACTCGGAACAGACAAATCTGGGTTAAGAAAACATCTTTGGTGGATACCTTCAATGTTCTCAGATCAAACACCATGATACAGGAAGTTCTTGAGGTTAGGACATGTGTGCAAGCATGCATACCCTCAGAGTAGAAGTGTGCACATATCACAAAGGCACTTTCACCGAGTGACCGGGGCACTCAGACGGCAGGGGGTGGCGCGGGGTTGTTTAGAGTGACGCTTCTGTAGTAAAATGCATTTTTTATAAGCCCCACATGAGACCACCTGTATCTATTATTCAAACCAATCACTGAGGGAAGGAGGTCGTTACGAATAGCTAAATGGTGTGTTTGACTCAGATGTTGCCATGTTGGTGGTTTAGGTTTGAAATAACACCTACCACTTCAATTTGACTCCTCAAATCAGATCATATCTCTGAAATGGTTGTTCATTCAAGTCATGCAGATTCAAAGAATCACATCACCTCACACCTGCTCTGCTTTTGAGAGTTTAGGTCTGAAAAAGGTCAGTTTTGAAAACTTCCTGTAGCATCTTTTTCCCATTTTGTCCACTAAGCACATGGATGCCGAATGTTTATATACAGTCCTTAGACGGAATTCTATCCAGAGCTCAAGTTACTGTCTGCATAGAGTCGTATGCACTCCGTGTGTTTTTTCTCTGGGTTCTCTGGTTTCCTCCTACTTTCCAAAAACATGCTTATACTTGGTTTGACCACTCAAATGACTCCTAAATATGAATGAGTGTGTGAATGTGTGTGCTATGGACTTGGCATCCCATCCAGGGTGTATTCTCACCTTATGCCGAGAAGAGTGAAAGAATGAATGAATTTAGATTCAATGACTGAGCTGTGGGATGAGAACAAGTTGTGATACAACCAAGTATTTATGCGTAGGTCAAGTTGAATTTGGAGTAGTTAGAAATTAGCATGGTGTGATCTATTAATCAGCCATTTAAAACCCTTGAAAGTCAAAGCTGAAAATGATCTTTGTACCAAAGTGCATTTGCACAACCTTATATACTTACTGTATATAAGAAAGACGAAAAGGAAAACAAATCCCATCATTTTTGAGGATGAATTTTCCTTAAAATCACATTTACTGTCAGTATTTATCATGTTGTTGTTAGGCTGAAAGAGAGAGTGGCTGTGTGGAAAGCTGATGCTTAGGCAAAAATAGTTAGTTGTTTGGTTTACTTACTCAAATAGTCAACAATTGTTCTTCTGTGTGTTTGAGAGACTTCATTTTCAATAAAGTTACAAGTTACAAACATGCTAGGATCGGCAGCAAAGGTAACATGTTTACAACAGTTATGGCTCACACAAGCTGGATTTCCGATGCAATTTTGCACAAAATAGAAGCGATATTTTAAAAATCTTGACAAAACACAATTGCAAATGGTCTGTGATTCCACTGAGTGATGTTATACGACTAAAGCTGGGTTTTCTCTTTCTCTCTTTCTCTCATTTGCGCTTCATGTCATGTCATGTGATTTGAATGCGAAAATGTTTCCATTTCAATTTTGCAAAACATTACTCCATTGAAAAACCATCTCACGCGAGTGTAGTAACCTTTTTCAATATTTGATTTTTTTTTTTTTAAACACATATTTCCATTACTCATTTTTTTAGTTCGCACTTTTAAATTGCATATTAGGCAGGTTAATGCAAAGACGGCTACAGACGAACGGTGTTCAGTGCAGATCAAGAATTAGAGCGATTCCAGTGAGGGGGGCAAGATTTTTGGGTAGTCGCAGCTAGACACAAAAGGGATGAGAATCACTAGAGAAAGGACCTTGATTAGGTTAGAAAAAAAATAGACAGTAATTTAAGGAAATGCTAACTAAAAAAAATATATCAATGAGGTAACCATCCAATGTCACACAGTAACTAACAATGACACTGTACCAAGCCTAATTTGCACAATATCGGATTCCCTTGGTGGTAAATAAATGCCGACACACCGGTGTTAGTGCACTGGACTGTACTTGTGTTCCTAAAAGCCAAACAATTTGATTAAAACACCTAAAAGTCTAGCGTTACTTTCCATCATCAGTAAATTAAACAGAAAGCCATGATGATTATCTGGCACTTGCACATGTCCTTTACTGGAGCCTGAGGATAACGAGAGGGTGATGATCTCCCAGAGAGTAATTACAGCTAATCATTCCACAATCCATCAAGTAGCAAAGAGCATGACTTGTTTTGCTAATTAAAAGTGAAGCTTGCTAGCATGTTATGTTAGCATGCATGAGTTGGTGAATGTTACCATGTTGTCTGGTCAAGAAAAGTGAGAAGCAGTGAGGATCAGTTCGCTTGGAATGCTAATCACAATGCTAACAAAGATGCGAGAACTTGCATACCAAGCTAGTTCGCGTACAGCTTTGTTTATACCAGTGTGCTGTAGAATTCTCGAATCTGATTGGTCAGAAGGTGGATTCATTTTCTATAACGGCAGCAGTGACAGTAGTTCCGGTTGTAATTCAAATCACGTGTTTTAATACGTGTCGTATCCATAGAAGGACATTCATACGTACTTGTATTGCAAATGGTCCACATAATCTAATTTTTTTTAATTATTGCATTATTAATGCATAAAATTAATGCGTTATTATGCATTATACACGAATCAGCTGGCTTTTATTTTTGGATTCCCGCAGGTTGGGTTCCTTGGAGGTGGTTTGGCATTGTGATTTATGAAATGACTTGATTAAACGTGAAACATGACGCTAAACTTGGATGTTAACATGTAATACATGAACTCCAGAACTGGTGAACTCCAGATTAGAACGAAGAAGGTTACTGGACACCATTTTAAACTGGGAATAAATGAATTAGAAATGGAGTCCACTACAAAGGATTTGGACTGCTTCATGAAAATAATGTGGTTTTCCCCATTAGTGTCTAGGCTAGAAAGCCTGATGACACACTGCCCCCTAGTGTTTGAAGTCTTTAACAACAAGTGATAGGAGTCTGTTTCTGCCATCATAAAAGAGATTCAAGGCTGCAGATTGATGTACTGCTTGAATAGATACAAAACATCAAGGCCAATTCCAAAGGGAAGATCAAAAATGTGAGAAATTAAAGTATTCATTTACAAGAAATGTGGTGCTAAAGGAATGTTTCTTTTGCTTTTGCTTTTGACTATTTCTATTGAAGGCTGCATTCTTTTATTTATTCCCTTCAGTAAACACTTTTTCTTGGTAAGGTGTATGGCAGAACTGGGGCCTATCCCAGAAAATAAAACACCCATTCACACCTAGGGACAATTATATTCACTAATCCACCTTCAGGCATGTTTCTGGTAGGCAGAAGGAAACTGAAGAGTCTAGTGGAAGCCCACATGGGCATGGGGAGAACATGCAAAGTTCCACCAAAGCTCAGGATTGCTCATACGATATATATATACCTGTACCACCGTTGTACGTTGGAATGCTGAGAAAAAAAGCAAACTGTGATACTGATCAAAGAGCTTCAATTAACCGGTTTGAGTATTTTTGCAGTTGAAGAGTAGAAGAAGTCCAAAAGTTCCCATTGTTCAATCTTCAGCTGTCCAGTTCCAGGGCTGATCGTCTCCTCGTATTCCTGTTCTTGGTTAACAGGAGTGCAACCTGATGTGCTCTTGTAGCCCATCCACCTCAAAGCTTGATATCCATTCTGAGATGCTTTTCTGCTCACCACGGTTGTAACGAGTGGTTGTTTGAGTTATCATAGCATTCCTGTCAGCTCAAACTCATAGAAGTGCCTCTTGGCTGGATGTTTTTTGTTTTTTTTGCACCATTCTGTTCTTATATTCTTATGTTATGACATTGTTATGGGTACAAATCCCAGAAATATAATTGAGAGTAAACCAACATATAGTTCATATTGTATTAATTGCATACAACATATGTTCTACATGTTCACCCTTTCGCTCTACAAAGCTTGCTCAACATATTCAGATCCAACATACTCTCAATGTTTCCTGACTGTTTTTTGGTCACCCTGTAGATTTGAATCAGTAAAGTGAGCTGTGATGCCCATCACTAAGGCAGCCATGACTATGTAATAAACCTGTACCTTGGTTTGTCACGTCAAAATCCAGTAAAATGGAAACAAAAGAATACGGATCAGGTGTGTAATTTTTGTGCAAACAAACTACTGTGATTATTTTATAAAGTCAAAACGTTAGGTTTTACAAAGCTAAGTCAAGGTTAAACATGCCGCTGGGCTGTAAGTATCTATGTGTCAAGGATGAGGGCGTTTTCTATAAGAGCAAGCCATTCCAGCAGGATTTGAAGCGAGGATTAAATGTTGACCTTGAAAAGTAAACGTAAAGCTTCACTGGTACCAAAAGACAAAATGTCCATTTATATGATAATGGAAGATGAGCAGGATCGGCTGTTGTCTCTAATATTAGTACATCTGCGTCCAAGCGAATGCTCTTTCTTCTCATTGTGACGAGTTGGATTCCTGAATTGATTCCTTTTTGACACCAAACTGGGTGATAGAACATGTAATCAACTGTAAAATCGCCAGTGTGACTTTTGTCAGATGATGCGCCGGTTTAAACACAGACACAGAGGATTTAAACAGAAAATGAATATAGCGTATTATTAAAAGATAAAAACATTCAATAGACCACAGGATTTGAAATCCTTTCTTTATAATAAATATTGGCACTGCAAAAAGAATGTTGACTTTGGGATACATTCAATGTCTTTATGAAAGCAGACATACGGTACTTTCACAAATAGAGAAAAAAGGGGATGGCAATACACTACCAGTCAAAAGTTTGGACACACCTTTTAATTCAATGTTTTTCTTTATATTTTTCTTTCTTTTTATTTTTATGACTTTAAAAGAGACTGGATAATGATGGACTGTTGTTTCTCTTTACTTAGTTGAGAGGTTGTTGAC
>JAQQZR010000019.1:2046155-2061060 GCA_030068235.1 Notoglanidium macrostoma
GCTGGGATTGGCTCCAGCTTCCCCGCCACCCAGACGGATAAAGCGCTATAGATAATGGATGGATGGATGGATAAAATGGTCTACAATTGTGCAACCATAAAAAGCAGTTCGGGTTTTCCAAGATGGCCACCCCAAAACATTCCAGCATACAGCTTAAAAGTGAAGGTTTGTTCATGGTTTTGAATTACAGTAAGTAGTAAGTCTCACTCTGTCCTAAATCACACCTAAAATAAAAACCTAAACATACAAATGTCGGGCACCAGTTCCCTTTTTGACTCTTCATTCAAACTTCCTTTTAACACAAACTTGAAGACATACAGTTCATCACCATAGCAATGTCACTATATCATAATATCTGATAAGTTAGCTATTAACATTGTATTAAGTACCATATATCTCACTATCTAAATGTGTAACTCAGATACATCTGAGTCACATGTATTTGCTTAGTACATTAAACAGATATGAAAGCACTCACATTTTTCACACGGTTGTTTTCATGAAGGTTGAATTAACACCAAAGGATAAACACGCATTATACGTGAGATTTACAGATCCACCTAGAAAAAAGTTACACATTCTAAATGACGTAAAGTGTGGCACGAAGTCCATAAGAGTGTCATTTGTTCATGATGGCAGAATTAACACTAAAAGCTAAGTATGCATTATGGCAGGTTTACTGACCAGTGCAGAAATATGTGCAGTTTATGCACGGCATGAATGCAAAGTCCATCATTAATCATCTTGAGCGTTTGGGTGTAACCTGCTGCCATATAGTCTAGTGTATTGTTAGTTCTTTATAAATGTAATCCACTCAACTGAGTTAATACATACGGTTGGTTTCACTCCCGTAAAGTATTTGCTAGAATTCTTGGCTGTTGTTTGCCAACTAGGGCCACATCACTTTGTGTTGCTCAGGGTGGGTCATCTGAATGTCATTTATGTCAAGTAAACGTGTTACGTAAATGACACTCAGCTTATAAAAAGCAGCCCAGAGAGCACAGACAGCAACCCTGGATCCTCTAACATCAGCAGGTATTCCTTTTACTTACAACTGCAATAACTAACTATTAATATTAAAGTAAAAGTTCTAAGTTTAATATTGTAAATATCATCAAGAATTGTAGTATGTCAAAATGTAAAGATAGAGTTAGTGCTAAGAGTTCTTTTACAGCACAATAACTGCTAGGATTTAGGGTAAATATATGATTATATAGTAATTTGACTGATTTCTGGTATGTATCTAGCATATTGAATTTGAATACTATACTGAATACTATAATTTTACTATAATACTATAATTTTTCATTTTAAGTCATGGATTAAGTTTTTACCTATTCAACTGTGAGTCTACAAAATTAAAACTTATTGAACTTAAAACATAAAATTTGGCATTTTAACTTGAAAACCATTACAAAATGTTTATACTTTAAAATCTACATGTACAACTTCTACATTAGTTCAATTATGTAATTTTAAGTTTGTAGAACTTAAAATGTAGAATTTAAAATGTAAAATAAAGATAATATATAAACTTGTTCATATTTAAATCATAAAAATGTAATCATAATTACTTGCATTACTAGATTGTTCTGTTTTAAGTTCTATATTTTGTACCTGTTAAATTCTGAGTCAGAGTTTGTATGTAAGAATTAGTAATGAATAAACTGGAAAGTTTTCACAAGTTTTTATCATATTTCTGCAATTTACGCTTCAATCGTACTTACAATTTAATAAGCGAAATCTAAAACTTACAAGTAATACTTGTAATATTTTGCATGTTGAATGTTAGTAATTATATCTGATATTTGTCCAGATTACTTACTATAAGTAATCTGTATACTTACTGTATGTCCAGCTTGCATGTATGCACACAGCATTACATCTATCCACTGTTGTAAATCCAACATATGTACCAGATATTATCAATAATTACTATATATTTATCTATTTAAATACCATGTAGTGAGCTGTACTACCATACTAAAGCACTACTGAGACAATATTATATTGCAGCAGTGTAGTATATGTATATGTAGTATATTGGGTATTAAATTGGATGCCACTGTTGCTTAAATCACAGACCAAAATTGATTTTTTATGTCCGTTCTCTGCTGGCATTTGTTTATAGAACTAAGATCTTTGGCAGAATGTTTCTCTGGAGTCTGTGTGCTCTCGCTCTGCTTCATATGAGCTCGGCTTGCAGTGTGGTAAGTAGCTATAAAGACACCGAAACAAGGAAGTCATTCATTGAATAGCTTGAAAATGAGACGGTTGAGCAATACATCATATAACAAAGTCTCTTGGATGGCAAAGAAAGATACTTAAATGCAGACTATCACATAGACTTAAATACAGATAGAGAGCTGCATTTGTGATTTTTATTTTATTTTTTATGTTTTTTTATGTTATCAGCCCAACATTGAGACCAAGTTTGGCAGCTAGATTTCATTCTGTGCCTGAATCTGCCATCAGTTAGTCATGCTTTGTCTTCTGAGTACGAGGACACTGAGTGCTGTCAACAATGAACTTGGATTTGTATAGAAAATAGCTGCCAGCACAAAAAGCTCATCTGGTGGACACAGGACCTAACATGATATATTTATTTCCAGTACAACTAAAATACACAATTCCAAAGAAATAAAAGTGAAGCGGTTATATGGAACAATATGTAGATGATTATATGTTATTTTTCTCTTTCCTGTCCTGCAACTCACTGTCTCGTGGTTCAACAGCAAGGTAAGCTACAAATACAATACTACAAATAACCTCTTACATAACATGACCTTGTATACCAATCAACATATAACTGAATCACAGTCATTCTTTTTTTTTAGGTTATTCTTTTATAATTATCAGAATTTGTTGATTTTTTGAAGTAAACAAAATGACAAGCCTTCTGATCAGTTTGTGTCTCACAGATCAGATCTGTACAACCGTGCAGGCAGTGCAGGATGAAATTGTCAACATTCACAACACGTTTCGCCGAGAAGTCGTTCCAACCGCCAGCAACATGCTTAAGATGGTAAAATGCAACTTCAGATTGTAGTTTGCACAATGAAATGAAATGACCTTTTTTTTTTTACTCTCAGTGAAATTACACTGACTATACACTTGATTATTAGGTCATGTTATTAGGAATGCCATGCTAATATTGGGTTGTTTGCTGATAGAGCAGCCTCAATTTTTCATGGCTCCACAGGAGGCCACTAATGCACCCTCATTGTCATGTTCATGAAACCAGTGTCTCTCCTGCAGAACTGGAGTGAAGAAATTGCAGCATCGGCTCAGAGTTGGGCGAACACCTGTGCGATGGCGCACGGCCCGCCCAGCGCCCGCATGCTCGGATGTAAGCCAGCTGTCTTTACTTACTTTGTTTTAGAGATTCCAAATTCAAACCACTTAAACTGATTTAAATAACCTCTCTATCTTTTTTTTTTTTTTTTTAACACTATTGCCTAAATAATCTCTCTTTAATTGCTCAGGTCTATGTAAACAATTTTGTTAGCTCAGCTAAGGGTTACTTAGAGGTTACTCTCAAGTGTTTCAGTTTCCCTGAGCTCAGATTACAGCTCGAGACATGATGAATTGAGAATATTTTTCAAGATGACACTTTTTCCAGTGGACCATAGGGACAAATTACTTTAAGTTGGCCACAGAGAAGGAGCGTAATTGAAAGCTGATGTGAGGGGAAAACTGGTTACTGGCTAAGAATGAATAGACTGAAACCAAGTGCCTTTGACAAATGCTAACAGGCTGACTAATTTGACAGTTAGCATGAATTGAAATGAATTGTTTAACACGGTCATAATCATTGCTAGTTTTGATTATATCTTGTTTCTGAATTCTGATTGGCCAGAAGGTGGTCCATTTTCTGTAACTGCAGCTCTGATTAACACATTATTGTTTCTGTATTAACTTGTATGGCAGATGCACACATAATCTAATCAAGTTGTAAGAAAAAGGGCTGTTGTAAAAAAAAAAGGAATGCTGATATGGTCAAGTTTTGCATTTTTTGTTTTTGCAAATCGCTGTGATATGAGAGGAATAAAACCCTACAGGACAAGCTGTTATAGGAAAATAATCAACTCTGGTATGGTAACAGTAACTCCACTTCACATCTAGCCTCACCACAGCACTCCACTGTTGATTATTTTCCCCATACAGCACATCCTTGAGTGTTTTATTCCTTACATATTAATAATTTTCTGTGAAATGAGCACTTATTTGTAAGAACATGTGTTTCCTGTTTTTTCATCCATGCAGCATATCAAATGGGTGAGAATCTGTTAAAAAGTTCTGAGCTTCTGCCATGGACTGATGTCGTGACAGCATGGCACAATGAGGTGGCCAATTACGAGTATCCCACAGGGTCCGCAAACGGGAAATCCATCGGCCACTACACGCAGGTCATTTGGTTTTAGTAAAAAAAAAAATTACACCAATTTGCACTGTAAAAAATTGCCTGTAAATTTTTGAATAATTTACTGACAGTAGGGTTGATATAATTCAGTAGTTCAGGTCATTGAATCAGTGAACTTAGCGTACTAGGTTTAAATGTTATTATTTCATTGTGGACGTTGTATAGCATTTACTATCAGAAAAATAACTTTAGTTGTGCTGTGTTATTGTAGAGAGGTGCGAATTGTTTGGGCTCACACCCCACCCTTATCCCATCACCCTGCTCACCAGCAGCTAAACACAGAGTCATGATACTCTACACAGAAACCCAGCAGTGTTCGGACTAACCTAATTCTTCCAGTAAATAGTTCTAGTAACTGGGAATTAATTATTATCAATTATTGGAGAAATACAGTTATTTCAAAGTATTACTCTTGTTTTAATATGATTATATGCAATATAAATATTTATTAGTGTATTTGAACCAAGCACACATTTAAAAGTTTATGTTGAAAAACGTAGTTGTTTTAATAAAGAATTATACGTACCATAAAAACAAGCCGTATCATGTTTCTGATTAAAGGTGATCTGGTTCAGCTCGTATGAGATCGGCTGCGGTGTGGCGAAGTGCGGGAGCATCTATTTCTACGACTGCCAGTACTATCGAGCGTATGTTCCTCTCTTCCCTAGAGGCAACACACTGATAGATTACCACAATGCAGTGTTCTCAGCTCACCTGAAACATTTTCTTACATAATTAGCTTGTGGTTTTCTTTCTTTGTGTTTTGCAAAAAGAGGGAATTACAGAAGGGTGCCACCGTATTCGCTGGGAGAACCCTGCTCGGCCTGTCCGCAAGCCTGTGACAACAAACTATGCAGTGAGTAACCTATCATTATCTCAATTTAATGTTTGCATAATGTTATACTGAGTCAACATAGCACTTTAAACCTATGCTTTGATGTATAGATAGATTTGTTGAGGCGACCTCAAACATTTGTCTTTTTTTCTTTTTTTCCTAGCCAATCCTTGCCCTTATGTCAACACGTTTGCCAATTGCCCCGCCTTGAAAACACAGGGCCCGTGTAGCTCCTACCTGATAAAATATTGCACAGCTCTGTGCTTCTGTACCACTGAGATAATTCCTACTAACTAGAAAAAGAAGACAGGAACTCCTGGGATTATCTAGGCTGCATTCCAAACCTGCTTTATTTCCTCTCGTCATTTTCTCTGAATCAATCGAGACTGTATGAGATGAATCAATAAATAATAAATCTCAGCTGAATTCAATAACAGACTGTGTGATAACTTGTTCCCGGTGTGGAGTCTCTAACGACAGAGCTACAACTAAAGAACAATTAAAATACGTTCTGCTCACATCATCGATCGGTTTGACCTGGAAATTGGACTCACATGAGCACAATCATTCCTCAAAATTAGCTTGATGTCCTAAAAAAGAAAAAAGAAATTTCTTAGCATGTTTTGTTCATGTTTCATCATCGCCATTATGATATTTGTAGCTGTCCCATGAGTTTTGCATCATCCTATGCTGACATTCGTTTGGTGGATTTTAATCCAGTGTTGTAGCATGAGATATAAAAAAGGTCTTACTCTGAAACACCAACTTGTTATACACTCATACTGTGCACAATTTATTGTGTAAGAAATTCTGACTAGACTTTTAAGCTCCTTTAATCTATGTTAGTCTACTTTGTAATGGTTTCCTAAATTATACACAACGCAGTTTAACTACTTTAACTACTATATTTGTACAGTGGGAATTAGCTCTCTCTTCATCTCAAACTAAAGGGAGTGATGCAGCGGCACTTTAGTAATTTAATCTGTCCAGTTCTCTTCTCATTTCTACACTCTGCTCAAACAGATTAGCTTCCAATGCTTCAACTTACATGCCAAGGGCACCATCCACACCATCACGCTCATCATCTCGGTAGAGTTTTCCTTTAAGTAGCTGGTTCCATCCCAAGACTACAGATGGTCCAGATTTGAGATCAGTTTTCCAGACCAATCAGTTGAAATAATGAATGTGAGTTGTATAATTGAAAGGGAATGCAGGGGAGTCGATGTAAATAATGCAAATGCAGATTGCTTTTCATAAAAAAAAAAAAAAAAAAAAAAAAAAAAAAACTGATTTCCTTCAAATATGTAGTAGAATGGAATGTGGTGTAAGTAATTATATGAAGGAACAGTTTGTTCCCAGTGAAGTGGGTTATTACTGTGTAATTGGGGTATAATAATATATTGTACTACAGCCCTACAGCAGACATCCAGCAGATGGCCCTGTTGCACAATAATAGGACTGGCTCAGTCCTGTGTACGTTTGAGTATATTTTGATTCCTTACTTGTTTTCATTTATTCCTTACAATAAACTGTGATTGTGTACTGACAAAATGCATGTTGTATGAATGTTTCATTTTGACCGGACCTGGAAAATAAGACTTTATATATCAACAGGACAATATTGATGCATATTACATTTTTCACAACATTTACCCCACATTTTAAATCTTCCATTTAAGTCCAAAACTCCATTATGTGTATCTTGTATATGCAGCCCCCTTTAGTGTAAAGAATTACACAGTCCACCTTATGATTTAATGTATTAATGTGTTAAATTATTAAAAAAATTATTTTATTAATATTT
The DNA here is from genome assembly GCA_030068235.1 of Notoglanidium macrostoma. Lineage (NCBI taxonomy): Eukaryota > Metazoa > Chordata > Actinopteri > Siluriformes > Auchenoglanididae > Notoglanidium > Notoglanidium macrostoma. The sequence continues at coordinate 2,053,218 of JAQQZR010000019.1, forward strand.
TATTTATTGCAATCACAAACTTTGGGTCATTTATCCAAAATGCATTTGGATTCAAGTATTATTTCTGCTTGTTTTATTACATTAGACTTTAGATAAAGGAATGAATACCTTCATTATTGGCAGAATTTTAAACCCATATAACTAGGCTCATACAAAAAAAAAACGTAAATTAACTGTAGCTGCAAATGGTGATCTACGGGGTCCAAGCACTTCACGAACAGAGCCTTAAGTAGCTAGTTCATACCAAGTTCCACAGAACCAAAAAGAGACCATAGGTGAACATATTGTTCCTATGTTCTCTCTAGGGCTAGTAGTTCTCCAGATACAGGCCAAAAGGTAAAATGGTTTGCACTATAGCGCCACCCTCAGACCAATCAGGTTAAGTTCTCTTGCATAGTAGTGGAAGGGAGTACTTTCTATTGACCAAGTTGCACATCTGAAAGACCTGCTGTTTTAATCAGTTGCTGCCCAACAGTTACAGGGTTCCTGGTTCGATGTGGAGATAGCATTACCGTCTCTGGGGAGTTTGCTGTTCAGGGTGTATCCCGACTTTGTGACCGCAACCCTGACCAGAGTAAAACAGCTACTGAAGATGAATGAATGTAGTAGTAGTAGTAGTAGTAGTAGTAGTAGTAGTAGTAGTAGAAGAAGAAGAAGAAGAAGAAGAAGACAACAACAACAACAAAAACAAAATGGTTCCAAGCAACAGTGCTTGGGCCCCTAAAAAAGACAACATTGATTAATTGTAACTAAATGGATCTTTGAGAGCCACAGTGTTTTGCACTACATTGTGGGATATCATGGGTGCCCAAAGGAAATCCCCCGCTATTCTTTTTACTAAAATGACAAAACTCCAAAAATAGTGCACTAGTCAATGACGTGTGCTTTCGTACACACTTTATTTACAGCAACTAGCTCGACAAGCCCAGATAACAAGCGACCCCCTACTTAACTCTGATTGGTTAACTCTGATTCTGGCAGCCTATCCACGTTCCAGTAAGCCACAAAGAGGCGGGATCAAAAGTGCACACTTACGTACTATCTAGTATGCGTATATAGAACGCTGCTAACTGGTGCGTTTATTGCCGGTCGCCATGACTACGCCCGAGCTCGCATACTAACCTACCAAAGAGTATGACAAAATAGTACGGTGTTACTCATAGCCTGGTATTTTGACATACTTTTTAAGTGAGTGCGGTAGTATGACATTTTTGGACGTGTTCAAACTTCCCTGTTGACAGAATGAATGCGTCGAGTGTGTGTGAAAACCTAAAATGAACAGGGAAGAAGAGAAAAGGGGATCCTTCACACACTTTCAACGCTTGGGCAACGTTTTCAGTTAGGAAGTGCACGCGCTGTCAGAAATAAAACTAGTCTTGGGATTTTTTTTTTTTTTTACGAAGTAAAATAACACTTCCTGAAAACTACCAAAAGCCCGAAGAGTTGGGTTTAACTTTGCTTTCGGTATAAAGGTTAGGCTATAGAGTTCATATACGGTTAACTTGAGGAGGACAACTAGTAACACAGTGAGTGTGTGCGCACGCGACCCTCTTTTTTTTGGTTTATTTCCTGGTGAGATTTTTTGCTAACTGGCTCGCTTGTACGGCAGCTACGAACATTCTCGAAGTATGTAAAATGTAAAACAAGCTGGGTTTTTTTATATGTCGTTATGACTTAATAAAAGTAGTAGCTAGCTAACATGCTGTTCTAGCTAACTAAAGGCTAGCAGCCGCGTTGTCTGGTTTGTCAAACTGTCGTTTAGGTGTTTGCTAGCTAGCAGGCTAATTAACGGAATTAACTGACAGGTTTTTTTTTATGTGAAGTTCTCGGTGTTAGTGTGTTTTTTTTTATTTTATTTTTTTTAGGGATTTAAGTGCCGAAAAAACAGACAAGTGGGCAGTCTAACAAACAGGAGGAACAAAAAGAGAGCGTTAACTAAAGGACTGATGATTACAGTTATATAGGTAGAAAATAAATTAGTTTTTTTAGTTGTTTATCCGTCCGCGTGCGCTTGGACATGGAGTGGAAGGATGTGAACGCGGGATGTTTATGATGCACTAATTCAGCAGATGGCAGTAGCACGGAGGGCTGTCCTCATCCTGGATGTGATGCTGAAACAATAAGGCTCACAGCACCACCGCCACCACCACTAACAGCAGCAGCACGAACAGCGGTGTAGTAAAAACATCGTGTGCATGGAGTCCAGATGCGGCCGCACGCGCCAGAGGTTGCTCCCGTTATCGCCCGTGTGAGTAAGCGCGAGCGCCTGTAATCGACCAGCACGGACCTCGAGCCTCATCCCGCACGGCCGTGTCACCGTCAGCTTGCGCTCATGGCGGAGTTCACAGAGAAACCAGGAAGCGGCGGCGGCGACGCGAACACACAGCGCGAGCTCACGGGCTCGAGCTCAGTATCGGTATCGAACGGCGATTGTGGACTTGCACCAGAGCTGGGTGGATCAACCGGAGCGGATAACGCATCAGAAGGCAGACCTGGAATACCCCGAAAGGCCAGCATCATCAAGGTGGGTACACACCGTGCCGTTGTGCTTTATTCTCTGTATCATTGTCAGTTCATGGTGATGATGATGATGATGAAGACTTAATTTTTCCTCACGTGCACAACCTTCTAATGAAGGGGCTGATGGAGCACCACAGGATGATTTCTATAACAGGCTGTTCTCCATGACATGACATGTTCTCCATGTCTGAGCATCCACTAATGAAAGCTCTATGGTTAAGCAAAGGCGTGCTGATGGAGGAAAATAATCAACGGTGTTGTGGTGCCCTGATGCAGCCAGCTATTATTTTCCATACATTGCATTTCATCTCTTTCCACATATGACTAACCAAGTATGCTGACACTGGAGACTCCTTCCTTACTTAAATGTCAGTTAAATAATAATTAAAAAAAAGCATCCCCTATGGGAGTCCCCGTGATCCAGCTGTTACTATAGAAACGCTAAGGTATTAGAATTACAGCTAGCGCATTAATATAAATGTATACCATCTGCTTTCGTTATCCTGATGCAGGGATATGTGCAGAAAACAGCCTCATATAAACACAAACATTGTTTAAGGATCATTTTCCATCCATGTTCATGTTTTGTTTGCGTCTCGTGATCATCACGCGGCCGTATTTGTAGCTGTCCTGTGTTTTTTTTTTTTTTTTTGTTTTGTTTTTTTTGCATCATCCTACGCCGTCGTCCTATTGGTCGCTTTTAGACAAGCATCACAGCAGTGCTCAGACTCTGAGATTTTCTGTCACTGCTAGAAATTTGTCTACTATTTGTGTTTATGTTGTAACGTGTAGATTTTGGTAGAATTTACGTTTCGTAATACTTGAGCTCTTTTTTGTTTTTTGTTCATGAGTAGCCACGTGTCATCCTGCGGCATTACTCCGAAGGAGAATTTCAAGGCCCGTTCATTTCCGAATCTGTCCAGGTTCCAGACTCCTCCTTCTCAGAACGTTTACGATCGTGAGTTTGTACATTTCCTCCTGTTCTGTTAACGTTTCCGAATCATTCATGTATTCATTCATCTTCCGGAAGCGATTTATCCTGGTCAGAGTCACTTTGGATCTGGAGAATATCCCAGGAAAGTGGGGAGTGAAGTGGAAACATAGCCTGGATGGGACACCAGTGTATCATGGTGGCACCACACACACACACACACACACACACACACAAACAAACACACACCTAGGGGCAATTAAGTGCAGCCAGTCCACCCACTTGCATGGTTTTGTGATTGGAAACAAACCTGAGAAGAACGGGCTGTAATATTGGTCATCTACTCTGCATCTGGATCATCGGATCGCCTTTTAAAAAGTCAAGCGGTAATCACAATACGGTACTTGGTTTCACATCAGCAAGTTTTCCCTCGTCATTATCAGTCTTTACTGTTTACCTAGGCGTCTTTGCAGAAAATTCAGGCATGGTTCACGGCACTAAATGTCACCGGCTGCACAAATACTCGTGTCTGAATTACCAGACCCGGCGAGTTCATATGTTTGGTGTTTTTTTTTATGTCTATGGTTAATGATGACGATGAAGTGGTATATTTATTTAGTAAGAAGTGCATGATATAATTGAACATGTCTTATTCATATTATGTATATAGATCATATTCACCGAATGTCAGGCTTGAAAGCTTTCCGCAGTTTAACCCGTTTGTGTACAGTGCACACACTCTGTAACTCTGTACATCTCCTCCGCACCACTCCAGGGTTATAGAGACCATCTTGATTTTATTTATTTATTTATTTATTTTTATTACTCCATTAAGTGTTGCTCCCAATCCAATATTGCTGACAGTGATGGATGATTAGACACAAAAAGTAAGCACGCCTTTAAAGAAAAGAAAAAATCAGGCTGTAACAAAACAAATATAACATTGTGTAAATTCAGAACCGAGCTGCATAATTACTAGGCTTTATTTGTTAAAAAAGACATCTAAATATACCTTAAGTAGGGTTATAAACTGTAGACTTGAAGTATAAGTTAGTTGTAAGTTATCTTAGGTGATGTTAGTTATGTTTTTACACCATTTTATTTTTACATCACGCCTGCAAACATCATTCACTTTTTTTAATGTGAGTTTTGTTGTGTGTGGGGGAAAAAAAAAGCTGAAAATCCTGATTCCTGGTTTTCGTATAATTTATGCATGCAGTTAAAGGTGATCGATCAGGTGATCAAGTTAATTATTCTGTATTTTGTAAATCTTCGAGTCAGGAGGCGCTGAAGCATTAAACCTCATGGCTCTGTGGTACATCAGGGGAATGTCTCCGACTCTCAAGGGAAGTCTGGCAAAAGGTCGTCTTCTTGTCAGCTGGGAGAAAAAACGGTCACCACATGATTCTGAGTGTCATCCAGTATGTCCGCCATGCAGACAGGAACCACGCAGGTCAATACAGGCCCTGAGCAGAATGGCACAGGGAAGTGGTGAACAATGAAGACAGGAAATACAGAAACACAGGAAGACGACTTTTTTTTTTTTTTTTTTTTTTTAAACCATATGAGAAAGTATGAGTCTGAACAGCACAGTGTAAAAACCTTTTCACTGAAGGTTGCTATGTGAGACAGATGAACTAGGTTTCCTTCTCACTTCTCTGTTTTAACGCCTCGTATGAGTCACTACTCAGCCGCCGGGATTCCGAGCTACGCATGACACCTTAACAGTCACGTTTTTGCTCATCAGCTAAAAGTTTGCGCCGAAGGTGAACGCGATACGATCTCTGGTGCTATACGTTCGACTCCTGCCACCCCGTGCATCGTCGAGACACTTACTGTAGTAACAGTCGAGGCAGGAAACGTCATTTTACTTCCTCATAATAACAAACGCGGCAGTTGCACGAGTGCAGCCTTGATATGGAGACGTGTCCGTCTTCACCATGAGTTGTACGGTACGCTCGGGTCTGGTGCAGCATGCACAAAATTTACAAGGATTTCGAAAAGTCTAAAACCGTCATACGTCTTGGCTTAGAGTAATATTTTTGTTGGTGTTTTTTGCACCAAAGCCACAATTTGTCCAAAAACTCCCAAGAACCTCGAAGCAAAAATAAATATGGCTTATTTGCACATTGTAGCTTCTGTAGTAGCATTATTGCAAAAGCCTGTATTGTAGGTAGGAAATAAAATACATGAATGATATAATCTATGTTATTTCACCAGACAATCTAAAGGACTGCTGTTTTTTTTGCGGAAGCAATACAATCATCTTAAAATCAATATTCTCTGTCACATTATTGATTTTTTTAAGTTAGTAGCCGTGTAACATGTGGGATAATGTACAGCGAGCCGGTCATTATCGTGAAAGAAACCCCTTCAGGGTGATTCAGGAGATCTCGCCTTGCGTCAGGGTCCTGCATCACCCTGTCAGGGATTATTTCACAATAATGACCGGCTCGCTGTACATCATCCTTTACTTAATGCACCCGTTCTAGTACACTGTTGTTTCTCTGGTAACAGCTCATACACAGGGACCTTCAGCTGATTTAAAAAACGTGTCGTTTGACAATACAACATATTAATATGGTGTATTTTTTTATTATTTATTTTGGATGTTTATGAAGCATTTATGGAAGGAGTCTCTGTTATAAGTGCCTTGAAACAGTCACGATGCTTTGTGGAATTTTCCAGCATGGGAAAGTTTTCAGTGTAGAGGAGATTCCACTTTCCATTTGTAGACGGAGAGAGAGAAAGAAAATGAGATGCTGGTAAGGAAACGATTGTTTATCACAGCTCTAACGTAGGTGAGAAAAACAACTCACTTTTAAGTTTCTTAGGCGTTCCACGACATTAAATCCAAATATAAACTGTTAAAATGTTCCGTGCGTCGTTTATTAATGAACTGAACATTGTAATTGTCAGCAAACTGCTGCGGTATAAGCGGAATAACACACTCCAGACTGTGCTATTGTGCGGAAATAATCCACAAAGTCTCACGCGTTCTTCTTTTCTCGAAGAACACTCAGTGTCTGTTTCAGTCTCGGCATTGATGTTGCATCTTTCTGTCCTTTTTTCCTCAGGAAAAAGATGATCATTGTGGTTTAGTTAACATATACTGTAATAGTAAGGGACGAATTGACAAGAATGAAAATGCAAAAAATTAATGTGGTTAAAAAAAAAAAAAATAAGAAGGTCCATGCAGCTAGTGGTTACTGTAAGTAAATTAGAGCAGTATATTGTGATATTAGTTGGAAGGAAGTGGACAAGAAGTGTAAAGTCACACCCTTCATGTTCATTTAATACGTGCCGCAGAGATCTTTTAGAGGCAGTTAAATGAATTGACGAGGCAACATGATTTAGACCCAGGACTTAAATAAAATTTAAATGTAGGGCCTTTTATTTCTTTCAGTTTTTTTCAGAACTGAGCACTAAAGGCTTCACCAGTGCAGACAAACAAAGTCTGACTAACGTGAAACCAGGAAGAGGAAATGCTTTCGCCGCTATAGTAGCACTACTCTCTGTTCTCGGTAGAGATACACAGGGTTTCCTGTGGAAAGTGTTTGTGCGTGCAACTGAAATATCACACGAGGAGACGTTACAGGACGTTACGTTTTCCCTTCGCGATGGACAAAATTAAGATATTGATTACATTTTAAAGACACATCAACAAGTCCACAGGCTTCCTGTTCAACATATATAACATGGCATACATATGTTTGACTTTTTTTTTTTTTTTTTTGCCTCAGAAACCTTTTGAAATTTGATTCTTGTCATCCTTCCTACCATAAGACATATTGAAGTTTAAAATAACCTGAGAGAAAATCACCACAACGTTATATTTCCTTCATCGTTAATTGACTCAGTATGTATATTTCCAAGTGTAGAGTGAGTAGCTGGAGCTCCTCCCACCCTCGGCGGTAAAGCATTGTAACTTAATGATTTGTGAATGTGAAAGTAATGATGCGATCGAGTAAAGCCGCAGAGCCACGATGTCTTCTTGGCTCGTCTGTGCTGCTGCACGTGGAAACTCTGCCAGCTCTCAGACAGATGTGGAGTATCATCATCACCAATGTCTTGTAAAGGTCTGGAAAGCTTGAACTGATCTTTCCCATTAGTAGAAGGAGCTGTCCTGATGAAAAGCTGCGCTTATTCGTTTTAGTGCTTCACTTTAAAGGCTAGGCTCTGTGTTTCTAACTTGGCTCACTCCGACCCACTGACTCACTCATTCAATCACATTTTCACTCACTCACATACTCACTCACTCACTCAAATACTTATTCACATACTCATACTCACTCACATACTCACTCTCTCACATACTCTCTCACATACTCACTCACTCATTCAATCACATTTTCACTCACTCACATACTCACTCACATACTCACTCACTCA
>JAQQZR010000019.1:2061160-2071196 GCA_030068235.1 Notoglanidium macrostoma
AGTGGGTGGGATTGGTCAGACTTTGTGCTGGGGTGGGTGGGATTGGTCAGACTTTGTGCTGGAGTGGGTGGGATTGGTCAGACTTTGTGCTGGGGTGGGTGGGATTGGTCAGACTTTGTGCTGGAGTGGGTGGGATTGGTCAGACTTTGTGCTGGGGTGGGTGGGATTGGTCAGACTTTGTGCTGGAGTGGGTGGGATTGGTCAGACTTTGTGCTGGGGTGGGTGGGATTGGTCAGACTTTGTGCTGGAGTGGGTGGGATTGGCCAAACTTTGTGCTGGAGTGGGTGGGATTGGTCAAAACTTCTGCAGGAATGCATAGTATTGGTTTTTGTGTGTATCAAGTTTTAACAAGTGGAAGTGCACAGGATTGGTCATACCTTGTGTGAGTTGACAGGTCTGATCAAACTTTGTTCAGGAGTGTGTAGAACTGGTCAGAATTCTATATGTAGGAACTACATAAAACATATAAATGGAGTCAACAGCTGCAATCAGGTGTGCCCCTGCTTGATTGGAATGAACACCTGCACTCAACCTGGCTCTTTCCACATAAGAATGGATAACTTTGAATTATGATGCTATTATTGACTAAGATGTTGTGTAGTACTCAATATCAGTGTGCAGCTTGGCAAGACATGGAAATTATGTCGAGTAAGTAACAGATTTCCACAAGTCTGTTTTAACAATCACGGCTATAGTTCACAGTAAATAACAGCTGATTATGATTTTTAAATAATTAATATTTGTACTTTATTTTGATGGCACTCATAAAGCTAAACATCATAATCTTTACATAGTTTATTGTTATGCATGTTAATATAAAGGCAAGATCTTTTTTAGACAGCTATTTTGAATACTTATTATAAATTCTGTCCTTTTACAGGATGGGTCAAGGCAGCGTAAAGAGAGAAAGAAGACCGTCTCCTTCAGCAGCATGCCCACGGAAAAGAAGATCAGCAGTGCAAGTGACTGTATTAATGCTATGGTGGACGGTTCTGAGTTGAGGAAAGTACGGTCTAATTCCAGAGTGTACTATCGGTACTTTCTGCTTGATGCAGACATGCAGTCTCTCAGGTGGGAGCCATCGAAAAAAGAGTCAGATAAAGCAAAAATTGACATAAAGTCAATTAAGGAAGTGCGAACTGGTAAGAATACGGACACTTTCAGGACCAATGGTGTTTATGATCAGATTTCAGAAGACTGTGCATTCTCAATTATTTATGGAGAAAACTATGAGTCTCTGGATTTAGTTGCAAACACAGCTGATGTAGCTAACATTTGGGTGACGGGGCTCAGGTACCTGATATCCTATGGGAAGCATACCCTGAACATGATTGAAAGTAGCCAGAACAACATGCGCTCTTCTTGGCTCGGGGATCTCTTTGATGAGGCTGATGTTAGCAGCAGCAAAAGTATAAGTCTTTGTACCACTGTACAGCTGACCAAAAAATTGAATCCTGGACTGAAGAATGTTAAAATAGAGCTCAAACTCAAAGAGCTGCATAAAGCAAAAGACAAAATTGGGTTTGATGTTACAAAAGAGGAATTTGTTGAGATCTATCATGATCTTTGCACAAGACCGGAAATATATTTCTTGCTTGTTCAGTTTTCTAGCAACAAAGAATTTCTTGATACCAAGGACCTGATGATCTTTTTAGAGGCAGAACAAGGCATGGCCCAGGTTAGTGAAGACACAAGCTTGGAGGTTATTCAGAGGTATGAACCATCGAAAGAAGGGCAGCTCAAGGGCTGGCTGTCATTAGATGGATTTACAAACTACCTTATGTCCAATGACTGCCACATTTTTGATCCGGAGCAGAAGACGGTATGCCAAGACATGAACCAGCCTTTGTCTCACTATTATATTAACTCATCTCACAATACCTACCTAATTGAGGACCAGTTCAGGGGTCCCTCGGACATCACAGGGTACATCCGTGCTTTGAAAATGGGATGTAGAAGTGTAGAGCTTGATGTTTGGGATGGGCCTGACAATGAGCCAGTAATTTACACTGGTCATACCATGACATCTCAGATTGTCTTCCGCAGTGTCATTGACATTATAAACAAATATGCCTTTGTAGCATCCGAATATCCTCTGATTTTGTGTTTGGAGAATCACTGTTCCATAAAGCAGCAGAAAGTAATGTTTCAACACCTCAAAAAAATCCTTGGGGACAAAATTCACACCGATCCACCAAAACCCGAAGACAGCTACCTTCCCTCCCCCAATGACCTGAAAGGCAAGATTCTTTTGAAAGGAAAGAAGCTAGGGAGCACCTGCACAAGTTTAGAGGGGGAAGTGACTGATGAGGACGAAGGGGCAGAAATGTCTCAGCGAATGAACATTGAAGGAGTTGAACAGCAGACTGTTACTCAAGCTAAAAAGTTTCAACTCTCCAAAGACCTCTCTGACCTGGTGACCTTGTGTAAATCTATTCAGTTTAAAGACTTTCAGACAGCATTCCAGAGCCAGAAGCATTGGGAGCTGTGCTCTTTCAATGAGGTGTTTGCTAGCAGGTCTGCTAGCGATTTTCCTGGTGAATTTGTAAATTACAATAAAAAGTTTCTTGCTAGGGTTTACCCTAGTCCAATGCGAATCGACTCAAGCAATATGAATCCTCAGGACTTTTGGAAGTGCGGTTGCCAAATAGTCGCGATGAACTACCAAACTCCAGGTCTGATGATGGACCTGAACATTGGCTGGTTCAGACAAAATGGCAACTGTGGATATGTGCTTCGTCCAGCCATAATGAGGGAGCAGGTGTCTTATTTCAGTGCAAATACTAAAGATTCCGTGCCCGGAGTATCTCCACAGCTCCTTCACATAAAGATAATCAGTGGACAAAACTTCCCTAAACCCAAAGGCTCAGGTGCCAAAGGTGACGTTGTAGACCCTTATGTGTATGTCGAGATCCACGGCATTCCTGCTGATTGTGCTGAACAAAGGACTAAAACCGTCCGTCAGAATGGAGACAACCCTCTTTTTGACGAGAGCTTTGAGTTTCAGATCAACCTTCCCGAGTTAGCGATGGTACGCTTCGTTGTTCTGGACGACGACTACATTGGGGATGAATTTATTGGCCAGTACACTATTCCTTTTGAGTGTCTACAGCCAGGCTTTCGCCATATTCCCCTTCAGTCATTAACGGGTGAGGTGCTTCCTCATGCCTGGTTATTTGTCCATGTGGCCATTACCAACCGACGTGGCGGGGGCAAGCCCCACAAAAGAGGGCTGTCTGTCCGCAAAGGCAAAAAGAGTCGGGAGTACGCGACCATGAGGATACTGCTCATCAAGGCACTGGATGAGGTTTTTAAGAGCGCCATACAGCCGCTTCGAGAAGGAACTGACCTCAGAGAGAACATGCAGGTAGGAAATGATTCCATTTTTCCATTTTCTTTTTGATGTAGTGAGCAATTCAGTGCTCCAGGCTCATAAATGATGGCTATAAAATATAGACGAAATATGAGGTGCAAGTATGCGAAATATGACTGTACTGAGAGTTTCTCTTTCCACCCTGAACAGCTATCATTATTTATAATTTATGTCGTCATATTGAATGGCATCCAAGATTCAGCCATTTGTAAAATAAACTTTTGGTTAGTTTAACCGTGATGCCCTTTGACTAAATGTAGATAGTAGTGCAGTGGGATTCATCTCTGTCTAAGGAGAGCGATGCAGCAGCTCTTTAATCTTTTACTTTGTCCAGCTCTTCCACCTCCTCATCTGTACACTGTGCTAAGACAGATAAGCTTTTTCATGCTTATTGTCTCTAAACCACCCGTAACTCAGTATGACTGTATCGTGTCTGCATCGTGTAGTCGCACTGCATTGTGGGATTTGGAGTCCAACATTTGCACCACCGTCTCCACTACTTCTACATTGAATTTCTTATAATTATGTTGTTGAATGTCACTGAAAAATGGTGATTGAGAAATGTACGCTTTGTGTATACTATTCACAGCAAAGCCTGATTGTTGTCCTAAATGTTTGAGATCATTTACATCCCTTCTCCTTTTGAACACTGTAACTGTCCTATGGCCACTAACTGCTTCCAGGAATAACAAACATACAGCACCAACTAATCAATAAACACATTACAAATATTTCACTATGAACATACTTAGTATATTTCAGGATGGACTTTAGCTTTTATAACGAATAAAAGCATGCACATAGGAGCTACCTTATTATTAGTAGTAGTAAACTGGTTACCTCAACGCTTCATCAGGATTACTGTTCAGATTTTAGAAAATTGTTTAGATTTTTCTAAGCACTTTAAAAAAAAATCTGTGTCACTTCCTAGTATTACTTTCCCTCAAAGTAAAAATGAAGACCTTTTGAGGGAGCAAGGAAGTCCAAACTATACTGATATATAGTTAACATTGTTAATATTGTTTTATATTCAGTTGCAGTTTTTCGTGGCACGTTTACACTCCGCTCATCCTGTGAAAACAATTGACTTGCCTTGAGACTATAGCAAATCTTAGGTGTCCTGTCAGCTGCTGCAGAACTTCCTGTGCTTTACTGGGAATAAGTTGGCCCTGCTTGATGTGAATGAATTGTGTGTGCGCAGGCTATTTTTTTTCTTTCACATTTAGTCACAGCTTTGCTTTGAAAAATCTTGCAGGTAACATACACTAAACCACTTCCTGTAGCAACCCAGTTACCGTTTATACAGATCAGACAGAGTTGATGAAGAGTTTACTCACTGCTTTCTTTTCTACTCTAGAATTAGGTCACATTTAGATGTATGTGGCTTGTATCCTGGCATCAAATGCATATAAGGATTATCTTGCATGCAAAACTCTTTACAACGTGATGTGGCTGTGTTTCCCCAGAACTCTATAGCGTCGTTTAAAGAGCTGTGCGGTTTGTCAGCGGTGGCCAATCTGAAACAGTGCATCCTGGCCCTGTCGTCTCGTCTGACGGGTACCGACAACAACCCACTTGTGCTGTTCAACCTGAAGGAGCAGTACCCCAGCATGGAGGCCCAGGGGCTGCTGCCTGATGTCTTAAAGAAGGTGCTCGCTGCGTATGACATGGTGAGAGTCCTTGCACTGATTTGCAAAGATTGAAAAAGTTATGCAGAAATTTATGTCAAGGTAATTTCATCATACTTTTATCCCAGTCCATACTAGGAATTTTTTCCCATTAAGATTTAACAGCGGGTGAATTTCTCTCATATCATTACATAGCTGTCAGCGTTAATAATGCAGAAAGCCTGATACACATCAGTAATGACTGGTCATTTAGCGGATAGTCCTTTTTTAAGGTGTGATGATTCCATTTAAAGATGACAAATCATACCGCCAAGCCACAGAATGAGTTTTCTTCAGCAAAGAAAGAAGCCAAGTCCAGTCTGAGAATGGGAGCACACACAGAAATAGGTAGCGTGGTCATTTAAAACAAAATCACCTCATGGCCTTTTTAGAGATACACTTCCTCATTTTTCTCTCTGTCATCTCACATGCCCTGACATTTCAGGCAGATTTGAAATTACCAACCAGTGGTGGATGGATCTCTTGCCCTAGGCACCCCGAGACAAGCAGATTACATATCCAGGCTATCAGTTTTTCATTCTCAGTTCACACATATTCAGTAGGCTGTTATTAAAACCAGGAGAGGCTCATGACCATGGATTTTGCTGCAGCAGGACGACATTAATAAAATGATCGCCTCAAACAAAATGAAAGAAAAAATGGAAGGTTATCACACTTGACTTATGAGGCTACTATTTAGTGAATGTTTAGAAAAACCCCATAAAACATACGGTCATCCAGCATACAGTCGTAGATGTACATGCGTTCGTCTGTGCTCAATACAACGGGTAGTTTTTTCTTCAGACGACGCATACGAAACAAGGCTGATGTATAGGCATTATCCACTCTTCTACCTTTGCCATGTATCCTGCAATGTCTATCGTTGATACAGCGTCTGCACTTGCATTTTGCCTTTGTTTGCGGAAAGTTATTTGATTCAATTCCAATCATTTACTGTAAAATATTATCTCGGTAGCTGCTGAGTATTTTTAAATTGGTCCAATTTGGCAACCCTGTCATTAATTGTCCTGTTTAGAGCATGATAGCATGATTCCTTCCCTAATGCGCCTCTGCTAGCGCTTGTTGCAGTTCCCATTTTTGAGGAGCAGTGACTTATAGAGAGCTAAATGGGCCAATCAGCCTGCTGCATGTATCTGATCTATATCTAAAAACAAACATTTTCAAAATGATTTTGAACCCACCTACTTAATCATTACAGACCTACTTTTGAGTAACTTTATCGAGCTCTATATGCATGAAGTCACACCGTTTTTAGTTAAATCATGTTACTTGCTATTTTTAGCCTAGTTAATTCGACTACATCATAAAAGATTGTCAAATGAAACCAGCGAGACTGCTGTTCCTGTGAAATAATTCATTCACAAGTCATTCCTAATTCACTGGGAATTTTTTTTAAACAGAGTACAGATTGCTGACACGCTATAAACAGAGGATAACTACATTTTTCTTGCATTATGTCAGTATTTATTTAAATCCCACTCTCTCCAGAGAACATAGAGTATCCTAGCTGCCTATGTCTTCTTCTAGTCACTCCTCTACTGTCTGGTGAGCGTTTAGGGATTTGCTGCTCTTTGTCAGGAATCCCTGAACATGAACAATAATACAGTTTGTAATGCACGTCTGCGCTCAACAACTATTTCAACTACAACTATACCATTTCCACTTTTTCAACTACAAAAACAAGACCTCTGACTAATGAATGAACAGAATGAACAGAGATTTTAGAGTTTTGAGAGCTCAGCTTTAGTTAACGAAGTCAGATAAGCAGTTATGCAACCGATCGATTTTTACACGTAATGTAACATCTGAGCCGCTCCGGTATCGATCGCCTTCCCGGAGGTTGGAAACGACTCCGTGCGTTGTTGTTGTTGTGTGGCCGCTGAATGCGTAAAGCACACATACGTTTTCATTCAGCAGCACTTTCAGCTTTGTACGATTTCAAAATGATACACTATGGAGCTGTATGAGAGTAGCCTTAGCAGGACTTGTCAATAATGCATTGCATTTATGACTCTTTAGACAAGACAGGGGACTCGAAGTATTCTCAGTCCTGCCAAAATGAACCCTAGATACTGCCCTAAGTGTTTTCTGTTAAACAGTCCAAGCTGGATATGTTTAAAGAAAAGAAAAGAAAAACAAGCTAGCCTGGGGCATCAATGCAGATGTATTAAGTAGAAATTTGATGGCGAATAGAGCACTCTGAACTACAGATAAATCCTGAATGCACAGTTGGGACTAATATATGGATGTGATTTCCATTTGAATAATGCATAATAAGAAATGCCTAATAAAATCCAGGCTAAGTGCCTGAAATTTTGCATTGCTCTTTGCAAGTTGCTCCTGGATGAACCCTTTCAGACCTACAGCATGACCACTTTTGCACACATATATATTTTGCATGATTGCGTCATTTTTCACAGCAATATCAAGCATTATATATTTGCAATTTCAGCAGAAATCTGCATAGAAGCAGTTGAGTGAGCAGTGCTACCCAAGGAAATGTTTCACAGCCATAAACTGTGGTTTGGTATTCAGCTCCGTATTTCTAGTTTCACAGGAAATAAACTATAATTCTCATAATTCGTAGTTGCATGTGCTTTGTAAGTGGTGAGTATGTGACAGTTATGCACACAGGGTGGAGTTTGCCTAAAGCTGCCACAATTATGTGTAATTCTGACCTTGCATGATATCAGCTGGATCGAGGACCGGTATTAATTCCAGCGCCACTGTCTGACACTTTGATGTAACCACGGTATGTCACGCTGACGTTTATGTTCTGGGGTGTAAATACATTCACAAACATGATGACCAATCAAGGGCAATATTAAATACATAAATATGACACCATTCACTGATTAATAGTGTCATCCTTTTTGTCCATGAAAAGATTTTCTCATGAGCATTAGAGAGTTATATTCTGTTAAGTCCTTAAAATTGCAAACCTTTACAAAGATTTCTCACTTTCTGTCCCCTGATTTTTTTTTTTTTTTTTCTGGGATTGTGTGCCGAGTTTAAAGGCGGCGGTCTGGATGCAGTTGAAAAACCGGGTCTCAGATTCTACAACTAGAACTTACCCGATCTGAATGGGCTGCAATTTAAGCATTAAGCAAACTTTTCCCACATTATTATCGATTTAATTTAAGGTAATTAAGCCACTAGTTCTGAACATGGCCCAAAGTGCTGTATTTCATCCAGCTGGTGGGATGGCGCGTCTGAAAGAGTTATTAACCATACGCAAGGTCTGTGGAGACCCAGCTCTTATTATGATTTCCAGTGAAATGTAAAATCCATTGAGGGTTTTTTCTGAGGAAGACGTGGGCAGGCCTTCCCCCCTCCCAATGGTACGGTTATATGATCCCACAACTATGGAACATAAAAAGAAGGGAAAGAAACGAATACAAAAGTGGTTTATAAAAAGACTTCCAGGCAGTCGTCACATGCAAATCCCTATTTGTAATCCCTAAGCATAAAAAGCAACCTCTCACTGCTTTGAACGTTCGGATTTATACGTCCCCGCTGATGATGTGCTTGCATTGTACTTTCATCCGTCTTGTAAGTCAAAAGATAGAAGCAAACATTAACCGAACACCTTTTTTTTTTTTTTTTTTTTTTCCCCCCCCCCGTTTTGGCAGTGTCTCACATTCTAAGACATGCCTAGGCAGATTTCCATTTACAGCATCTTTCCTACTTCAATTCAGCGGAATGATGAAGTCCACTTAAATGATGAAGGTATGGTGGACTTCATAGTGGATCAAGTGTACCTAGAGACCAGTGACACACTGCTTCTTTCCTTATAATATGAAGATACACCATACGCACATGATGTGCTCTTAAAGCCAGTCAGTGCTTTTTTAGTTTACCAACTAAAGAGACATGCTTACATTCCCACCTCCTCCTCCTCCTCCTCCTCCTCCTCTTCTTCCTCCAAGTGTCCTGCGCTATAAATACCCCCTGCATACTGCTGGGCCTGCCACCAAGGCTGTAATTTCTGCAGTCATTAGGAACCTAATCACAGTAGACACGTCGGCCTTGAGACTGTCGCTGCAGCTGTGGAATGTGACTAAGAGCAGCTTCTACACCGCCCATCTCTTTCCCCGGCCTCCCAGCATGACTGCGGGAACCACATCAGACGCTGGAAGTCTGGAGACTGTGGTCCTGTTTGAATTAGGATGAAGTCTGAGTTGAACTGTACAGTTGGGAGTTCTTGTTCACAAAACCTCAGACCAACATCACGTTAGGATTATACAGTATGTGTCTCTCTCGTTTTGTTGGCTTTGGAGGCCGATAGCGTGCGGATTTGTTTTCGCCAAATAAGAGCAATTGCTGCCGGTTAACTTGTGGATCAAGTGAGAGACTGTTGTCTGCTGTAGCCTTGCCAAAAGACTTGACAAAGTAGCATTGATTGATCCACGAGACACATCGAGCACAGCCTCCCGCTTTCGATGGACCGGCACCCAGAATGCTGTAAAGCAGCTGCTCTCCTCCGTCTTTCTCCTTCTCTCTCTTTCTCTCTCTCCTCAACCTTGGTGAAGAGAGACTGCTATTTAATAAGCGACCTTCTCATGCTGTTAGCCACTATGGGAATGTGCAAGTCAATTAGTCTATCCTGAAGACCTGTTCCCTCAGTGCTAAATGAAGCAAAGTTAGAAGAACTTGGCAACTGATTAGAAATGAATTCCTGCTCCAGTTTTCTACTGCACCATTTCTTATTTTGATGACATTAATTACTCAGGACAGTAGCTTCTAATGCCCCATAATTAATGAAATGCCATCATAAAGTGGCTTCTTTTTCTAACTGTAAATTAACTGTTGATAGCCTGTGAGATTTTTTTTTGTTGCTTTTTTTTTGACCTTTCATCATTTTAAGTTTCTTTCTCAAATAAGGTGCAGGGCGGCACATTGGTGCGGTGGTTAGCACTGTCGCCTCACAGCAAGAAGGTCCTGGGTTCGATCCCCGGGTCACCCAGGGTGCCTT
>JAQQZR010000019.1:2076219-2093134 GCA_030068235.1 Notoglanidium macrostoma
CTCGCATTCACACCTATGGGCAATTTAGAGTAGCCAGTTGACCTAATCTGCATGTCTTTGGACTGTGGGAGGAAAACGAAGCACCCAGAGGAAACCCACGCATGCATGGGGAGAACATGCAAACTCCACACAGAAAGGCACACTGGGTGACGCAGGGATCGAACCCAGGACCTTCTTGCTGTGAGGCGACTGCACCACCATGCCACCACCAGTAATTTTTGATCAATAATTCTATATTTACATCGATTCCTTCTCTCTAAACTGTTCAAGCATGCACACTCACCTCCCCTGCTGTCAGTGTGAGGCGCAATGTAGGCGCGGTTTCAACAGGATTTCAGAAAAAAGTCCCTTTGGCTCTCTCGTTATAGCGCAAAACGAAAGACCTTGTCACACCAGACCCTCCTCGAGTCACTCGGAGGGTTATCATGGAGGAGGAAGATCTACCATATCGAACCGCATTGCATCATATTTTTTTGCATTGCATCCTATCGTGTTAAATCGCATTGAATTGATTCAAATCGTGTCGAACCGCAGTAGGGGTCATATCACATTGGTATGCAATGCATGTAATGTGTATGTAATGCATTGAGATCAGTCTCTGTGATGGAGATGCAAATCCCTAGTGGCCTGTAAAATGACTGACAGTCAGTACATCCAAACATAAACAAGCGTTATGGATGGGAAGTCTGTTTTCCAAATGCTTTCTCAGAGACTTTTGCTAAGGCCACCATTGATGTTGGTTTTTTATTTTACCATGTTATACCTGTATTCCAGTTTATTTGTACAAGTAAGGAATAAAAACAAATCCACTACTGGAACCTTTAACAGAAAGCAAGTTTACTGATAAAGGTGGAAATGATGCGTCTTTAAACGTAACGCTTCTTCGGCTAAGCTGGCACTAACTCGTTTGTCAGAATATTCAGCCAACTCTTCTGAGATGCTTTGGAAGGCTTTGCAACAATATGTTGAGTCTTCTGCTCCATAAGCACCGCTCCTAGCTGAAGGCACTGATCCGTAAATGTATTTGTCATAAATAATATGTCAAATGTTTGTAGTAGTGACATTACAACCATGAGAAATTTAAAACATGCTAAGGAGTGTATGGTCTGGGGAATAAGCAGTATTTTGAAACTCTGCCAGTGATGAATTATGTATAAATATATAAAAAACAAACAAACAGCAAGGAAAAGGCTGTTTTTGTACAGTATGAGCCTGTTAGAGGATGGGAGTATCAATATACAGACACACGGTAACACATACGTCTTAGTTCATCTGATAACGTCTTGACTTAACATTGTCAGTGGAGGCGTGCAGGGCAAGAAATAAATGCCCTATTTTTTGTTATTTTTTTATTTATTTTTTTTTATCACCACCTTTGCTGCTGTTGCTGGGTGACCGTGACTGGCAGCTGATCAATCCCACAGGTCGGCAGAGGTTCCTATCGATCCCGGCTGATGGAATCTGAGAAACTGTCAGAACCTATTTAGTGTCCACTCACTAAGCTCTTTTTCTTCCTCACGCCCGAAAAACAAGACCTTTCTTATGTTAATCCAGTTGAATTGACAGGTTTTTTACCATTCACTTTTAGTTCATTAGATCGAATGTTTTAGGCAGAATTTTTAATGAAATCTATTCAAATGGGTCCCCTTTCTCTGGTAAGCTGTGTTACTCCGTCTAAAACGTAATGCTGTTGCTGACATGTTTATTCTTTCTTTTTTCTTTACGTACGTTTTCATCAGTGACCTTGCCACTCCAGCCAAGAAGACAAATGCAAACGAATGTCTTTGCTTCAATCCAGATTTCATCCCTTTGTGTCCGTTTACTAAGTATAACGGCGCAAGACAGCAAATTGAGTCTCTTTTGTTTGCGTCGTATGGGATCAGACGCTCTGTCACTCCAGACCGCTAGCGTTCGCCGTGACACGTGGCTCTGGAAAAAAGAAAAGGAGTCAATGGAATACAACAGGATAGAAAACTTCAGGGTCAACAGCAAGCATACAAAGACTTCCTTTATTCATTTTTTGGTGAATTCGAGTAGGAATGGTGGTGTGTTAGGTACCAGTCATGAAGCAGAAGGCATTAATTCTTTTGGATTGTTCCCCGATTTTCTCCCTAATTTAGTCATCAGGCATTCTCCCCGTCACATGACACTACCAACCTGGGAGGGCGAAGGCCATCACATGCTTCCTCCGAGGCGTACGAAGCTAGCCGACCGCATCTTTTCGAACTGCTGCACACGGACCGCGCCATCCGCGCCCCTCTGTACACACGTGCTCACAGACGCCCGTGATTGGCTAATGTCACTGTGTGAGTGGCTGGCGAGAGAGGATATGCCTCTCTGAGAGCACAGGCCAATATTGCTCTCTTGAGCTCCCGGCCGTGGATGGCTATGGCAACACCAGGGTTCGAACTCACGATGATCGGGCGAACGCTTTTTCTATTGCGCAACTCGGGAGCCCGAGAAAGACGTTAATGACGTTAGTGATGATCTTGTCCATGAAACATTTTTAATCGAAGTTGTCTCCAATCAGAAATGTCTATAGACAAAGATATCTCCATCAAGCCATCACGTGACTTTACTGGAAAACAAACGAAGGTTTCTGTACGCTTGCACTTGATTTGTTCTATGCACGCGCCGTTTGTGCAAAACAGAACATTTTCTGATCTGTGGCCAATCATTTCCGTTTGCATTTGTGCAGGTTGAGAAACACAGTGGTGCTTTCAACAGGGCAAATGCAGCAAAGCTGCCCTTGAAATTTTGGTTCACAGGCCATCAAATGTAACGGTGATTTAAAACATTTGCAGCAGAAGAAAGAAGTTGAGATACTTTTATACTTACAATAACGCTGTATTTGCTTTTTAATAGTAGTACCAGTAGTAGCGGTGGTTGTCGTAACAGTAGTAGTATTAATAGGGGTTCCTCAATCTTTTTTTCTTTTTTTAACACATGTCTAAACACAATACAACCACAAAAGCTGTAAATGAGAATCAGAATCTTTTGTATAGAACAAAGAATCAAATACAGAACGTTTTATAAAACCTGGTGGAAGAAAATTTGAAAATGAACATACAAACATTTGAAATGATAGCAGTCAGGATTATTTTATTCACTGCCATCTCAAGGGTGCAACAGTGGCATTATGAATCGGTATAAAATGAGTGTGTTTGTTATTTGAAAAAGAATGAGATATTATGTAACCCTGGTAATTTAACTAATGCCACATCAGTAGTTCTCCAGAGGGTAACAAAGCGATGTCATTATTACCCACTTGTACAGCTTTGCCTCTCTGAATGATTCAGAAGGCCCTTGGGGTAATGTGGAATGCCAAACACAGATACGCTTGTTGCACCGTAATTTCATTTGGATGCCTTGTGTCTCTTAAAATAATGCTTTGGACAAGGAGCAAACGCAAATTTGTAATGTAAGGAAGCTCACCAATTCACTGAGAAAAATCCATCTCTGCCATCACTCACCATGAGATGTTTTAACCAATGTTTCAGCAATCAATGCACCGGAGTAATTAGTTAACAAATCTAGGGTTTGTTTTCACGCCAGCTTGAACTGCCTGCTTAATTACAGTGTAGTCTAAACAACCTGGCCAGCACATAATGTTCTGTGGATGGAATCATCAAGAACTAAAACGAATCCTTTAGCTCGAATTAAATTGGAGTTGAGGTTAACAAAATACAACGCTCGAGAAGGAATAATTGCCCTAACAGCTTTGCTGCCCTAACATCAGCGCTGTAATTTATGCCCTACGTTGATCTTTCTTCCATTTGAAAACAGGAGCCGAGTGAAGGGCAGGAAGCACAGGTGTGCCTGAGGTCAATTTTAATTGACTTTCTAAAAACTCTGCTTAAGAAAGCGCTAATTATCGTGCTTCTATGAACCACCGGTGTGTCTAATCCTAACCCTAGGTTAGGCCATCAAAAGAGCACCATGCAAATTGGAAAACTGACATACTTTCATTAGTGAGAAAATGATCAAATTGGGGTGTTAGAGGAAAATAATCAGTGATGTTCTCAACAAAGTGGAGTTACTGTTAACATACTGAAGTACCACAATGTTTTCCTATAACAGCACGGCCTGACGTGCTCTTTTATACCACGGCAAAAATTATATATATTTTTCACATCATATTTTTTTTATCCATTTATAGTTACATTTTAATCTTACATCCTCACTTACGCTACAGTAGCTATGAACAGTCATTCCCTCAGCGACCTCTATTTTCCCGAGGTGCACGGCTCTTCACAGAGCACGCATTCATGGTGGAACTGCGTTTGAATTATGCGTGGATTTTCCCCACCCTCGTCCTACAGTATGTTGCTAGGCAACTCCTGCCACGAGAGCCATGTGCTGCGAGTCCCAATCCTCATCACAGTCATGCGCTATTAAATCCAGCAGCACCTCTTCTCACTCTCATACACATCAAAGAGGTTAACGGACATTAGACACACTCCGTAGTCATGAAGTGCTACATTCAGCACGTCTTCATTGTGAGATGATGATAAATGGCCTGCCCTCAGGGCAACCACACGGCATCATTGATCAGTCAGTCATGGACTCGTGTGTGTCACAGCGGTCAAGGTTTTGAGTTTTAAATGCATCTTCCTTTTGTTTGTCCTACACGCACACGCATCTTCAAGTTGACCCAGACAGACGTGACATATTAGAAACGATTAGAAAGCATTCTCTCAGCATCCATCCTTCATCAAAGCAGAACCTCTTCGAAAGAAAGGATGGGGGGGGATAAAAGAAAATAGCTCTCCGGGCCACAAACCCCTTCTATTTTTTCCTGCTTCGACACTAATGCAGCCTGAAAGGATTCCATGTCTTTTCTGCTGTGCACACAGTCTCAGTACTTGTTTTCCTTCTGTCTTTGTTTCCCATTCTCTCTCGTCCTCTTACTGTACGAGTGTAACAGCCACCGTTTTGTCACATCACTCACTCACCGTTTACGGCTTTTGTTTGCCCAAGCGCCGACACTCCTGATTTCAGTTCCGTGCTGGAATTTAAGCAGCAAATACAACATGGCTGAGTGGAGACACATGACTGGCACTAATCCTAACCGACGTAATAACCTTCTTTCTGTTACACGATGAGGAAAGAACGTTGAGCAAAGCTGGTGTGTCCATGTGGGCAAATATAGGCAGTTGCTTCAGTGTAGCAAACCCTTTCAGCCACCTGCTCACTCGGTGTCAGAGTCCACAGCGGAGCTTACAGTGTTGGGAAAAGTTCAACTTTTTAGAAAGTCTCGTCACACACTTTCTTTTTTTTTTTTTTAACTCTCGACCAAACAGGTTGCAAGTCGGAAGGCGTGGCAGGATAACTTAAAATTTTTAAGTCTATTTTTCTTTCCCGGCAAATTTGCTGTTGTAGGAATTTCCCAGCAGTACCATATAAGAAGAATAAAAACAATTAGGAATAATGCGGTTACAGGAAAACTGTCAACTTCAGGGTGGCAACAGTAACGTCACACCACTTTGTCCTTGATTAATTTCTTACAACAGCCCGAGTGTTTAATTTTGTATTTAACGAGTGCTACATTATTTCATTAAGACGTACGGTACTGTGCAAAGTCTTGAGCCACCGTATTTTTTTTAAAAGTAAATACGACTTCAAAAATGACGGCATTAAATCTTTCTACTTAAAAGGAAAACACTACAACTTGCAGTAAACAGTAATAAAGTAAACAAAGACAGTATTTGGTGTCACGACCCTTTGCTTGTCTTTTTTTTCCTAAATAGTAATCCGAGGAACAGCGTGTGCAGTTTTATGAGGAAATGAGCTGTAGGTTTTACTGAGCATCTTGGAGAATCTGCCACAGTTCTTCTGAAGGCTTTGACTGTCGCACTTGCTTCTTTTCTTGTTCTTTATGTATTTTATTTTATTTTTTTTGGAAAAACTGAAAAGTAGTCTCTTACATAACATGTTGCTTTCTTTACCGCCATACAAACATTAGGAAAGGTAATGTTTGGAAATTCGGAAATGTTTTTGTACTGACTCAATAATCCAGAATATCTATAACAAAATTTGTACTAAATTTACAGGGGGGCTAAATATTTTTGCACAGTACTGTATATAGTTGTTCTTGCTTATTGAATATGAGGTTGCTTTCACATGATCAGTCAGAATGGCACATTCCAACCCTGACTTTAAAAGCGCCCTGGTTGCTCGGAGCAGAACCCAGTAGCCTTGTGAGTCATTGCACATTGCAGACATCAAAAATGAAAGCAGTGTTGGCCTTCGACTTCATCTCTCGAGTTGCGTATTGTATATCTGAAGGTTATAAAATATGCCATTTAAAATGAAACGGTTACAAATTACTTCCCACTGCTGGGTTAGTTTAATTTCACTGGAAATGAAATAATGTTTTGTTTTGTTTTTCCCCATGTTTTTCAGCTATGGAGTTCCATGAGAATCTTCATGACATGGCGGTGAAGGAGGGTCTGAAAGGCCGAAAGCTCCACAAGGCAGAGGAGAGCTTTACCTGGAACATAACTATTCTAAAGGTGAGCACCGCATGTACCGTACCTCTTTCTTCCTCCCGTTCTCTTCTCTCTGACCTTTTTCATTTTACTCCCTCTCGTTCTTTTTTCTTCGCCCCCTCGTTTTCTCTCACTCTCACTTTACACTCCGCTTTATCTGAACTGCCTTCTCACATTCTGGAAGTCACTGGAACCTCCCCTGCAATACGGCACCTGAAGCAGGCGCTATTTATGGGACGTCGTGTCTAAATAACCGACAAGAACAAACCGATTTTTTCCCCCTTCAGGGGTGGAGAAAATAGATTTTAAAGCAGATTTCATGTCCAGGGTATTAGCTTTTAGCTTAGTCACCAAAACATGGAGCTGCCCAGCTGTGCGGAGCAAAACAATCTGAAGCTGTAAACAAGCATTCTGTTGTGTCATTCGAGTAATCCGGTTATCTGCAACTCAGTTCAGACTTTTCACACAGTCCTGATGTAAGAACGTTTCAGATGCCTGCAAAGATCCAGCTCAAGCCGGTTCGAATGATGAAGCAGATCGATGTTCGGATATGATGACCAAATAACGGTGATCCCCTGTCGGAAAATGAAACAGCCGCTTCCCGGTGTGTTTTATCATGACGCAAGAGAAGAACTGTTTCACTCAACCATTTAAATGTGTCGTAATAGATATGGACGTAGAGTGGACAGCGAGTGACCCTGGAGATTTCGTTCACTTAGAACGCGAAGTTTAAATAGTGTGCGGTGTAATTATTCCCACTAAATGCTGAATATGTCAGGCCTTTCCTCTGTAATAATAACTACTTAGCCCTTAACACAAATCACATTTGCATATGCTAATTAAACATTATACTATGTGCAAAAGCTGCCCTTTGATTACAGCGCGGCCCCTCTGTCGTTTCCCGTAAGGTCATTCCCGTTGTTTATCCTGGCGAAGAACCTTGCCAGACTACATAATTAATTAGAGTGCGCGGCCAGAGCGAGTCTGTGGAGGATTTTCAGGTTGAAATCTGTCAACTTTTCCGAGTCAGTCCGAGAGTGTAAGCGCTACAGTGTCATGTCGGATTGGATGGATGCTGGAGAAAGCTATTCCTTTGACAGTTCCAGAACTTAATGTGCCTAAAATTTATCTTCGATGGTTGTTTTTCCTTCATTTCTTATCGAATTACACATATTTGTTTTTGCCTAGCCAGTTTGCAAACTGCATTCTGTTGCCCTCGGGATACATAAAACGCCATTACGGCAATCGACAGTTCTCATGAATAGAACAATTAAAGGAAATCATTTTCTATTTTTTTTTTATTGGTTTTTCTGTCAGCAGAATCACTTAGAATTATGCCAAACAACAAGGACCGCTTTTCCTGACGCTGTGTCCGGGTGACGTTCCATACTTCTTGTATTCCTTCATACGATTCTGTCCTTCTGGTGCTGTCTCTACAGGGTCAGGCGGACCTGCTGAAGCACGCGCGGGCCGAGGTGCTGGAGAACCTGAAGCAGGTGCACTATGCTGCACTCACCTGCAACCTAGCCAAAGGGATAACGTCGTCCAGCTCCGAGTCTAGTTCCCGCCGCAGCCTGGGAGCCATTCCAGAGAGCATGTCACGAGAGGACAACGCCAGCGATGATGAGGAGAACTAAGGGCTTCCTGAGCTTCCTGAAGTCCTACTGAGAGTCTGGCATTACAGGGGACAAGTAGAGTGGTCTAGAGATAAAGAGGAAGCCGGGCTGTTGCACAATCTGTGTCTCTTTTACACTTTTTATCATTCCATACCCTTTGGGCCGACAAACAAACCTCCCTGTCGGCCCCCTTCCCCCGCCCAAAACCTCAATCCTCTCCACCCAACTCAGGGTAGTCTAACAGGACTACTTTATTTCCTGAGCCTGCTGATTGCCTTGCTAATGTGCTGGCACAGTGTTGTGATTCACTGCAGTGTTAAACTCAGACGTGCACTTACAGAGCCTCAGTCCGGGACCGCCTATAAGCACAAATTTAACGGATTCAGAGGACGCCGAGAACGATCCGAACGAGAGAATGCGAGTCGAGCTGTTTACAATAACAAACTAATCCATGTTCTGTCTGCCAAAACAGTATGTGTGTATATAAAATCTAAATATATATATGGAGAGCTGTTACCTTTTTTGCTATGTGCGCCATTTGAACGGAGGAGATTTATTTTGTTAGGATGAACAGCTGTTTTAAAGAGAATATTTTATTTGCGTGAACACGTGCGGAAGATGAGCAGGAAGATGGAATGTATGCCACTCACGGGTCGTCCGATGAAACGCACGCTACCTTCACTGAGGAAATGTGTGTTCCAGGTACACGGTTAGCTCCTAGTCACCGTTACTGTTATGACTGCAATTACAGTTTCAGGGAAATATTTGCCTACTGGTTTGCTAGAGGGAAAGCTCCTTTCCATGTGATTTGCCTAAGCTAAGCCTGCCTAACATCAACCCACAAGTCTATCACTCTCTCCGGTGTACATCTCCGGCTCATCGCGTCGGTCTTCTCAGCGTGCCGATCTACTGTAGGACCCAGTGAACCACTCCCATTTCAAGTTCCATCATCTTAGCAGACCGTCAAGAAACGGAAACCGATGTTGTTTGATACGTTTCAGTGCTGTAAAAGTCGGTGTCTTTTTAATTGTAGTTCAATCATTTATACCAATGGGGGAAGCGGGTTAGTTTTGAAGCAAAATAGCAGTTTTGTTTTTAACCCCGTTCACTCCTGAAAGCTCTGAAATAAATCGTGTTGAATAAGTACACTTCGGACTGTTTCACCTTTTTTCAGTATTGTTACGCCAACTGAAGTAATTACTGACTATGTGTATGTCTCTTTTTCAGCATGTGGATAGTTATGTAGTTATGCACTGTCTACTCTTTGTTATACTTACATGTTGCATTCTGTGGACACAAATCAATCATTTTAAAACCCAAAACCAAAGTCTGGATACTGGGCAAAGCTTAAAGCTTAAATTCGTTTAAATCAGGCTGCGTGTAATTTACTGTGCTTTCTATTAGTGTTTTATTCTGATTGCCAAGTCAGAGCGAACGTCATACTTTTCCTCCGTTCGCTGTTTGGTTTCACATTGCATATAATTCAATTGGCTGAGGCGTGTGTACTGAAAACATACTCATAAAACTCTATATGACCGGTCGGGAATACAGCAACTGTGGGACGGAGAATACCGACTCAGCGCTAAATGAATCAATAGGTAATCCCACGAGTAAGTATTTTAAACCGTTTTGTGTTTCACAGCAAAAGTTTGCTTGTTGTCTGATCGTCAGTCCATATATCTGGAACAAATGGCATTTCCGCAGCTCTACATCTCTGTCCTTTGGCCTTTTAACCCAAAAGCCACAAAGCTTGATTCACTTCCTGCAGTCGGGTTGGTTCAGAGTCGAATCACTGTCTCACTGCGACCAAGATAACTTGACAGCGGACCAAGACCACCTCACTCAGATGTTTTTTTCCCGCACCCGAGTGTTATTGCTACGTTCTCACCTGCATAAAGAACCACACCAAGAGGAAAAACACACCAAGGTTCCATTCAAACCGACAAACTCTGCATAAGTGAAAGCACTCTAAGATACAGACCTCTCTGTTTTGTGTTCCAAGATTGGATTGCGGTCTACCGAACGTGTGACTACATGCATTGTAAACCTGGAAATCGGCATGGCTTTTATGTGCTTCAATAAAAATAAGTCTCCTACAAGAAGGTAGAGATCAGCCTCAAGTGCAAAAGGTAAATACCTTTTTTTAGTACCTGTCGAGCACCAACAAATCAGAGATGGCGTCTATTTTAACGCAGTCTACTCTTAGGAATTTAGTCAGGGTGTGTATAAAAAAAAAAAAAAAAAAAACAAGTATTATACTCCATGGAATAAAAATTTCCCAAAATGAAGTAAAAATGTAAATCAAACTTTAACAAGCTGCCTTGTAAAATGTCATTACTGGCTGGAGAGACGAGCAAGGGGGGAAAAAACAGCGGCCAGAACTCTTAGTTCTTATGTCAGCATTTTTGTTGTTGTTAAGCACTCAGTGATGACACCTTTGAGAAATCACGTACACACTCCACCTGGCTTAACCTTCAGGCTATTAGCTGAATAACACTTGGCATGTACTTGTGAGCTTGCAGAACTGTCGTAATAAATAACAGATGCAATGAAAGTTTCAAACAGATCTCTACCAGCCAAGGAAAAGCAAGACAGGCCTTCGTCCTAAGGGATCTACCTCCAGCATACAGGATCCGAGCAGATCTGGCAGGACACATACGCTGCTATTGACCACCGTGCCGTTCAGGACTGGCGAGTGAGAGAAGGCCTGAGGATGTGTGGATATGGCTTCCTGTCACTCTGAATGGGCTCACACATTGCCGTCTCTTGTCCTGAGCCGTTGTGTGCCGCTAAGTGAGACTTTACCTTCTTGCTCTGGCTAGACGAGCAACTGTGATGACAAATCCAGTAGTCTGGTAGCCATTTTTCCAAGACCTGTCTCAGAACATCAGCCAGTCCGAGGATGAAGAATGTTATAAGCACTACATCTCTCGGGAAAGCTCAACATGCTTGGAGGAGACACTGCTACAGCACTGCTTTGTATACATTTTCTAACAGACAACCAGGATTGATTAATTGATTAATCTTTTATACAGTCTAGTATTGAAGACAAATGATATGTAAGTTTGGGGACTGGCCAAATTAAATCATGTTATCGCTACCAATCCTGGTTCTGATTTATTTTTCTCTATCTCTTAAAGTTGTTAATCATTTCCACCTGCTTTTACACATCTGAATAACCTCTTGAACCTTTTGCATGACAGGCTTAGAGTGACTTGATGGACGGAGAGGAAACGAGAGGGTGGTGGCTGGTTGCATTGTCGTGGCAACAGTTTGAGGTAGTTATTCTGGAGCTAAAAACAGATAAGGCTGCAGGAACTAACTCGCATTGCTCAATCGAGTGCTGGAACACGCAAGGACGCCATGTTCGATCCAGCACCAACTTTAGTTTGGTTTTGCTTGAATAGACCGAAAAAAATGGCGGACAAGTAAAGACTTGACCTTTTTCTTTTAATTCTTTGTGTATCTACAAAAACTACGTCGTAATTCCTGAGCAGGTCCACTTTTTAGATTGGCAGATGACTGTTGCGTTCATCACCTCACCACTTACAGTGCTTGATCCCTTGATATCTGGAATCCACCATCACCTTTCTGGATATAACTGAATCTTAACCAAATCTCTGAAGTCCTTTATTTTCGCTTTTTCTTTCAGGAACATTAGGAAAGTTGATCATTAAAAAAAGAAAATGCATAAGGTAGAGCAAAGAAAAAAGCCAAAAACAGACATTGATCATGTGCATCTGTTTTTAATATGTAAAATATGAAAATATATTATCATATACAAGAATGCCCTGCATTATGTTCTCACTGCACCTGAAGCTTTTAACAGTCACGCCAGTATTATACGTCTTACTTTCTTTTCTTCAAATGTTTATTCCTTATGAAAAAATCTTTTGTAGCCCCTGTTAAAAAACAAAGAAAACATCATTTTGGGGTACTTTCATGCCAGATTTCATGTGATTTCATTTTTATTGCAATCCTAATGCTTACACCCGAAATGCAAAGTACAACTAAGAATGAATGCAAGCTAAATAAAGGCATTAGCACCAGCTTGTTTTACTGGTAACCAAGCACTGTTAGCATTCACTCGCTATTAGCAACATTGCCTTTAGGAAGACGGAAGAGGGTCCGGAATTGCCCGATATTATGCGTTGTGCTTTCTTTGTGATAAATGGGTCTGTCCTCTGTAAATGTTATTACAAAGTAAGACTCTAAAGCTTATAAAGATAGCTGTGAGGATCTCTTGTAGCCGGCTGCTTGTCGGTGTTGTTTTAGAGGAGGCTACATTAGCGAGGCGGACGTTGTTCCCGACTGCAGGTTTGGATCCTGCGTTGGATCAACACGGTTGAGTGAGCGGAACATTAACAGAACCGGCCAACAATTGATGGCAAAGTGAAATCTTATCCAAACACAAAGAGTGCCAGGTTAAAGCGCTGCCAAAAACCCGAGTCTGAATTTTCATGTGTGTGTGTGTGTGTGTGTGTGTGTGCATGTGGCTAGAAGTGTATAGCTGCTGGCATAACTGAATACATCAGTTTGTTTCATGCCTGATCCTGAATTTCGCACTGGTGTGCTGCGGATTATAAAACTGTGTGTGACTGGCAGTATCAGTCAAGTCAAAGCACATAAAATCACAAGCTGGGATGGCTTAGCCAAGTCAACATCGATCTACTCCGCACAATACATTCATTTTATAGTGTGCCAGAGAGCCGCGGAGTTCACACGATGCTCTTTCACAAAGCAATGTCCAAATCCACGTCCAATTGCGAGACCTTTGACTCGCTTGCTGATGGTTTTGATTCCCTCCTAAACCAGGCTCCGTTCCAATCAGCCCTGCAATTCCAGAAATCACATTGCCCTTTTTTTAACGGCATGCCCTTTGTTTGCGTGTGCACCCATTCGTGCCTGATCTCTCTCCCTGTAGTCAGCCCTCACTGGCTCTCAATTATCGTCATGGCTTTCACTGTGCCTTTTCCTGTCCAGTTGATTGAAGAGGAGCCGCTGTAACATGTCATTCAAATCTCCCTGTTTACAGTTTAGAGCCCTAGAGTCAAACACGTTAGCTGTCTTTTTTTTGTAAAGGAGTATTTCACACCCGGCTTGCTGCTAAACTGACCTCTCTTAGTCACCCTGTCTCTCTCTGATGGGTGACTTTGAATACAAACAGCCGCCAAATAGCCTCCGTAAATGCCTACATACAGACACTGTTCACCGGCTAATGGGGGTGGTTTTTATCCCTTCTCATTCCTGTACAAAAAGCCATTTAGGCAGCCTCAGAGTTCAACAACAAAAATAAAGGCAGAGAAGTGCCTTAAGTGTATGTCTGGTTTCCTTCAAACATAATAGAGCTCCTGCTTAAGCTAGTCACTTCATAAAAGGTTTAATGTGGCACAAATCTCTTGACTTGTGTGTGCGCAGACATCCATTTTCTGCTTTTAGCAAAGACAGCAGTCCAAAGAGTCAGCGTGTATCAGCTCTGTTTCAAACTTAAACTTGTGACCCGACCAGCCAAGAAGCATCTGCTACAGGGATTGGATGCCTGCAGCACAGCATTCTTTCGTGTTTGCTCTGTTCAAACACCAGACTCGACTCAGTAAAGACGTGAATATTGGCATTCGACAGAGCTGTCGAAGCACCCAAAACATAGCAGTCTGTCGGCTCACCAGGATCGGAAATACCCATCCCTGAGTCGGGCTCTAATTACGGCGTATGTTGACACAAACCCTTATTCCCAGGGGTCAAGAAGTCATCTGAGCCTTGATGACAAAGATACATAATGAAATATTACGGGCATCGGATTCTGTGCCATGATTTATACAGTAGTTTAATAAGTCAAGGGTCCTGATGCCAGCTTCAGTGCATGATGTTAAGAATAATCGTAAACAGTTTATACCAATTAGCTGGACGAAAACCAGCCAAAATCAACAAACTCTTTGACTTCGTGACTTCGGATTAACCCTCAGGACCATTTTTCTTAGAAAACGACAGTCCTGGGATTGTAGAAAGAAGGATGTTTTCCACTAACAGAGTCACGGAAGAACTAACAGTATTTCTTAGTCAATAACACAATGCCCACTTGTTTGGAATCAGGCAACAGTATGGCCTTCATTTTGGACGGAAGCTACAAGTGTTCTTCTGCTTCCCTTTGCAGTACAACAGAGCTCTGTTTGCTTCCATCTGCTGTAATGCTGCCCCATTCTGGTCAACCCCACACAAGGCTGACCTCACCGGATACGCTTGTTAGAATAAGGCAGCGTTTCAATTCTGAATGTATCTCTATCTCCAGCTTTGAGTGTTGGGACCGGAATTCAAAGGGTGCCATCACTGATCTGCTGTAGCCGCACGAACTGGACGCTTTTTTTTTTTTGATGGATCTACGCAATCGTTTGGCTTTTACTCAAACGGAGTCATCGGCGAACCGTTTGAATGAGGAAGGATGTTACGAAGGTTAGACAAAAAGGAATAGGATATATTTGGGGCAACTCTCAAGCCTTGCTAAGCAGCTTTGTTTTGTTCTTAGCCTTTCCAGAGTCTGATAGACTAGCACAGGTTCTTCCATGAAAAGCAAAGCTCCTGTGCAGAATTCTATAACGGAGTGTTTCCCTGTTAGAAAGGGGTCGGAGTAGAACGCTTTCGTAAAGTGTTCTAGACTTTTTTCCCAAAACATTTTGCTTGCAATCGTAAGGGAAGAGGCTGCAAAGTGGCCACTTTCCAAAGGGCTGCTGGCTGAACTGAAAAAAGTTTTCAGACCTCTCAACTTTTCAGAAAAGCACCTAGTGACGTCAGGCTTTTTTTCAACCTCCTGAACAGTCAGGTCACACGTTAGGGGGCAAGCGAGAAAGCAAACATAGAGGACAGAACTACCAGTAAAAAATGGGACATTTTTGGGACATTCCCCGGTACAGGAACTGTGGCTGCATACAGTCAAGACGTACGGACCGTTCAAATACTCATAATTTCCTGCCTCCAAAGCTACAGCAAGGGCAAACAACCTCCTCATCATCGGTTACAACCAATCGTTTCATCTGCATTACTGATAATAAATCCAAACTAGAGAGCACGGTACTTGTTAGAGGGTTGGTGGATACAAACAAAGAGTAGTGTTTGTGGTTACAGTGTGTGCATTATGCATGCTGCTTTTTTTTTCATATCCTAAAAAAACCAAACAAGCAAGTGCGAAAACGCCTCAAACAAGATTGCAATCTTCTACACTAACGTGTCAGTCTGTATTAGGTGTTTAGGATTAACAGTGTTTTAGTAGCATACAGTGTTACCAATCGAATTAAATATGTACCGCTAACAGGAAATTAAGTGAGTCCGTTTTTTCTGTTATGTTTGATAACTGACTGGTACTTGTCCAACACATTGTCAATCTACGCCTCTTTCATCCCGCCTCATTAAACTCTAATTTGCACCTCCGTGAAAGAGTGAAAATCAATGCTGTGGGGGATCGCGATGCTTGTGTTTGCCTACAGCTCGAAAACACTTCCCACGAGAGGGAGGCGAGTGCTGTAAATGTTTACGCGCGAAGGTTCAACCCTCTGTTTCTCGAAAATCAGCTCTGACTCACAACTGGCAGGCGTGAGTGTGCTCAGCTCCACCAGCTTCTGTTTGACAGTGACCACAAAACATATGAAGGTGAAGCCCATATCTAAATCTGTACACGGCTCTCCTGGGTTAAAGAGTAGCAAAATTTACTGATTATCTGGCAGAACATCAAAAGTGGTTACACTAGATTCTTTTGTTCTGGGGTTTCATTTTGGAATCACCAATGCTGCTTTCACACTTCAGGTTTTTTCTGAACTGCCAGTTATACATGTAATCCTACAGGAAGCAGCTGCAAGGTGGGCGAATGGGGGCGCCTTCAAAAAGTGTTGCCTCCGGCGTTTTTTAGGTCCCGGAGGAGCGTTTCCAATAGTTGAAAAAACTTTTCGACTTGTCAGAAAAGCACCAAGTCAAGTGTTTTTTTTTAAAAAAAACCTTCTGGGCAGGTTTGGGGGTAAGTGAGAAAAAAACAAAATGGAGGACAAAATGATGGAGCGAAATGAGTAAATCTGCTCAAAAAACGAGATTTACATCATGCTGAATCAAAAATATTTCATTCCCAGTATTCCAATGCTGTAACTGAATATAAGAAAGAGTCTTCTTTATTTTTTTTTGTTATATTTTTGGATGTTCACCTGTAGGTGATGTGACCCACTTTAACTGTGGCTGCATACAGTCATGTCACAGACAAATGTTCTTGATTTTCTTCCTCCAAAGCTATAAAGGCACGCAACGTCCACGGCGCCAGTTAAACCAGTCTTAGAGAGTTAGCTAGAGCACAAGCTAGGCTAGTTAGCCAATTCTAACTAGAACAGAAAAGAGTGTTGTGGTTGAAATAGCTGTGGTGTGGTGTGGAGAAATAAAGACTCAGAATTCTTTGAATTGGAAAAAAATTCTTTGAAATTTTGCAAACCGTTTAAAGTCTACAATGAGTCTCGACTTTGACTCAGTCTTGCTTGCATTCAGCAGCCTTGCGACTCTGTCTTGACTCGGTCTCGGCTAGTCCTGGTCTTGGACTTGACAAACGTCCGACGTGGATGAGGATGGAAGGAATAACAGCTGCATTTTCAGTCCCTTCATCATTGAGAAGCTGAATAAGAAAATATACATCCATGTAGCGGCATGGTGGTGCGGTGGTTAGCACTGTCGCCTCACAGCAAGAAGGTCCTGGGTTCGATCCCCGGGATTTCTGTGTGGAGTTTGCATGTTCTCCCCGTGCATGCGTGGGTTTCCTCCGGGTGCTCCGGTTTCCTCCCACAGTCC
>JAQQZR010000019.1:2094537-2107514 GCA_030068235.1 Notoglanidium macrostoma
CCCGCCTCTCACCCCAAGATGCTGGGATTGGCTCCAGCTTCCCCGCGACCCAGACGGATAAAGCGCTATAGATAATGAATGGATGGATGGACATCCATGTAGTCTCCTCATTTGCCGTGTGCACTGTATAAATGTCCCAGAGTGTGTGTGGTGTCCAGCTTACACAATGTAGAAGCACATTTTTTGTTGGTGTTTGCATCAGCCTGTAATTGTAGTATGCCAAATGGCTTTTTCCAAACATTAGGCACACTAGTTCTATATTCAGTTGCTATAGTCTCCTGCCAAGTAATGCTTGCCTTATGAAGTATGATGATTTTCTATAACGTTAGATCCGATATATCTGCATCACAGCAGGAGGGATCTGACCAGCTGAAGCTACTATTAAAGTTTTCATCTTTAAATATTGGTGTATTAAGACGTTTTTGCAGATATTCTCCAGGCACACAGAGGGATTAAGATAAAGACAGGAAACCATTTTGCCCACTACGTCATCATCAGCTGGAGAAAAACACTACACTGACTGTGGTCTCACTGAAAGTGCAGTTTCTAAAGAAAAACTAATGAAATTATCCAGGTATTCCTTTATTATGCATATACAAATATTAAATGAAACCACCTCTTTTACAGGATAGATAGTAAAATATGACAGAATGTTTATGTAACTGCAAGATTAAGGTTTTGTTTTTTTTGTTTTTTTACAGTACAGTTAATTGACCTCTCAAAAGGTCCTCTAAGGTTTATATGTAATCATCTCTACTGCTTCCAGTTGATAAGAACAAACCTTAAAGTGTGCAATGTCTGCCTGATCGTGTGCTAAATCTGCTCCGAGAGGTCGTTGCTGTTTTTAAAATGATCTTACACCACCCTCTGGTGGTGTCCGAGTGAACTGCAGCTGTCTCTAAGGAGCGTTAACCCTTTCAGTTCAGTAGCTTCAGATTCCTGTTCTTAGCCCATTTGCCCCAAGGTTTGACATGCTGTGATGCTTTTCTGCTCACCACGGTTGTAAAGAGTGCTTATTTGAGTACCTGCCAGCTCAAACCGGTCTCTCCGTTCTTCTCTGACCCCTGATCAACAGGACGTGTCGGGCTCACAGAGCTGCTGCTCATTAAGACACTAAGCAGGGTATATTGTTCCGGAGTAAATGCTTTTAGAAGCAAATGTCTGTGCTTCTTTTTTATAAGAGGAGTTTGCATGGGGTGCAGGAGTGGAGGTGTTATTGTTATTCTTATTGTTGTCTGTGTGATTATCGTTCCTGCTGCTCTCAGGTCATCATTTAACTCTTTTCAAGTGATCGATGACGCCTCTGTCATCTTGCATATCATTATTCTGAAAGAGTATTGTGAAATTTTGTGTAGTCCCGGGACGAATTATTTTATACGCCATGAATGTTCTCGAGCCAATGGTACTGACAGGGATGTTCAAGGTTTTTGCTCTTTTTTGTGCTTACATACACATTGTTTAATAATCTTGTCCATGAGAATGTTAGGAAGCTCATTCACCTTCATACTTATTTGTCATATATTTGGAACCATAACACTGTGTATAGACTATGGCACAACCATAGTGAACGGTTGTTGATTTAACGTTTTTATTTATTATTGGCAAAATCAGGCAGCAGAAGATTATCACACGTTTGATGATCAGGCCCTTTTCTGCTCCACTAGATGGCAGGTGGTACTCATAGAAAGTGTGAGTCTGTGTGTGAGACTGGGTGTGTGTGTGTGTTTCCACAGCACCCCTCCTGAGTGTTTGTGTCTAATTATCTCTGTGGTCCACAGAGAAACGAGTCTGACACCTGTCTCTTCTCCCAGTACACTCACTCTCTATCTGTCTCTCATTCACTAACTCTCTCTATTCCTCTCACCATCCCTCTATCATTATCCACACTTATCTCTTCACCAAGCACACAAACACACACCTATAACCAAAAAAAATAAATAAATCAATATAGAACCCTTCATGTCCATCTTGGCTCTACACTAGAACCCCGTTAAGAAGCTAAGCGTCCTAAACTATCCGAAGAAAAGAGTGAGGAACCGTTTTGTCTAAGAGTCAGCTCCAGAATTATTGGCACCCTTTAAGAACTAATCTTATGTGACTTCCTTTTCACTGAACACACTTGCTGGCTGAATGAGCACAAATCCCCACAGTCGAGTGGAAAGCCTTCCCAGAAGAGTGGAGGTCATTAACACAGCAAAGGGGGACTAAATCTGAAATAGCATGTTCAGTAAGCACAGTCAGTGTTATGGTCAGGTGTCCACAAACTTTTGGCCATGTAGTGTCAATAATTTTGCATAAAGAGATTTGGACTACGTGGAAAAAAAATACTGTGTCCCCATTTGTTTATTCTATTGAAGGGTGCCAATAATTCTGGAGTTGACTCTGTATGTTTGTCTGTTTATTTCTACATCTCTTTTTGTCTCTCTCTCTCTCTGTCTTTCTATGACTATTTCTCTTCCTCTCTCTATCTCTCTCTGTCTGTCTTACGGTCTCTCTCTTTCTCTCTCTCTCTACAAATACATGTCTCTCTATTTCTTTCTCTGACTGTCTCACTCTTTTTTTTTTTTTTTTATCTGCATCCCTCTACTTCTGTCTCTTTTTCTCTCTATCTCTGTATGCATATTCTTCTGTCCCGCTCTGTTTTCTCTCTCTCTCCCTCTCTCTCTACCCCACAGAGGCTGCATCCCTCCATCCTGATTCACACTCATCTCCTCTACATATGCCACGTTTGCAAAAGCACGCTTCACAGAGTAACCTTTCCGCGACTTCCCCAAGCTGCCACGCCTGCCCGTATTTTTGCTTCCTAAGCATTTTAATCGCCTTTGTCGATGAGCGATGACCGGACATTTGTTTTTTTTTGTTTTTTCCCCCCAACCTATTTCCATCCTATTTTGACCTTATATTCCGGCCATCAATACAGCGAAGACATGACCGACGGTGGGAAATTGAATCCCAATCCGGCACGGTCGCGTCGACGAGCTATTTATTCAGAGCCACAACCGCACTGCTGTTCACCTCAAGCCGGAGAACATCCCCGATAGAGTAAATAAATAAATAAAGAAATAAATAAACACGCTCGCAAAGTCCATTAAAATGGAAGGCAGCGCCGGGGTGACTTTAGCTCCTAATTAAAAACAGATGTGTCCATTTAATATTCTTAATACTTGGAGGGAGACAGACAATCACTGCAGAAATATCTATTTGCCTCATTAAATTGAGAGGCTTGATCATGATGAGGGAGAGAATAATGAATGAAGACGGGCATGTTTACCAGGTTGTCTAAATAGAGTTTGCCAGGAGAGAAGCAGTGCACGTCATATAGAGAGAGAGAGAAAGAAGTACACGCGGGCGGCCTCGCAACGAGAGGGAGAGTTAATGTTTATTATGACTGACATGATGAAAGCGGAGCATGCTGACGAAACAGAAAGGACAAGTTTGGGTAAATCACGTAGCTGTCAAAGAACAAGCTAACTCCTGGTTTAAATTGAACCATGAAGCCATTAATAAGGCCTGCGTTAGCAATGCTGTGCTTGATGTCGGAAAAACGTCGGTGTTCAGGAGGCGTGCTCCTCTCTCCATTTGACCGTGGATACAAATCTTTAACAAAAATGGAGTCGATCGGCCAAGGAGCTACGATGTAGCTTTCCAGGTCCTGCCTCATAACATTTTACAGAAGAATTGCAGAGAAAGCAGGAAGTATTCATTCATTCATTCATTCATTCATTCATTCATTTAGATTCAGTAACTGCTTTATTTTGGCCATGGGTGGCAGGTTTTGGGATTCACTCTCAAACTAAAAGGCAGGCAACCTAGCTAAGCCAATCCACCTACTGGCATGTTTGTGTTAGGTTGGAGGAAACTGGAGAACCCAGAGGAAACCCACACAGGCAGTAACCCGAGCCCAGGATCACTCCAGGAACATAGGAGCCATAATGCAGATGTTTTCCAGCAAACCATGTATTGATATTTTACAAAACTGTCTATTCAGAAATTGTCAGGTTGCATCCGAATACTCAGTATGTACGCTGGGGAAGTGCCTACTACACGACCGTTACTGTAGCATGCACTCTGAGTATGCGAGTGAGTAGCAAGGGCACAATTGGGACGTACTTCGCCGCCGTCTTACCTGTCCTTTGACCCAGACGTTCACAAATGACGTATCCCACATCGCTTCGCTTCGGTCTACCAGTTCTCTCAGGGATTCTTCTTCACTTATTCAGAGGCTCCTGCTGAATAGGATAGCGTAGTGTGGTACCTTTGCACACTATGAATGTAGTACATCCTCTTGGTACTGTTCAACTACTATTAAACACCTGCTGAGTATTCAGACATCCTACCGGTTGTAGAATCCTGCATTTTGCGTACTATAGTACGTCAGGATGAGTATTCGGACGCAGCCTCACCTTCATCTGAAGCTAGATATAAGGTATATAGCTACAGAAATTATTTTGGGTGAGATAGAATACTGTATCTATACGTGAACGCAACTACATTTGGGGCATTTAAACTACATTTGGGGTGAGTTAAACACCTTATGTGAGTAAGTCTGTGATTGGTGGTAGCAAATGAGACGTGCCCAAGATGGATGACTTTCTTCTACTCACAGAAATGGTCATGAAAGTTTAATAGCGCCATCTGCAGTACTGGAGCACTCATATGTGACTGCCAATGGCGAAGCCACAGGATTTCCAGGTTATAAGAGCAAACTAGACAAGGTTGTGTTTAAAACACTGAGTAACCCACATGTTGGCCAAAAAGTAGATCGTACTGCATCAAAATGCCAATTAATAGCAGTGTAATAAACATCAGAGCACCACATTAGACTGGACAGATGAGAAGAGCGCAAGAGGCCCAGTGCCGTCTCCAACCATCAGCTAACGTGTCATTCCATCTTCAAAACACCTCTGTGTGCGAGCTGAGGATTAATAGGCCTAATTGCCCTTCCGATTATGACAGATAATTAGTCCAGTAAATGAAAGTGACAATCGTTCATTTACACACACTGCCTTTGTATTCTCCTAAGATGGATGCAAAGGCATATAAATAGCACTTGAATGTTGTGATGTGTCTCTATACAGAACGCCTGTAGACACACACACACACACACACACACACACACGCTTAATCCATTTTGAGGGATGTCTGTCCACATCTGTGTTTCTGGGATCAGAATAGACACCAGAGATCTGGACATGCACCGAGGTCCAAATTTTCAATTCTGATTGCTCGTCGGCTCGGACTGTAGTTCTACCTTTAAGGCAGTTTACAGGTTTGTCTATATTAACACACCCCTTCTGATATATTATCGTTTCTATAGTAACAAAGTACAGAGGGACTTGTATGGTGGATGCTCCACATAAATAGATTTAAACATGTACTTACTGACAGGGTGAAGTTTTCTGTTATGTAACATTTACAGAAGGAGTCCCCAGTGTCAGCGCGCTGTAGCAGCCAGAGGTAAAGCTGTGACTTTACATTCCTGACATCTTCAGGACAGATGAGTTTATGCCTTCTGGTTTCTATAACATTGGAAGTGGAAAAAAGGTCAACTGTTTTAATAAAACAGTGTGTGAAACTCCTAGCAGGTCAGCATTTTCTGAAATACTCAAACCAGCCCATCTGGCACCAACAACCACGCTACGGTTCAAGTCACCCAGGTCAGACTTTTTCTTCACTCCGATGTTTGATGTGAACATTAACTGAAGCTCTTGACTGAATCTGCGTTCCAATTTTTATTTTTATTTTTTTTTTGCATTGTACTACTGCCACATGACTGGCCGATTGCTTACCTGCAGAAATTATCAGGTGTGTAAATGAAAGTGGATAGTGAATGTATATTAATATGAATTTATTCAATATTCCTGCTCCTCTATAATGTTGCCCTTTGACTCACAAGGGTGCTTAGAAACAAACAGGCGTGTCCAAGTTGTTTAATTGTCTTTTATTCTCAACATTACAACACTCCCATTGGGTTCCTCTATGTACACTGTTACACTCCCGTGAGAAAACACGCTGCCGAGATTCACACCTTCTCTGGAGAGACCGGTTCATTAGCGAGCCTATGTCAAGAGGTGTTATTATTAGAATCTGAGCCCTTCCACATAAACACACACACACACACACACACACACACACACTTTGGTTGTGCACAAAAACCCTGAGGCCCCTGTATGCTGTACAGAACCTCCAGACAGCAGCTGGGGTGGAAAACTAATACCTGCACTAATACTGAGAGTCGTGATGAGCTAATGTCCACAGAGAGAGCGAGTGAGAGAGAGAGAGAGAGATCAGAGAGCAGTGCTGCAGGGCAGAAAGGCATCT
The DNA here is from genome assembly GCA_030068235.1 of Notoglanidium macrostoma. Lineage (NCBI taxonomy): Eukaryota > Metazoa > Chordata > Actinopteri > Siluriformes > Auchenoglanididae > Notoglanidium > Notoglanidium macrostoma. The sequence continues at coordinate 2,100,859 of JAQQZR010000019.1, forward strand.
GTAGTTGATGGCTGTAATTAGTAGCCTGTGACAACAGTGCACACCAGAGAGGAGCATTCAGAGAGGCAACACAGGGACATGGCACGCCTGCCACACAGCAATAATTATTAATAATGCAAACAATCATCACATCACTTATTATTTCTATTAATGCACAATCTCCACGATAAGGGACTTGGCAAAAGTCTCACCGGGTGGCACTGAGCTTTTTCCACCACTAATCAACATTAAATCAACTCCTGGAGTAATAAATTGAAATTTTAAAGCATCGGTCAAAATAATTTGCACAAAAAAGGAATTTACTTAAAACGTAAGTCACCTTAAACTTAAAAAAGGCATACCTAAAGACCCATGACATCACTTCCTCCCTGTAAATCTTCGCTTTTCAAATATTCTTCACCCTTCATTTAAAAAAAATGTCTAATTTAGTATGTTTTGGCTAATTTCCACCCACTAGTCATAGCTACTAACCAGGAAAGGTGAAGGCTAATGAGTGCTTTTTTCAAAATGTTGCTCATACTGTGACGAAACACTCAAACAAATACACTTTCTGCCCTCTTCTTCATGCATGATCTCACTGATGGCTATGATGCCTATGGCTAGTGTCACTGTGATTGACAGGGGAGAGAGAGTAAGCCCCTCCCATCCTGAGCGCTCTCTTGGACTCCCGGCCATGTCGTTTTGGTAGGACTCGATCTCCTGATGATAGGGTGGACGTGTTTCTGTTGCATATTTTGAACATATCAATTTCACAAATATCGCTAATTATTCTTTCTCTTGTTCTATTGTTATTTCTGTAACACTCTTTATGGTCTGTATCAGGAATAAAGCACACTGTTATAAGAAAATAATCATCAACAGGAGGATGTGATGAAGCAGAGTGACATATTTATAATCAACAAAGGATAAAATATTATACATGTAATTAAAGAAAAAATCCAGGATGTTTATTTGTTACTGTTCAGGTCTAAAGTAATTAATGTTGATAACCAAAATTTAATTTTTTTAACAGAATATACCACTTTATTATGAACACTTGTACAAAAATCCAATTTTACAATACATAAAATCAAGCATATACACATCAAACATCGGAAAGAAAAAAAAAAGTCTGATCGCTGTGACTTTAACCATGGCATGGTTGTTGGTACCAGATGGACCGGTTTGGGTTTTCAGAATCTCCTGGGAATTTCACACACAACAGTCTATACAGAACGGTGCTCAAAACAAAAAACATCGATTGCGCTTATCCAAACTTATCAGGTGAAGATTAGAAATGAAAAAAAAAATCACCTGATTCCCGTGAGAACTCACTGCTCAGCTGTCCAGTTTGAGTGAGCCCGTGTTCATGCTCACAATAATTCAGAGCTGATTTACATCCTATATTTTTACGGAAAAGTTGAAAGATTTGATTCTACGTAAGCGTGGACATTGAGAACGAAAAGGTTTCCTTAAGAGTAGCTGACAAGAATGACATTTTTCCGATATTACGTCCGATGAATCTATTAGGTGTGCGGAATCAGCACTCTGGATCTTTCCACCTTAAAAAACAACAACAACAATAAACAGAAAGTGGAGAGTGCAGATCCCGTTCACGAGGGACTCGGCTGCGACACAGTATCAAAAGTCGAACTCTCGTCGCGCCGCGCCATGGGGCTGATGGGATATCTCCGGGGAACCATTAGCGTTTTCGATCGGGGAAGCGGCCCAGGGGAGCAAGTGCAAATCACGGGAGAGTGAGAGAGTATGAGAGAGACAGAGAAAGAGAGAGGAAAAAAATCCCTCACAACACTAACAACACCTGTCACCCTCCGCACCTAATGAGGGACACAATTAGCAATTAACAGAGTGATCTGTCAGCAGTGATACCAGAGTCCCCGGTGTTGGCCCAAGCCAACTGGGAGACACACAGATCTTAATCAGCGCTAGCACACACGCACTAACACACACGCTAACACACTCTAACCTGCTCAGTGAAAGTGTGGGAGAAACACTCTACGTTAACCTGATAATACATAATGTCTTCTTGTTATCGACATGTTTGGGTCAGCTGCGCTAATCCTTCTTCCTTAGGCAATCTATTCGTATTTTAAATCACTTCAGAGAGACGTGTCGTAAAGCAGTGCATTTTGGGTAGACGTCATTCCCAGGCCATGTGTGTTAACTGATTCCACTACAGAATGACGGGGGGGGGGATTTATCCAGTCTTTCCAATTATAAGAAAGAAGCAAAATTATGTGTCAATAGAATAGGAAAATAAGAAATGAGCATCTAACAGGCCTATTCATCTTCTATTTGATTCTCATCATATGAAATTGTAGATAAAGTTTCTCGTAATGATATATATATTTATTTTCAGTTTATCATCACAAGCAGTAATGCAAAAGGTCTGGTTTGGTTTGGGATAAATGATAAATATAAAAAAAAAGAAATCCATTTATTGTTCGATTTAAATGATGTTGATGGCCATTATAGTATAAGTGTCCGTGCAATTTGTTACTACACAATAGAAATGATAATATGGGACATCACCACAGAATGAGTCCAGTGTTGCAAAAGTTCTTTCCAAGCTACAGCGATTTGAAATGAGAGTGCTTCACAAAAATGACCCACATATCGTTTTTCTAATTTTGCCATAAATGCATTTTGATCTATGACGTATCCATTACGAAAATATTATACTGTAAATTAGCCAATGAATACTTTGTAGGCCAAATAAATGTGTGCTATGCATTAAAGACAATTTACACATCCAGGTTTACAGCTGATTTTCTGTTAAGGTGATGAACATTTTCACTAATTTCTCTGGATTGGCTGTACCAAATTTTATTTTTAAGACGATTAACTATAGATTTAGAATATTCAATAAAAACAATGTTTTTGACCAACTCGACTCATTTTATTGTGACACAGCGCATAGATATAAACCTGTGATTTGCTGTAATAGGAAATGAATCAAGACCTGACCAATCAGAAGGGAGAATTCAACTTTCTAATACAGCCGAAACTTCTTGTTTGTCATCAGAAACCTGAGTGACTCCAGACCCTGCCTGAGTTTCTCGAAAGCTCCACAGCACAATAATCATCAAGAGTATCTCACTTTGCTATACAACAATGATTCTGATGCGGGAAAGCTTTTGGGAAACAGAGCTCACCTCCAGGCAGGTCCTGACTGTCTCAGACTCATTCCTGACTCAGAGGTACGAGCACCTAGAACAGCGATTGTACCAAACCCGTACCTGTGTGACACACACCTCCGGCATGGCATTCGTATCAGCCGGCGAGGTCAAGAGGGAATCGGATTGTTAAATCCAATTTTGAATTCGTCTTTCTCGTATGGGAGAAACCGCCATATGCCACGCTCCCAGATTCCAGAGGATGAATATGGATGAGCTCTGAATGAACTACTCTCGTGTCTGCGACTTTAAAAGGCTCCACGTTCAGGAGTGGGAATAAACACTTACCCCTTTCTTGGAGTTCTGCTCAGGATGGAATATGAATTGCTCAGTCCCAAAAAGACAGTCTCGACTACACAACAGCATATTACACTAATTAATTACAATTAGGATCCTGATGATCAGTATGCGAGAATAGAGAATAGGCAGTTTAAGTAATTTAAAATAAAACACTACGGAATGTGCTTTTATAGGAAAATAATCAGTGATGGGATGGTGGAATGAGGCGGAGTTACTGTTACCAGCCTGAAGTTGATTATTTTCCAATAACAGCATGTTGAAGTGTTTAACTCATTTTATAGCACATTAATGCGCCACGGTATACCTCAGTACATTTAAAGTTGTGGAACATCTAAAAAAAATAGCAGCTATAAACAGGTTCCTTCATTTTCTATTGAAGTCAATAAATACAAAAGGCAGATGGCGGAAAAGCGCTGACACTGGAGACTTCTTCCGGAAATGTTAATTAAAGATTTTACTACAGAACACTTCACTATGTATATCAACAAGTACACGCAGTTTATTAATCAAACTGGTAAACATCCTAATAGGGAACAAATCGGTTTTCTGATAGACGTAAGTTAGTTGTTACTATAGAACAATAACATACTAAACTGGCGATTTGATTCTGTTAGGTTTGCTGTTCTAGAAAATTAATCAACACCTTCCGCCCAATCAGAATCAAGAATTAAACAGTGCTTTGTTGTAAAATGTATACTTTCTAAACATGAGGTGTTTGACGCAATTGTTAATGCTGTCAAAAGCTCTGTTACGGCTGATATGTTAGACTTTGGGGTAAGATACTGTGTATATATAATGTTGGATTCAAATTGTCATATCCATCATATGTCTGATGGAGAAACCTGTGTTCCCATTATCATGCTTAATACGCAATTTGAAATTGCAAGCTAAAAAACGAGTAATGGAAGCATGAATTTTGAAAAGAAACTCAAAAATCCCCCCCAAAAAAAAGGCCCTTTTTTTGGCCCTTTCCGACTTTTCAGAAAAACCTTTTCAAATGATGAAGCAAAATTTAAACGGGAACACATTTTTCACAATTAAGTCACATGACATAACATGAAGCGCAAATGGAAATGCTACCTTTTTGAAAAAGAGCACACTGTAAGAGCTATCGTGAGAGGAGAAAACTAGCTTTGGTTGCGTAACACCACTCAATGGAAACACAAACCATTAACAATTGTGTTTTGTCAAACTTATATCACTTCTATTTCACGCAAAAAAGCAGTAGGAACCCGGCAAATCGAACGTCCGACTGAGAAATCTGTGTGGGTCGTCGGTAGCAGTGTGTCCATTAACCTGCTTAATGCGTAACTTCAAATTGCAAACTTAAAAAATAAGTTTCAAAGCTTGCATGAGGTGGTTTTTCAGACAATGTGATAATTCAAACGGAAACATGTTTTTCACATTTAAGTCACATGACATAAATGGAGAGCAAATGGAAACATTTCAGAAATACAAATCATCGCGAGAAGAGAGAAATCCCACCTTTAATCGCTTAATATCTCTCATTGGAAACGCACACCATTAGCAGTTGTGTTTTGTTTAATTTTTTTTTATATTTTGTTCAAAATTGCAATGGAAACCCGGCTGCTGACGTGTGAAAACATGCACAAACACACACACACAACGTGCAAATGAGTCCAAAATAATGAGGTGAAATGGTCAGTACCCAGAATACAAGCTGTTTTGTGTTTTTTTCTGCCTCATTGTAAGAGCAATTGCTTTGTTAATCACTCCAGCATGATAGCAGAGGTGTGGTTCTGTCCTTGATGTGCCCGAGAGTCGGGGTGTCAGCTGCTCCCTCCCCTGTAGTGTTCACTGCATTAGTAGGGCGTTGTGTGCACTCGAGAGGAGTATGAAGAGCAGCAAGCCTCTCTCTCCACAGAGCAAGGAGAGCACTGTAGCCTGCAGGTGCACCGCAACATCTGGTGAAGACAAGGGAAAAAAATGAATATGCTTGACATTCGTCAAATGACAAGTTTTAATTGGGCTGCGTCTATGTGTGTGTGTGTGTGTGCATATGTGCATGGCTGTATGAGCATGCTTTAAATTTGCTGCTAATAACGAAGTGTTTTTTTTAGATGCTAGCAGAAACATTGCATATATATAATAAGATGCAATAAAAAAGCTGCTTTAATGGTAATTTTTAGTTTTTCATACTTCTACCCAGCAATCAGATTAGTCTTCGAGAATAGTACAAATCTCGCCTGTACTTGTGCATTGTGGAAAACAATTATATGAGGCGTGTACTGTGAGTGTAGTGTGTAATCTCAGGCCTGGAGGTCATGTCTGTCATTCCTCTCTGAGTGTCACTTCTGTTGATGAATATTCAGGTAGCCAGGGCTAGCAGTGAAATCTGACTGAAAGCAGCGATGATAAATTCCTCCCCTCCGCTAATGAACTGCGTTTAACAATAAAATGCGGCAGGGAAAAAAAAAAGAACGTTTCATTTATAAGAAGATCAATGGCAGCGACGCTACTCACTCACTCTCAACGAAGTGCCGACGGCCTTGGGTTCCGGCTGCCACGCTATCAATCACGCGATGGAAGAACAAGCAGATCGATCAAATGAGCTGCTTGGGGGAAGGGGAGGGGAATAAAACTAGTCATTCGTAGAAAGACAAGAAAAGAGAGAGTGCAGGGTTCTCAGTGTGAGACTAGTGAGCTTGTGAAAGCCAGAGTGAGTGATCACGAATAGGGTCAGGAAGTGCTCTATCACCTCCGCCTCCATCTGAGAGGAGACGTTTCATAATTTCAGGCATCTGCTTTCATTTAGTGAGCATTCTTTCATTTCGAGAGCACCCATGCCCTCTCAAGTCCAATCATTTTTTAAGGTGCAAAGCTTTAATGTCTAAAGTGCAAGCAATGTGACAGGAGTCTGTAACTGTACCCCAGTATCATTCACTCAATCACCTCTTGTCTCTATTCTTAATCCTTCCTCCTCAAGGTGTAACTTCTTCCAATTAAAGTGCAGGATCACCAGTCTAAAGATCATTTACCCTACTGTACCTTTCCCTACTGTACCTTGGGGTCAAACCCTCATCCTCTCACCCATTCCTACTGTACCCAACCCATTCTGGATTACTCCTCAGTCATCTCTTCTCAAAGCCCTGACATGGGTCAATCCCTCCATCTCGTCTTTATACAGTACCAAAGCCCTGACATGGGTCAATCCCTCCA
>JAQQZR010000019.1:2109319-2130177 GCA_030068235.1 Notoglanidium macrostoma
TTCTTTGAATATTTAAATTTCCTCGAAATGCTTCATCAGCTGCATCTTAGCATTAACTGCCAGGCTGGCTTTGCTTCAAGAGCTTTTGGTGACAATTTCAACATGTGGAAACGGCCTGAAGAGCAATCACAGACATATGCTTGTGTTCAATTTGCCTTCTGAAGCACCCTGTAGCATGGCCAGGGCCAGATGTTACAGCTACTCCGATTCACTGTATTTACAACATGGCTGCTAACTGAATTAACAATTAGACAACAAACAATTGCAATGCTTCCAGATACAGTAGGTCCAAATGCAAATTAAACAACAACACAAAAGTGTAAAAATGTATACTACTTGAAAAATGAAACACAGCACTTGTTGGACTGAAATGTCAAACTGTTATTGTGTAAAGTGCAATTAGCAAAAACAGTACAAACCTGAACAGAAAAATAACTGACCAGTACAACAACAGCAGCAATGAGTCTTCAGATACGTTCCTGGAGATTCATTCCTGAAAATGAATCTGGTTCTTGTTGGCAGGTAAGGAGTTACATGCCATAATATAATATTGTGAGTTAGAGCGATAGGTGCCATAAATGTTCCGTAGGGACAAAGGTCAGGAGAGGGCAGGACATGCATGATTCCAGTGTCTGAGGCCTCACGTCTGCTGACTCATGACTTTAGAGAATGTAGAGAAATGATAGCTTTTTAGATTATGGGCTTTAAAAGGAGACATCATTAGGCGCAAGTTGCAAATGTCTCATTGTGCAAACCATAAAGGTGCAATAGTTGGAATAGTCATTTCTTACTAGCACAAATAACCTATTTGGAAAACTGCATACTGGGTCAGGATTGCTTGTGTGTGTCTTCATGGGCCTTCCGTAGTAGCATACAAAACTCATACACAAGCATGTGTACATACACAGCTGTTTTATTCCAGATATTCAAAAGTATACTGTATGCTGTGTAATCATATAGAGGACACACTGCAGTTCATAGCATATTTTAAGACTGCATAACCCATCATCTTGATTTATTCACAATTAAAATGGTATGGTGCATTTGTTTCAGTATGCATTAAGGTTAGCATTAGGGGTTTGGGGGATTTTTTTTTCTTCTCCGTTATGGTTTTCTAACATTGAGTAGTGTTTGGAAGTGCAAGTTATAACCAGTAGGTGGTATACTTCTCACATAGTACAGCATGCAGAAGTCTCCTTGGAAAAAACCACACTCTCTCTGATCATAATGAAAATTTCAAAATCTTGTTCCGTCATTAAAAATAAAAACTAACATCTGTTGCGAAGATATTTGGATACATTTGTGTCACCTTTGGGATTTTTACCGGATAGAAATCCTTAACGATTAACGACAGCGTGAGGCCGCTAAAGGACTGCGCTCGAGCCATTACGGAGATAATGGAGATCAGTCTCTGTTCTTAACAGCAATGTTAATATGCCTGCAAACCTTCTCTCTCTCTCTCTCTCTCTCTCTCTCTCTCTCTCTCTCTCTCTCTCTCTCTCTCTCCTGTACAGAGAAAGATGCAGCACCAGAAGAGAGAGAAGCATTATTTTACTGCTAATATACCATACCAACACCCACAGGGACAGATGAGTGCAGAGAAAATGATAATACACTGCACATTTCTTCATTAAGATGCTATAAGAGACTGGCAGACTTTTTGATTATACCATGGATGTGTTACCATGATCAAATTGCTTATTCAAATCATTTTTAACCCATGTGTTGAAACCAAAATGACCCATTTTATTAATAAGTAATTTTGTTCTAAAAGCGAAACAATATTAAAAACCTGTGCTTGCCTTGCTTTCTATAATGAACATTTACTAATCACATTTATATGAGATGCCACATGGATATACATATATATGGTGCCACATAGATAGCTTGCAGATTTGCACTTCCCAAAAACAGCTTATACCCAAGTCTCAGCTTTGCATCTCACCTGGATATTGTAGACTTGTATCTCAGAACTGCAGCTGTAATCCTAAAGATGAAAAAATGTTTTTGCGCAGCTTCTATAAATGTCATTTATATTGCCAGGAGTGAAGTAACCATACGAATACATCATTTGGGGGGAAAGCAGATACAATACTGATATAGATAAGATGCATGCTATTCAACCACGTTTACAGAGCATCTGGTTCAGATTAGAGGTGTGTATTGGGACTGAAATCCTGTGGCACACAACTTCCCGATCCCCTGTGTTTCAACATGAACATGTATCATGCATTTACAGCATCCTTAGTAACTACCTGGTCAGGTTCAACAAAGTTTAAATTAGGCTGCAAGTTTGTTTATGTTTTGGGAAATAGAACCAGCTAGAAAGTAATAACTGCCTGAACTGGATTAGAATAAAACATTGTGTGCACATATTTAGTTGAGAGCAATTATGAACTATAGTGATGTAGTTGAGGTTGAGGAACTGTCAGAGGCAGAATTCAGGCATGCTGAAACTGCTGAAATGGCTCCATGTGTTATTTACTTTGTGTTTTCCAGTGTTTCTGGGGGCATATTGGTAGGGTCCATATTGGGGGAAAAATTCTGCTTAAGGCCACACCTACTTCAGGTTGAAATCCAAATATAGATACTGATGTGGCATTGGAACATTATACCCCCAATTACCAGAAATATAGATGAGCATCGAATATTCATTGGGTAGTTTACAATCTAAGTAGGTGACATCCATTGTTAAATAGTGAAAAGAACATAAGCCTGGTAACCATAGTAGCTTGATACAGTTGGATAATAAGGTTTGGTGGATACATTGTTATTGGAGTGTATATAAGGAGCAGTTATTAAGGAAATGAGCAGTTATGCTACCTACTGGGCATCGACCCTCCGCCCTCAATGCAAAAAAAGCTACTCATCCTCGAAAGAAGGGCTCATTTATTAGTGCTAAGCGTCTCAATGACAGTCTAAATGGCGAAGACATCCATGTCACCCAGCTGGCTGTCTCCGCGGTAACAGGCCCCCAAGAGGAGCGCTCGGGTCACTCGTGTCTTTGCCGTTATCATTAAGCACCATTGATTTAATGAATACATCATTTACGGGTGCTTGGACCTTCATGGCCCACTGCCTCATTATGTGCAAAGCAAAACTAATATGGAGAGCAACCTCGAGCTCACCTCCAGAGACGCTCTTCTTTTTTTTCCCAGCCATCATTCCATCCTATCCTGATGAGTTCAGTACAGGAGAGAGTACATTGTCTTTCTTGCTCTAGCTCAGGTATAGGAGGGGGGAGTAGACGATCAAATTAGAAAGCACATGTCCAATAACTAGCTCTCAGAAGTGGGTGATGGTGTGATGTAATGCAAATCCAGAAGAATCCAGACGCGTGAGTCTTGAACCACTGAGTAATGTCATCATTTATTGATAATTCATACAATTTTGTTTACTTTTCTGAAAAGAAAATCAGGTTCCTCAAGAACCTGACTTTCCACGACTACAAAATCCACGACTTTTTGTCGTCAGCGTCGTCTGTAACTGTTAAAGAAATTTCACAGAACCCCTTAGCAAGGATTTAGTTACAAACGTAACCTAGATACTCAAACATAAGTCTCAATATGTAAATGCATACAATAATATTTTGTCTATTCAGTGGAGCTTTTTATTCTTGTCCTTTCTTTCCAACAAACAAAACATTAGATTATCAGAATGTTGACATTATTTCTAGGCCAACCAGACAAAACGTCTAGTTCGAACTCAATAACTTTAGTCATATTTAAGTCACTTGTGGTTTATACCAATGTAACAAAACATGAAAAATTATAGACCCCCTGGCTATAGCTGGAGTTCTCTGGACCCCAATTGGTAACCACTGTGCTAAGGGAACAAACAAAGAGATTGGACAAACAAAGATTGTTGCCCCAGAAGGACAAACTTAAGAACCTTTAGGGTTTCTAGATACATTTGAGTTGAATGAGCTGATTTGAATGTTAGAATATTAGAAAGTTGATGATTAGCTCACTTGAAAAGAATACATTCCCAAAATACAAGTATCAACTGAGCAAAAGATGTATCCTTTAATCCACTATTGTTATTGCTCTTTGACTTTGATTGATACATGCTATTGCCTCTATAGTGTCAGTTTATTCCCCTCCCCTCCCTCTTCCTCTCTCTGTCTTCACCACTATTTATACCAAGAGTAAACTGAGACTTCTGTGTGTGCATGTCTGTAGACATTGTGGAATGAAATCTCCATCCATGTCCCCTTGGTACCCCCCTCCTCAATTTCTAATCTGGTTAGTGCCAGCGCTGCCCCCACTCTTGGCTCGGGCTCTGCCAAGGCTGCCCACCTTCCGTCTTCCCTCTCTCTCCCTGGAGGGGGGAGGATGCTTGGGCCCGTCCTAATTCCCCTCTCTGCGGGGAAACAATTAACGCCTCCGCTCTCAGCTTTATGGTCAGAGAAGCAGCTGCTTTGCCGCCTTCCCTGGGCACATTTACGGCTGGAGAAAGAGCGAGGGAGAACAAGATCGGGCCTATACTCGCCCCGTTCTTTGCTTATGCCACGCCGGTGCCCACTTACTCACCTCTAAACGCGGCCTGTCACTGCGCAACGGCCCTGCACGGACAGACGAAGCCTTCCGCCAGACCCCCATGCCTTCATAAAGAAGATCTATGTACATGTGAAGGTGTGAGTAATGCTGTAGGTGTAGGATGCAAAACCTGAAGATGCGCCACAGAGCAGCAAAACAAGGAGTGCTTATAAAATAACTACAGATTGGCCTGGCTTGTTATTGTGAGTCTACAAGATTTATGCTGGTGATTTCACAATCATGAATTGGAAATGCATGCAGGTCTTGCAATACCAGCGTTGGCTGCGAATGCTGTTAGGAGGAAATGATGCAAAAAAAAGCAACGCACTATGCGTGCAAATCGGAAATCTGATCTAATTGTAGCCAGTAATGAGCATCTTAGCCATATTATAGTTGATTTATGATTCCATAAGAAGACAAAGAGTCTGACCTCAAGCGCAAACTAAGTAAAGACTACAGGATCCAGGTTGTTCTTGTGTGTCTGCTAGGTATGTAATGCAGTGCCAATATCAGTATCTGTTTAATGCTCCAAATATCCGTATTTGGATTTAAACACAAAATGGGGGTGGCCTAAACCAGAAGGGGTTTTGTTTGTTTGTTTGCTTGTACTTAAATGCGTACCATATTTCCATGCACTCTAGTATCTGTTTTTGTATCTGTTTAGAACGCATTACTTCCCTGGCGTCTGCAAATCTGCGGTGCAATTAACAAGAAGAAACTACGAGTTAAGGTTAAAAGGCTACAACACAGGAACAGAGGTTCAGCTTAAAAAGGTCTTTTGATAAAGTAGTTTTACACAGAGCCTGCTACTGCAAGGTCTCCGCGACCGTGAAGTCGTTAATTATCACCGCTATATTTCACAGGACAAACTGTAAACAACACAGTGCAATGAGGTTGCCATTAGCGAGGAAGAGAAGGTGCTTATGAGAGTACAGTATGAGACAAAATTAGGGTAACATGTTTAAAGTGAGAGAGATGGAGTGATATAAGAGGGTGTTTCTCTTGTCCTCCTTGGATGGGGAGAGAGAAAGAAAGCACGAGCGAGCGAGAAAGGAGGGGCTTTCTCCTTCTAATTATTCTAATTATCATGGCACACTATGAAAACGTGATTAATAACACTGAAGATATTGTTGTGGCAATTAGCCATATGGTGGTGGGACCCTGCTCTGTCACGATTTTGCCATTAGCATCTCCTTATGTTTGTTAGGAGCGTGCACCCATGACGAGCTCGACTCTGGCTCACCTTCCTCCATCCACCTGGGAGAAACGCTGAGGCCTCTGAGCGTCTTGCTTCACTGAATTTTTTATGCAGAATCCGGTCGGACTGGGTACAAACGTCATGCAGAGCCTAGGAACAAGAGCCACCAGAGTCGATAGTTCTGCTCTGAGACTGAGTGCACTCAGTTCTGCCAGACTTGGTGCTTTTGTGTGAGCTATCTGAGAGATTTTCTTACAGAATAGATTGTATGATGCTTTGTGCCCTATTGGGATCCTGAAGATGGCCAAGAAAATGCACCATGTGGTTCAGACAAGACAAATAACCAATGACGGCAGTGTATATACCTTGTTAGCAGTGTCAGAAGACTCAGAAGATGAGGGGAAGAATAAAGTGTCAAGAACAGAACCAGATTCTGAAGTCTAGTTTATATGGGCAAATCCAGAAGCAAAAAAAGTTTGTCCTGTCTAGGTTAATCATATGCACATGTGAAAAAAATTTGACTGTAAGTTTATAAATCCATCATCAGAATTGTAAATATGGACCCATGATTGCAACTTTGGAGTGAATAGTTGCCATATCATGATTACAAATCTAGCTATGCTGCCACATGACAACTCAAGGGTCCCAAATGAACCATTTCACTCTTGTAATGCTTTGAGGGCCGAAGCCAGGAGGACGGGTCTACAGAGATGGGGAGGCAGGGCTAAGTGCATGGTTCTAGAGAACGCAGTCGGTGACACCTGGTGGATAGTCCCAGAGTGATAAGGGGGTGGAGCCAGATGGATGATTCCAAAGAGATGAGAGGGGTCTGGCTATGTAGATGGCTCCAAAGAAGGGTAGGGATAGATCCAGACAGCTGAGGGGGCGGGGCTAGGTGGGTTTTTCACTATCTTGACACTTCACAGGTGTAGGAGCAATACAAGTGGACAGATTTCTCCATCCATCTACTTCTGCTAGTTCTTTAACAACATTTAGAGACTCAGTGACAACTGAATTCAAGAAGCCGAACACGACAACATGACAAAACGTTTACTGGATTTACAACTGTTACGGTAAATCACGGAATGAAACCAAAATGCAGTGTTGTGGATTATTGCAAAAAGAGTATAAAGATATTTCTTTGTGGGCACTAAAAATGATGGCTCCCTTTAAACACAGATGGATACAAATGCAGCCTGAGGTTTATTTAAATACTCAGGCAAACAAATGTGCAATAGCAGATGGGTGTTACTAGACAGATCCAAGTAACCAGGGTCAAAACCAAAAACAAAATCTAGAGCAAACCAATGGCTTGGTAACTCTACTAGTGAGATAAGGATGAGACTTTACACTGACTGAAAGAATGCCTGGATTATTTATACTGTGACGGTGAAAGCAATTTGAAATCCAGGGACACAGAGTGGGTGGATGGCCATGTTTAGTTGCAACGTTGAATTCTGGGAAGTTGAGTTGAAGTCACCTCCGGCCTGATGTGACAAAAACAGGAATGCTTGGATTATGAACCTGCAAATCTTTTGTTATTTTATGTCTTTGTTGTTCGACTTTCAAGGTGGAAGTTTACTGTACTTTAAACAGTAGGTCCACAGTTTTCAAACATGGTTCTGACCAATCATATGCTTTGTTGTTCAGTTCCTACAAAAATCAGTCTGGTTTGTGTTTAATACCGAACCGTATGTGTGAAAAGATATAAAACGCTATACATCAGTATGACGTGGGCATTTTATTGACTCTGAAACCTAACTATCAAAAACAGACAAAGACCTCTGAGGAGCAACTTGATAATACGTGCCTTGACGCTATGCCCTGAACAATGATTTCAAAGTACACCAATTGTACAATTAACACACAAACACAACTTTATTGTTATTACCATATACTGAACAGTGCAACATCACAAACAACTGAGATCTCCATTTCCACCGTATGTACCTTTAAAACCTCAAACCGCTCTTTCACCTTAGAAATTGTTTCATTCGAGCTTCACCCAAGGCAGAGACAAAGCTTTTCCTCCAAACCCCTTAACGACCCCGACTTGCCAACATAAACAATACACACGGAGCACTGGGAGGGGAGGAAAGGAGATGGGAATGGCAGATTGAAATAGTTCCAGACCATACCGGGGACTTAATATAGGCTTCAAAAGAGGACTGGGAGATGGGCTTTTCATCGGATAATTAAAACAGCAAGATGGATTCTGTAATTGAGTGAAAAAACAGGATCTGAACAACATCTGTGCAATCCACACAAATCATTTCAATGAGAAGCAGAGACTACAATAAAAACGCTCAGCCTTGAAGTCGGAGGAGCTGTCAGCTACGTTTTGGGTGCACAAATAGGTGCATGATAACAAGCCACCTTATAAACTTCCACGTTCACCTTCATATTCAGAGCAGAACCACTCTGAGGCCGCAATTTACAGCAGTTCACCTATCACTTATCAGAAAAAAACCTATAGTTAGTGCATAATTATTCATCAAGAAGGAATTCATTAAAACAGAAACAAATCTGTTTTTATTTATTTATTTATTTATTTTAGAAATCGTTATATGAAATGGTTTCTCTGTTTGTTTCATTCACCCCCCCCCGCGTTGTTATGACACATATATCTCATTTTAATGCTACCATATGTAGCCCCATAGCACAGTGCTAATTGCTGTCATCTCTTCTAGACTTAATTAGCACTATAGCATTATGTCCATTAAGCTTTGAGATCTACAATACCATATATCCTTAAATCTGACAGGTCAGCCACAACAGGTGTTGATTAATTTTCTATAATAGCAGTTATGACAGTAGTTTTGCTGCATGACAAATTGTAGGTTTAAATAAATGGAGTCATTTTAATATGTTATTGTTTCTATAGTAACAATTTGCACTGGAACCTGTATGCTGGACTCTACATGTAAAGTGTAATTGTTTCAATCAGCAATGATCGTGCCTCGGATTAACCTCACAGCTCGGTATTGCCTCTAGCGTTGAGCTCCTGATCCTGAGCTCGGGTTATTGTCAGTGTGGACTTTCACATGTTCGTCGTGTCTGTGTGGTCTTTCCTCTGCGTTCTCCAGTTTCCTCCAAAATACATCCCAGTATGTGGCTCGACTATGCTAAATTGCCCAAAGTGTGGTGGTGATGCGTATTCAATACCAATGAATTTACTCTTGAGGTTTGACAAACCTATTATTTTAAAACTTTTAATTAAAAAATTTTAATAATAATATGGTTTATTATTTATATAACCTATTTATTCTAGGTCATATTTTTCCTTATTTTCTTCGAGATACAAAAAAATTGGCTGATGAAAGAACAACGGTTTATAGCTGCTCTAATGTACCCGATAACAAGAACTAACTTGTTTTCTGCTTGTTGCACATCATTAAATGTAACCATAAATGGCTAAAAAGTAAATCATGCTCTTTAAGAAACAGAAAATTGTTTGGTTTGGCGAATTGCTGTGGTATAAATGGAATAAAACACATTTCAGGGTGGTAACAGTAAATCTCACATCATCCCATCATTAATTATTTACCAATAAGGGCATTATTGGTAAATGTGTTTTAGCTTTAAAACGGCATTTTAAAACAAAAACAATCTCTGTCCAGACGAGTATTTTAGCTCCGCATCAGAAATAAACTCTTTCAATACTAACAAGCCTGAAAACGCATATCACACGACCATTCACGTACACTGGACATCCGCTTGCCGCGGTATGAACAGGAAGCAGACTGTCTAGTCCTAGTTGCAGATCACTCGACCGATAGCTTGCCTCCTGCTCATGTAGGCAGTTGTATCTGATAAAATGCAGAATTTAACTGCACAACAGCTGCTAGAAAAGACAACAAGGTCAGCAAGGCTTGTAATTCGTTATCCGTGCTGCATTCAGCACCGGTAGTCGAGGCGATGCTGTTTGTTTTTTTCTGGAAAACGGTCACATGACTGGAGCGTGACAAATCAGGGAAGGACACGTTGAGACGGATAAGACTCGATCAGGATGTGAATACGGGTGCCTGCGTCATCTTTTCCAAAAGTCTCCGTTTTCCCTCGGCCGCACCAAAACGGATCTCCGGAGTTTTCAAACTGAAACAGGAGCAGCAGCGTTTCCAAAAGTCTCTGTTTAAGGGGCATGAAAAAACTCACAGTGATGCGTTTTAAAACTAAAATAGCCTGCAGTGTTTCATTCTTTGCTTCGCATGCATTTATAACCTTTTGGGACTTATGGTGCTGAAGGAATGTTCGTATAACTGATTAAATAAATGCAATCTTTGCTAGATATTTTGTGAAACGTACGTTTGGTCATTCTGTTCCCTGCATCTTCAAAGGTCTTTTTTCGCTTTCTTTCTACATCTGTGGTGGCTGCAGGTTCCATTATGTGTGTGTGTGCGCGCGTGTGTGTGGTCTGAAATGCATCACAGGCCGTGATTCAGAAACCATGTTAATGTTGTTAATGTTCATGCAGTGAGTTTCTCACAGTAGCACCAAACCAAAATCACACCCTCCACTTCAGGTATAAACCCTGATGTTTGTCCCCATGACGTCTTTTGTCCCCGTGCGGCAGACGTGTGAACCTAGTGATGTTTCCACAAAGCGATAAATACAACCCCCACAATCCCCTCTCCACACACTCCCACACATACACACTACTGTATTTCTTACTATATTGACGGAAACGTTTTCGTGTATTACAGTAATTCTAAAGTGTATTGTCCAGTATTTATCCTGTAACAGGTGCTGTGACAGATACAGTGCAGCAAATAACATAACGCAGAACGAAAGTGAATTATTTCATTAGCTTAGCTCTAATAGTCCCATTCGTTTTTACAGAAGTTATGTCACTCCGTGCTACTTCCAGCCAACACTGGCATTACCATGAGAACAGCTTTTTCCTTGCTACATAATGACTTCTGGACTGATGTCTGTGAGGCCTGACAGTGTGTATGGAGATATTAATTATTTTACGAGGACGGCTGAAAACTCCTGTTCGACAAATTAACATACGGCTTGACAGTGATACGTTAAAGATTGGAAACTTCACCTGTCTACTTTGTGCTCACTGTAGTGTCAGATTCCTGACAGGAGTGAACCGTGATGTGGTACTCTGCGCTTGTAGCCCGTCCCCCTCACGTTTAGACATGTTGTGAGATGCACCATGGCGATTATTTAAATTACCGCAGCCTCCTCGGACCATTCTGGCCATTCTGCTTTGACCTCTCTCACTAACAAGGCGTTTCCGGCTAACCGATGATATTTTTTTTGTTTTTTTACACCATTCTGTCATACTCACTCGTTTCTGAAATACTCGACGCAGTTCTTTTGGCACCAGCAACCATGTCATTCTCAAAATCACAAAAATCGCAGTTGTCTTCTGCCAGACAAGCATTAATAACATTTTAATACAAATTTAAATACACCTTGAACCTTTCTGCTAATCTGCTTTTTACAACCTAACAAAAAATCTTTGGTTTATTGCAGTATATATAGTCGACACAATTCCACTCTGTTGGCTGATATATAGACCGTTTTCAAAACCCCCTCCAAGTGCGTCTGTTCAATATTGTAAAGAGATTTGTGAGACTGTAGTAACACGCATGTTGAAGGTCATTGTGTGGCCTGCTTCCATCCCCACACACCATCTACAGCTTTGCAAACAGCCATGTTTGTGATGTTCAAAGGGCGCAAACGCATTGATTTCCTGAGAACCGCCGAGACTGGCGTTTCAAAATGCTAACCACAAACTGTCAGATTAGAGAGTGTCACGTCTATAGAGCTCAACGCATGTTTAACAAAGTGCTCGTTAGGACCCCAGGCTTGTTGTCTCTCATAAACACGCCGCATTCGCTGTAAGCCATTGTGCGACCGTTGAAAAGCCCTGATGGAGGGTTTTCGGTTAAGCGGCCGTCAGGTGATGCATTCCCTGCTGTCACAACACACAAGCCACCAATCAGTGCTGCATATTATGCAGGAAGTGCATAAATACAGTAGAGATGACAGATGAAGAGTATCTGGATAATTATTACTCAGCGTCCTGACGGTTAGTCGTTGGCGTGATGAAGCATCTTGGCTCGGGAAGTGAGAAGTGTATTAATAAAACACCCAGCAAATCAGGACAGAGCTGTTAGGTCAGATTTAGACTCTCGGCATCCTGCTTAGATGAAAAAGGCAAATAAAAAAACATGTCGTTTGAGATTTTACTAACAATCTATATAGGCTAGCTTGGTGCTTTGCGGCTCTAACGCACCTTGAGGGTGTTACGGTTTGGAGTAGGAGGCAGAGAAATAGGGATCTGCAGATCTGTGGCTGATTATGTATGCAAGATTCCACATTTATTCTACATAACACATTATATTAAAATTTAATTAAATTTACAAGACATCGTAATGACCTGCCTTCATCTACGTTATACAATATACACATATTACACATGCAATATATTAGGTGTATATTTTTATAATGTATTTTACCACAATGATGTAGAATTCTCAATTCTGATTGGTCGGATGGGATTGAGTCATTTTCTATAACAGCAGCTCTGACAGCAATGAGCTAAAAAAAAATAATAAATCACAGGTTTATATTAAATTAAATTATATTATATTGTACTCATTTTAATACGGTATCATTTTAGAAGCAACAGCTCATTACTGGGCCTTGTAAAGCAGATGCTCCACATAGACAAAACGTGTAATTGTTGATTGGACAAGACGTCGGCGTAACGTCCGTGGAAGGAGTCTCCGGTGTCAGAGCTTCGTAAAAGTCCGAGGTAATGCTGTGTTCAGGACAGATTTGCTGCGATTTTTGTCTTATTAAATTCAAGAGACAGGAAAAGAGCGGCTCGAGAGGGAACAACCGTCTACAGCAGCTATAATGTACGTGATAACGTGGCTGACTTGTTTCGTAAACTTTCACATGCCACGTAACGATAAGCTGTGGAGAAGCATGACGTGTCTCTCTTTAATAGAGTAAAATTGCAATTCTTGGTAAATTGCTGTAGTGTAAGTGAAATTAAGCACTCTGGGATGTGCTGTTATAGTAAAATAATCAACTTGTGGAGTATTTTCCTTTAACACTTAAGTTGTATTCTTTTCTCTCTAGCTTGCATGCTGGCACCGAGCTCAAAATGTGTTGCTAGACTGATCTTCCTTGCTAAAACTTCTTGAGAGTGAACGTTTGACCGTGTACCATCACTGTTTTTCATGCATTGTCTCAAGATGGTTGTAAGAAAACAAAGACAAGCAGTCTCATGGCATTTAAAAAAAAAAAAAAAATAAGTGTGACTTTTGTTGGGTTGTGTCTATAGTCTGAAAAGGGCAATAGGAAATGCAGACAATGTAATTCTTAGTAGAGAGGACACACACACCTTCACACTCACTCATTCCCACCAACACACACTTACATAACCATAAATAGATATATATATACATATAAATATATATATATATATATGTATATGAAAACACATTTACATACTACACCTAAATTCACGCCTGTGTAAAGAAACCACAGAGGTTTGTAACTTTCCGCTGAACATGCAGAAGTTGCGTTCACCTTTCACAGCTCTCAAGAAGAACAGGAAGGAAGACCAGTTAGTCCTTTGTCTAGTGGTCACGCTTTTGTCTCTTTGTGTAGCTCGACTAAATTTATACTTGTTAGACTTGTCTTAAAAAATATTTCTCGTATTCCGGTACACAGGTCGAATATTTCAGCCGAATAGACAAGAAAATGTTATTGAGAATTTTATGCAAAGAGCTGGAATGCTGATTTAAGCAATTTAACGATGTAGAGAATTGTTTGTAACGGACATGATTTCAGAGCTGACTATATACATTGTTACAGATTTGCAGCAGAATGTGTTCATGTACATATATTAGGCGTGCTTTAAGCAGTTGTAGCGTAGCTGTTAGGCTTGTTTGATGACAAGTGTACTGAGAAATGATACTTTAAATGTAAAGATAATAGTGTTCCAATGTTACTCAATTCAAAGCTGAAGTATCCAGTCAAAATGTACTCAAGTGAAAGACTTGCTACTTCTACATGTACTCAAGTATTAATAAGCAAATGTTTTTAAGTGATCCTGCCATATTTTTCATGTGAGGAGAACTTTTATAATGTATCTAAAACATATTCAAGCAACTTACCGAATGAACAACAACTTACATCGCTGTACAGTTTGCTGCTCATATGCATGGCTGATGCTAAATAGTTTGCTAATGAACCGTTAGTACCGTTACATAGAGATCGACTTGCTATCCACGTTAGCTAATGGAATTGATGCTAGTCTGACCTGGTATTAGCCAAGAAAACAGGCTAACCTAATTAAATATAGCTAGGTAATGTTAGAAAGACTTACAGTACCGCAACATGCTTTTACAAATTAGTTTACAAATTGGGTCACTGAGATGCCTTATTTTCTACACGGTAGAGCTGGGGTGCCCGTCCTCAAGTTCCGCAATGTAGCCCGAGAGTTTATTCATGTTCGAGCGGACACTTGCTAGCTATAGCGCCAACTAAAGCCTGTAGCATGAGAAGGTCAATGCAGATGATGAATTGGAACAATCTTGATTTGTTTTTTATTTTTAATAATGATTGGATTGGTGAAGTGTGCACAATTTCAATGAAAGTTTGTGAACCCTTTAGAATTTTATATATTTCCGCCTAAAACATCAGATTTTCACACAAGTCCTAAAAATAGATTAAGACCAAAAGAGAACCCAATTAAACAAATGAGACGAAAATTTTATACTTAGTCACTTAGTTATTGAGGGAAATGATCCAGTATTACATATTTGCGAGTGGCAAAAGTATGTGAACCTCTAGGATTAGCAGTTTTAAAGACAAAATGAAAGTTTCAGTCAGTGGGATGACAATCAGGTGTTGAGTGGGTGTCCTGGTTTAGTTAAAGAACAGGGATCTATCAAAAGCACGTGCTTGTGGAAGTATGAACAAAGGGGTTTTCTGAGGCACACGGAGAAAGAGCTGTCGATGCTCATCGAGCTGGAAAAGTACAAAACAATCTCTAAAGGAAATTCTAGGTAGAAAGGTGCACGAAGTCTCAAGCACCACTGTGAGTAAATTATAAACATGCCAAAATAATACTTAATTATAGTAACAAAATATGATTATTCAAACAGTTTGTGCTATTTAGCAGAAGACAGTAATTAAGTCACCCAATCTGGAAGTAGCATGAAAAAGTCATATTCTCCTATGTGGACAGTTAGAAAGAGATTAGGATACAAGTGATGTTCTTATACAAGACCGGTGAGTTCCCTTTAGGTTTGACCTGATCAGCATGCCGTAGCCGATCTCATCGCTCAAGACGCTTCTAAATAAGCCCTTACCAGCAGTTCGTAAACTTGCAGAACTGTTTAGCCAATAAAAAAAATTTAACTTGAAGATAATGACTCGCTTAATCATAAATGACAGTTTTGAATTGAATATATTTTGCATTGTCTAAAGATAGGTCATTATGGAATGAGTGACAACTCCTGATGTCATCTTAACAAATGCCATTAATGCTACGAGGAATGGTGGAGAAAATAGTACGTTTATATTCTCCTGACAATCAAAATGAGGGCAAACATGCCACATATTTACATCTTTCCTGACAGGCAATATACTGCTTTGTTTTCCCCCCCCCCCCCCTTTTATAGCACTATAGACACACTTTAAATATGGCATATAGAAAAATTCAAGAACTTTTTTATTAGTTTGAAAAAACTACTAACATTTTTCTGTTGATTGTCAGGGCCAGGACGTACCCACGTTTAGCTTTTTTCTTCTTTTTTTTTGACAGAGAACAAACAAAACACTTAGCATAAATATAAACAAAACATGAGGCGTAAACCAAGGAGCGAAATACGAGCAACCGTGACAAAGGCCGAGAACGAGAACAACACAGACATGAGGCGAGAAAACGTACGCTAGTAGACAATTAACGTGCCACAAGTGACATTCAACAAAGTAGAACTTAAATACCGTGACTAATGATACTGAAACTCAAAACAGCTGCAGATTATACAAATCACTTGTGATGTGCAATGACTGCTGGGAAGTACAGTTCATACGTGTAGTCCAAGAGTCCAAACCAATTCCAAAAGCACCTTCTGGCTCTGACGTAACAACGATACGTCGATCGAACAAGGGTGTTTTATATTTTATTTACTTATTCCTTTATTTTTTTTTTTTGCTGTTTGAGAACACCTCACACGAATTTGACTAATGCTAGATGAGTGTTTCAGAAAATCTCTCTGGATTTTTACATGAAAGTTTCTAGAGTTTATGCAGAATCGAGCGGAAAACAAAAAACATCCGGTCAGTGTCGGTTCTGTGAGCAAAAACCGGGAGGTTATAGAACAAGAAGGTTACGATATCTCAAATAACCCCTCTTGCAGAAAAGCATCTCATTGCACTTAACATGTCAAACCTTGTGGTGAATGAGCTACTGTACGACGGCAGAAGACCACATGAGGTTCCGCTCCAGTCCGCCAAGAACCAGAATCCGAGGCTATAGTGGGAAGACGAAGATTGGAAAGCGACATTTTTCCAAACTTCAGATATCCGGTTTTGGAGAACCTAAACTTAAATGTGTTCAAAAGAAATCTCCTTTTGAACCAGAGTATTTATTTAGGAGAACCCTAACCAGATGTCAAAATGTTTCAAACATCCGTAATCTCTCCTCACATGCCTATAACTCAAATGTAATGAATTGCTTACTACGTATAGAGCTTTTGCAGTTTTCCCCAATGATTCATTACATCTTACTTTTAAATGAGCTCGTACAAGGCGGATGAGACTTTATGACTGTTCTCGAGACTCCTAATATTGTTGACTCTAGAACAGAAGTTTTGTTTGTTTATATTGGCTTTTTCTCCCTCAATTTTATTTATGATTTATGGTGGCATTGTAATTAGCCTGGAGGATGCACTAGTGGTTTATGGGAGGAATCGTTTTTATATCCTTATATAAATCAGCCGCACTTATAAAGCGCCTTCCAATTAATGACAGGCCTCCATATGACTGAAAATCTTATTTTAATATGCCCAAGTGGGCGTCGATGCTTACCGAGAGCCTGCGGTGCTATTAATAATTGTAATTATAATCATTTTAAAAGGGAACAGTTTCTCAATCAGAAATTCGTCAATAACCCACGTAACCCCGAGCAACACATAAGCCTATCATGGGAAACAGGGATATATGCTGTACGTTTATTTCGGCATAATTTTTGCACAGCGATCGGCCCTTTTTTTGCCTTGTGTACTAAAGCACAAAGCGTTCCAGCCGCCATCAATACACTCGGAGCATATGTGCTTTGATTCGGTGCTTTTGTTCGCGTGTGCTTTGTCTCCTCATTGAAGTCTTGCCAACTGAATTATCAGGGGAGCAAAATATCGCATTCCTTCCTTTTAAAGTAATTGTCCTTTTGTATTTATCGGCTGACAACATGTGGCAAGGTAAAGAGTCATGTAGTGTACGGCTGCGTCTATGCACAACACACCAGCCATTCTGTTATCCTAAAGGGATGTGTTTATGAGGCCTGTGTGCTTATGGAGCTATTAATTAATCGATAGTTGTGTCCCTTTAAAATCCATCAAAATGAGACGTAATCTGGAACATTTCTCATCTCAAGGACGGAATAGTTGATGGATAAAGTTATAAACAGCGCTTAAAGTGTAGCGGATGAGCACTTGGTCAGATTCTCCTTGAGCATCTTGTGGCTTCATTTGTTCGTGCACACAGTTAACATGTAAATGTCAGAGCATGATATAAAAAAAGGTTTGTGCTGGATCAAGTGCTAAGTTGAAAAATAATGACGGGGAAGCCATATTGTTAAATGAACCCAGTACCTTACCTGCTAGCCACATTTAGCTTGGAAACTAAAAAAAAAAAGAAGAAAACTAAGAAAGCAAACTGATTTTGCTTTTTTATAATTTTTTCCCAAAGCTCTAACTTTAATAGAAACCTTAAAATTTAAAGAATTATTCGAGATATAACTTGTAGACATTATTATTATTATTATTATTATTATTATTATTATTATTATTATTAGAGCCAGCATTTAGTATTCCAGTGGTCAAACTCTATAAATTTTACTTTAAAAAGTTATACAGTATAATGCTATTATTAATATTATTGTATTATTATTACTTATAAATATTAATTTAAGAATTTCCATAATTTCCAAGCACCATCTTATTGTTCTGTACTATATCTATAGCAGTTACATCATACATCACTTTTTGTACTTTAAATTAAAAGTGGAAATTGTTGTTTGTATGTTTTTAATTTGATTTTTTTTTTTTTTTTACAAGCTAGGTAACCCAAAACAGGAAGGCAGGAGTGGAAAGGAAAAGGACTTTCCAAAAGAACAGATGAACAAATGAGAAATAAGGAGAAAGACAGAGGCAAGACATCGAAAAAGATCAGAAATATGCTGTTTCCTAGTTTTTCCTCCATCATCGTCCTTTCCAGCAACGCTTTGGAAGCTGATGCTCTGCATTCGACCATTAATCCCCGCCTGCCGGATCCTGGCCAGGTAATTACTGTTTAAAAATATTTCATCCCGTTCTCTGGCTTGGAAACAAAAGGCGAGGACAAAGGCGACGCAGTTACAAACAACGACAAAGGCCCGCGTTAAATGCTCTGCCGGAACCAGGCACTATTGTTTGCACAACGTACAAGGTGTCTGAAACGGCAATCGTTCACTGTTTCATATTCAAATGGTGCAGTCACGCTCTGGTTTCCTGCGCTCACTAGTTAGGCCTGTTTCATTGTGATGGGAAAACACACACTTTCTACTCTGTAAAAAAAAAAAAAAACAGTTCTCTGTCTACTACAAAAGTTCATCCTTTGGGTGATTCCATGATTGGGGTGCTATTTGTTTTTCACTGAAAACAGCATTATTGCCAGTCTCAGTCATTAAAACTATACTTACATATATATGTACATATGATTTTTTTTTTTTACGAGAATGTCTGCATTCATTTTAGCATCCTTTTCTACAAGTCATCCATTACAGATAATGAAAATGTACATTTTATTTCATTCACTTAACCCTGTTACTTCACCCCTGTGAAATATTTGGACTTTTCTACAAGTCACATGATCAACAGGAAGTTGCATCATTCAAATTTACTATAGATAATAATCTCTCTCATTCATTTTTCTTTGTCAGTGATATGATATTCAGTCTCACCTTGAAAGGACAAAGTATATAATTAATTAAAAAAAAAAAAAAGAATTTGTAATCTTAATAATTAGTAAGTAAATCACAGTGAAGTAAAGCAACGCAAGTAAATCAAATCCTCAATGTACTCATACCATCAGCACAGACACTAGTTAACTACATTTAATGTATTTGCTAATTCAGAGGTAAAAACTCAACCCTTGTAATCATTTAAGAGCAAAACGCAGCCACTATCAAGAAAGGAAATTCATAAAAATAAATAAATAAAGCCATAAACAGTCATAAAGTCTATTTTACCCAAACAAAATGTTAAAATGTAAAACTTCAGTCAATACTTTATTCAAAATGAATGATGGTATTTGTTAACACGCTTGGTTATTTCTTTATGTTTTGGTGTTACTCCATATATTTCATTTAAACCTAACACATTAGCACTCGTTAGTAATTGTCATCACTTAATGTCTAACACCTGATATTGACTTAATTAGCCTGGTCCCTTTATGCATAGCATTATCATTCCGAGCACTTTCGTGATAGAACACACATTTCTGGTCTTCTCTTAGTCAATAATAATAATAATAATAATAATAATAATAATAATAATAATAATAATAATAATAATAATAATAATAATCATAATGTAATGTAAGTCTCTATATTATAGTAAATAAACACAGCTCTTGGTAGTAGACTTCCAGACTCAACTGTATATCCAACAATGGACATCAGAGTTAAAAATGCTAAAGTTGTTGTTAAATCAGTGGGCTGTTACATGGGTTAGCAGCATGCTAATTACCTGAGCCTTTTCTGTGACTAAACAATCTCAGAGTGCTTAAAGAGCAATGCAGCTGAAGGGAAGGGAGTAGGCTATGTGAAAGTTAGTGAGTCAGCCAGATGATGAGTTTACAAGAGTTGCTACATTGATTCATGAAATGAAACACACTTTCTAGTGAAAGCAAAAAATCCTGCTCACAAGACTTACTTAAGACTAACAAAACCTATCTGGCTAGCAAACTTTTTTTCCTTATATATAAAAAAAAAATAAACCAATACAATATTTAGCCTAATGTTAGATAGCTGGCTAGCAAACATGCCTTCTCTTTTTACAGCACAATACAACAATTAGCCTAATGCTAGATAGCTGGCTATCAAACAAGCCTTCTCTTTTTACAGCACAATACAACAGTTAGCTTAATGCTAGATAGCTGGTTAGCAAACATGCCTTCAGTTTTTAAAACAGAGGACAACAACTAGCCTAATGTTAGACAGCTGGCTATCAAACGTGCCTTCTGTTTTTAAAACAAAATACATGAGTTAGCTTAATGTTAGCAAGCTGGATAGCAATCATGTGTTAAAGAGCACTAACTAGGCGACTAATGCTAGCACAGTGCTGCATTTAAGTGGCTGGTTAGCTTATTTAACCATCATATTGTGTATTTAAAACTTTTTGGTAAGCACTACACTTGGTCAAAGAATTGTAAAAATCATGTCACATGTTAAGGTTTGTTCAGTTAACTGGTGAAATATAGCCAATGTTCCTAGACTCCAGGTATGAAATACATTTAGTAAGTAATGAAAGACAATTGAGTGTGCTGTTGTAGGAAAATAATCAATAATAATCAATGATAGGGAGATGTGGTAAAGTGGAGTCACTGATTATCAAATAACAGCACATCCTGAAGTGTTTTATTCCTCTTATACCACACCAAATCGCATATATACATATATATATATATATATATATATGTTAACTTTGTACTTTTTTATCCATTCAAAGTTACATCTAATGTTGTGCAACATCCATGAAACAAGTTAGGTACTGTTAACACTTATAACTGCTATAAACAAAACATCCATCCATCCATTATCTATAGCGCTTTATCCGTCTGGGTGGTGGGGAAGCTGGAGCCAATCCCAGCATCTTGGG
>JAQQZR010000019.1:2140236-2150875 GCA_030068235.1 Notoglanidium macrostoma
ACATCCCTTTTATAGCTAATCATGTTACAGACCTGATATCAAATAACTTAATTAGTTGCTAGATGTTCTCCCAGCTGAATCTTTTTAAACTTTCTTGCTTTTTCAGCCATTTGTTGCCCGCGTGCCAACTTTTTTGAGACCTGTTGAAGGCATCACCCCCCCCCCACACACACACACACAGCCACACACACACAGATACCTCTACACACACCCACACATGCACACACACACCTACACACACCCTCATACCCCTACACATGCACACACATAACACATCCTGATACTCACACACCCTCATTAGCATAACACATGCCCAGGCTACTGTATATAAACTCGTCTTTGCCACAATAAACTTTGGACTCGAGCATACACCTATACTCTGTGTCTGTGTCTCTGTGTGTTCGATCCCTGGATCCTGGGCCCGGGTCCATGTTGGCGAGAAACTTTCACCCACTGAAGTCAGATCAAACCTGAGAGAAAGATCATTATGTCACTCTGCTTTTTATTCCCTCTCAGACAGCCTGGCATCTGCAGTCGTTTGTAATAAAAGCCCATTATGTCCAGTGAGTCATCATGGCCTATGATCACAAAGCCACCATTAGAGAGGACTAAACTCCTGTAGGTCCTTGAAATTAGTCACTGGTCACTGTTAAATCATTAAGACCCTTTACATTTTCATATTAACTACACAGACAACAGAAATACCATAAAAAAACCATAAAGCCCTGAGTAAACATGGGGGACAACAATTTGCACTAACGTCCCTTCCATTACAAACTATAACAAAAACCAATAGGAATAGGAATAGGAAATTGTTTCTTTGGTCAACATGAACTTTATTTGATTGGTGACCATATACATTTTTATTTAATTTTTTTGTTTCTGTTAATTTTGGTCAATATTCTCATACTCTCATAAAGGCCCAGCTTAGGCTAAACCCTGTTTTCACTATTCTGGTTAGATCTGCAGTTCACTTTTCTTTACAAATGGGAAAAGACAACGAGCTGCGATTTTCTTTTTATTTTTACCTCTCTGAACTAAAGGGGGGAAACAAACAAACAAATAAATAAATGGCAAAGAAGGAAAGGAGAACGAAAAACAACACAACGTTGTTTCACACGGACATATTTAAGCGTCGAACAGCTTTCCAACTATAGTTCCGGAAGTGGACTGTGTTTGTCTTTAGTTTTACGTTACGGAATTGTGAATTTGTTTGTTAGATTTTGTGCATTGTATTCTCAAAATGGGGAAACGACAGCACCAGAAGGATAAGATGTAAGTTTAGATTAACCATCTTGTTTTGCTGATTTACTTACGGGCTTTTTCTACGTTGAGCTAACTGCTATTTCGCTAGCTGTGCGTTTAAATTTGAATTGCCCAACAATTCAGTACACAGTAAAAGAACTCTATAGTGCAACAAATGTACCATGGAGTCGCTTTTAAAGCCACAGACAGTCTATATATCTAAAAATTATTTCAATATGAATGTTAATTGCTTCAACGATTGCCTTGCTCTTATTCTCAGGTACATCACCTGTGCAGAGTACACTCATTTCTATGGAGGGAAGAAGGCAGGTATGGAAAAGGAAGATGCGTCTTTAGAAATAATAACAATAATCAGATAGGGTTGCTCGAGTGTATAATTTTCCTGGATATATTTTACAGAAATTCCTCAGTCCAATTTCCGCCGATTGCCCTTTGACCATTGCAGGTGAGTTTGCTTCTGTGTTGGGATTATTGTTATTGTATTATACAGAATGGTGTTCACGGCTAACCTCAGGTTTGTTATTATACACATCTTGACCTGCAGATAAGTTATAAATGCAGCACATAGGAAAAAAAATGGCCGATTTGATTCTGCATCTGTAAACAGAATGTCCACGGGTCCTTCAAAAGTAATATTGGCTGAAATAACTTTTTTTTTCTTTTTTTTTTTCAAATTTAAACGTGTAAAATTCTTTATTTGTACAAATAACCTGGACAATATGTATAACATGGTTTAAAAAAAAAAAAAAGAAAGCATTAGGCTATGGCATTAGCAAAAGCTAAAAAAAAAAAAAAAAAAGTAGCTCGGAAAACTTACTTCCGGTCTGGAATGCTTTTTTTTCTCTTCAGGTGCTTTAGGTCATGTGGTACAACGTCATGGAGGGAAAAATGGCGGTTTATTTTTAAGTAGCGGTTGTTGAATCAAATTGTAGCAAAAAATGACTAATCATGAATATTAATCATGCTGGCGTTTGTGTCCCTGTAGCTTGTCTCTTCAGCCATTTGAGTATCCCATGTGCACTGATGAAGGTGTGGTGTTTGACCTCATGTAAGTATATCAGGTTCTGTGTTTTTGTTTTGTTTTTTTAACAAACATTCACATGTTCCATTCCCTACCTAACCTAAATGATTTTATTTATTAATTACAACCTGCACATTACAAAGTACAAATAAAAGTAATATTCTGTTTACTCTAAATGTAGCCAAGACAATTTTTTGTTTGTTTGTGTTTTTTGACATTATCTATAATAAAAATGAGCACCATTGTTTTCTCAGCACTTTCTCCACATCAGCATCAGGAGGCGTGGCTTAAAGTCTGAGGGCGGTGCTGTGTGTTTAAAGAGTCTCGAATGCGAACAAGTTCAGTTTATTACATTTTTTAAAATTTTTTAAATGCTATACTGGTGGCTTTCAAGCTTCCATTACTTGCTCCGGTGCAACATTAAAGAAGCTGACGTCATAATAATAATAATAATGAACTTTATTTGCATAGCAGCTTTCATCCATTTAATATGCACAGTACGAAATACAAACACAAATAGTGAAGCAAAAATAAAATGGTAACAAGGCAGATAATACTGGAATAAGTATTTAATACCAGTAACAGAAGGCATATATTTATTTAAAAAATATAGTAAGAAGTGAATGCAAACTAATGAAATCTAAAATAATATAAGAGTAACAAATTATAAAAGGGAACGCTGAAGTGAAAAATGTTTTTAGCTGTTTCTTTAATCTGATCCTGGCGCTGGTTTAATGTTAATTTGTTTCAGAAATGCAAACGTTTGCCCGACCCGTTGTTTCCTGACCTCCTGGACACTCGGCGTACTTGTTCTGCTCAAACCTCAGAAAGTAACTCATGCTTTCCCTCTACAGGAGCATCGTTCCCTGGATTAAGAAGTTTGGAACGAACCCCATCTCAGGAGAGGTATGTTCACAAGACGTCCGTTTCAGAAGCTCCGATGTCGTTACTGTAAACGCGTTGAAATGAAGCCGTCGTGCCAGCAGAGGGCGCTGAAGCTCCACCGAGCGAGCGGCTGGGAACCTGCAGAGGAAGTGAGGTTATGTAACAGGAAGAAGAGTGGTGTGTTTGGAGGCCCTGAAGCTTCAGGTGTGCCAGCTGTTGCACTGTGAACAGTTTCATGCCCTGATCCTGAATTAGGCTCGCGTTAGCTTGGTCATCTCGGCACATCCTGTTTCTCCGCTGGATCTCTGCAGTTGCGCAGTCGTGAACGCGACCTGTCTTTTGGGGAATTTCCCTTTATTCCACCTCCTTCCTTCATGACATTAATTTGTGTAATTATTCTGATTAAATTCTGTCATGTCATTGAATAACGTTTACATTAATATTTCACGCTGTAGTAAAGCCAGTGAGATTTTAATTTGCCGTGATGTCATTTGGCTTCGAATATGAACTCCCTAAAGCCAATTTGCACATTTCTTAATCCGGAGTTTTCGCAAATGAGGAGATATAAAATATATATATCTTTTTAAGCCTGAACTAGTACAAAAACTGTTCGCCCTCGCATCAGGACAGGAGCGTGCAAGTCTGAATGCTATGAGACAATCTGCCCCGTCAATCACTACGACTCCAGCCAATAGTAGTTAATAATCAATTATCAGTAATTTAGTAGCAAGTTATTATTAAATACATTATAACCTTCTAAGCGAGGTTGCATAACAGAACCAGTCCAATGGCCAATCAAAACTAGTCCTGAAGTTTTAATAACAAACCTCCTTCCCAGCTGTTCTCTGCCAGATGTGCTGTAATATTTATAAAGCTGCGTCATATAATACATTTTTAATGAAGCAATATTAAATCCATACATTTCCCTAAACAAGGCTTTCTAGCAAAGGTTTTACATCAGTTGTTAATTTATTATAGGACTTATTATATCGTAAAAAAAAAGAAGTCATGAGACGATTGCACTAGTTCACTCACAAGCAGTAAAAACAAAAAGGGAGATCCGCTGAATCACGGAGCCGGCGCACTGCAAACTGGGCAATGTTGTTCGTAACCACGTCAGAGCCCAGTTTGAGAGAGACACTCCGTATCGGCTGTACAATGTTCCAGGTAATTAATACACACTTCAGGGTTTGTCGTTTTAAGAAAATAATCATCGATTATATTTCCAGTGGTGTGATGTGGCTCTGTGTGAAGCGAAGTTACCGTGAACCGCCCGAAGTTGAGTATTTTATAATAACGCCACGTCCCGCCGCGGTCTCTTGCGCTAATAAATAACCCAGCAATTTGACAACTATTACAATTCTTTAATTAATTAAATAATGTCACGTCACACCTTTAACCGCTTATCCTTCCATTGGACGTCTCAAACAAGTTGGATCAGGATCTCACGTGCGTTACAGCAGCTGTTCGTATAAACCGTCGCCCCGTTACCAGTCTCTCTCTCCGGGAGGGAACAAGACGGAAGAAAATCACAGCTTCACAGTCCTGTTATTGAGAAACCAGCCCGTCTTTCCGTAGCGGAAAACTTACTTTTCCAACACGCCGGTCCTGGAGGCTCGTAAATAAAGTTCTCCTTGTAGAAAACATCACCATATCAGTGATTATACAGCTTTGTTAAATAACAGGCTAAGTAAAATTTCACGAAGCAGGAGAACGAGCGCATTAATATAAACCTGTGATTGGAAGGAAGCTGTTACACACTGGGATTGTGTGTGTGTGTGTGTGTGTGTGTGTGTGTGTGTGTGTGTCTGTCTGTCTGTCAGTCGTCTTGTACGCGGAGCATGTTTGGGTTCTCCACGTGTTACACATTTGTTTGTGTTGGTCTGGTTGTTGCTTTACATGTCTTGGCATGTCTGTGTGTGTGTGTGTGTGTGTGTGTGTGTGTGTGTGTGTGTGTGAGAGAGAGATTCGAAGAAACGGTCTGGTCTTGTGGACAGGGACATGTCTGGACTTGTCTCTAACACACCGTGTGTTAGCTTCAGTAGCTGCTGTGGGGAAAAGTGTGTGTGTGTGTGTGTGTTTGAAAAGAAACCCTTCCTCACGCCACACTGCAAAGACATCCTCTAAAACCGTCATCTTAAAGGAAAACTCCACCCCAAAACCCACTGAATATGTTTATATTTTAATATTTGTGATGCGTTCGGGATTGCTGTTTACCCGAGTGAGAAGTTAGCGGCTGTGTGATGGCGCAGGAGGGCGGCGTTATTGCTAGCGGAGCTACAATAGCGTGATCATGTCATGTTTTGCTGTTTTTCTACGTCTTTTGTCATGCACTCAAGATCCAACATCGGAGCACACTTTGCACTCAAAGTTCCAGAATGCACCGCAGCTCTGCGACGTTAGGTGTTCCGCGTTAGAGACTCGGCCCGGCTAGTTAGCGAGCTACAAGATGACGAGCGTGACGGTATCGAGGACCGTACGAGCATGGAATTTGTAGCTTTGGTAGCTGATGAGGAGGTGAGAGAGCTGGATAGAGTAAAATACTAAAGCGCCGCCGCATCGCTCTCTTTTTTAAGTTGAGTTGAAGCAAGGACCTACTCCCACTGGAAGCACTCTCAGCAGAAGGTAATATAGGAAACCAGCAGATTCAGATTTTTTGCAAAAAAGCAAAAAAAAAAAGAGAGGATTATTGAAGTATTTGAATGATTATTTGTCAAGGTGAAGTGTAGTCTAGTGGGCTAGGACAGACAAAAGTGCTGAAACTATAACGCTTGGCACGTGCACAAACCCTAAACGTCGTGAAATTCCAGCATACACAACCACAGCTTTATTTTGAGGCAATGATTAGGAGTCGGCTTTTTACTGTAATCATCAGAATCTCTCTTCAAGTCGCAGCTGTGAGTCAACAGGAAATGAAGTCACGCACCGTGTTAAGCAGATTTGGTGTGCTGGTGTGTTCTCTTCATGCACGGCTTGATGATCAGATGATCATATCCAGCTAAGAAGCTCTCATTTCCCATCTCCAAGCTCTTATTCCATTTTCCAAACATTACATCACCAGCATTTTAAGTGATGTCAGAGGATCCAGTGACGAGCGCTTCATATCTGATTCCGTATCGACTCAGGCCAGAGCCGGTAAGAAACGTGATTAGCTGGAAATCTGTCAGAGGCAGGACGAAGATGGGACATGACCTCACGGCCGCTTCATCATGTTACACTGACGTTCCCCGAGTGAGAAAAAAAAAAATCCCATATCTTCACTCCTGCCGAACATGATCATGCCACAGCGAGGGAAATTCTTGATTCTGATTGGCCAGAAGGTGTTGATAAATTTTCTGGCTCTGTTAGGAATTCTACCTGCAGGACAAATCTTTAGGTTATTTACATACACTTAATCCAGCATGTTGTTTCTATAGCAACATTTTCGCAGTAACAGGAACTGTGATTTAATAAATAAACTTTGTAACAAGTTTTTTTTTTTTTCTCTCCCCCCATGAATGTTTATCGCAGCTAAAGCGTAAATGATGGCTTGAACTAAAAAGGGATAAAAAGTACAATGTGTTGCTCTGGAGTGTTAAAAAAAAACAAAACCGTAACGCTGCTCTGCATCGCTGATTA
Organism: Notoglanidium macrostoma; assembly: GCA_030068235.1. Classification (NCBI taxonomy): domain Eukaryota; kingdom Metazoa; phylum Chordata; class Actinopteri; order Siluriformes; family Auchenoglanididae; genus Notoglanidium; species Notoglanidium macrostoma. Next base: position 2,147,027 of record JAQQZR010000019.1, read on the forward strand.
TTTTCCTCTAACGAAACTGTCCAAGTGTTGAATTCTTTTTCCTCGAGCTGAACGCCGAAGCCGTCATTTTTGTCAGGCTCTCGCTCTCTCTGCTCCGCTGCAGCAGCCTAAAAATCATTTCAGCTTGAACATCAGCTCTCAAGCAGCCGCTTTAATAAGAGGAGACGTTAATTAACTTCTAATGCAGAGATCATTAAGCATGCAAATGCACCTTTTTTACTCTTCCAAGCCCTTCATCAAGACGCGCTAGGCAACCAATCGTAGACCGCAGATGCGAGAAATGCAGTCTATCTCTGATCCGCATCACTGATCCGGGTAATCCTTCAGGGTTCGCTACAGCAACATTAAATCATCATCGTGATATACATCGCTTAATGTCACATCCATTACATTCCTATGAAAACGGTTCCCGCTCCCGCGGGCCGTCTTGCAGGAGCAGCTGTTCGAGCTAAAAATAAAAACGCTAAACACCTCCGTAATTTTTAATCATTATGCCAAAACCTAATATAAAGCTTTATACGTGGTTATCTTCTGGAGCGGGAAGAATTGCTCGTCTTTCAGACAGCTGCTGAAAACTCTCGTCATGTGCAGAACTGGTAGGGATGAAGGCGGATACATCAAATGCTATATTTTTTTTTATTTATTTTTTTTTTCCTTCTTCTTCTCGCCCTTCCTAATCTACGTCTTGAACAATTCCCATCCACCAGCCACCATCTCATCTTACGACATCCTCAAAACTCAGGAGGGAGGTTAACACGCGCTGCCTCCGAGGCACATGAAACCATCAAGATGAAGAAGAGTGTTCTCCATCCCTTTGAGCTCTCATGATTGCCTGGTGTCGCTGTGATTGACAGGCGGACAGACAGAATGGTCTTGGTGTCCTGGCCGTGGAAGGCTGAGACGTCATCGGGATACGTGTGATGTTGGGATAATTGTTCCACTCGGAAGGCAATATTCATTCAAAACCGACCAGGCACCAGCGTTATGGATGTGACATTTGGACTCCTTGTCTAAAGCAGCAAAGGGGCAAGATTTGTTCAGTGATGTAAATAAACTTTGCATATTGTTGCGTCAGCATTGTTTGTGCGGCATACACGTCTCCTATAAAACGTTAGGAGAATAAGGCGTAAGGTCTTATTCTCGTCATCGACTTTTCTTTACACTTTATCGGACAGAAGCGGCATCAGGTAGATCTGCGAAAGCTAACGTTTCCGAGGTGACCTCTCTAGCCCGGTCGTTAGCCTCTGGTCCAATGAGATGCCATCAGCTGAATTTCAAGGCTGCACGTGATCGTCTGCTAGAGTCGCTGACCTGCGTGCTTTATTTCCTCGGAGGTGCGAAGGTATTTTTCTAGTTCTCATTTCTGTCTGCTGCAATCCTTTACTCGGTCTGCATCTGGGCAGCTTCTCTTGTATCGTATCATAAGCTTTCCCCCACACTAGAGGTCTAATTAGGAAGCAGAAGAAACTCCGCATCAAGGCCGCCGACGTGCGAGCGTCCAAACGCAAACGCTTGTTCAATGAGCTGCCACTAACGACAGCATGGACTGCACTCGCTTTTCCGGCTGTGTGAACACGAGCGGTAATCTGCTCTGCTTCTCTCCTCCTTGTAGAAACTCGAGGCCAAGTCCCTCATCAAGCTGAACTTCAGAAAGAACAGCGAAGGTAGGCTTCGTCTTTCCATCGTACCCGCAGAGAGATCTATATTGGGGGGATAAGAAATCGAAATATTTACAGCCTTTGTATTTTATGTTCAGGGAAGTACCACTGCCCCGTCCTGTACACCGTCTTCACGAACAACTCGCACATCGTCGCCAACAAAGTCACCGGCAACGTCTTCTCGTACGAGGTGCGTTAACGTGAGTCTGCGGTAAGGAAACGCGCAGCTGCATGCGGTGTGTATGTGATTAATCCTGTGTGTCGTCCAGGCTATAGAGCAGCTCAACATCAAGACAAAGAGTTACAAAGACTTGCTGACCGATGAGCCGTTTACTCGCAAGGATCTCATCACGGTGCAGGTAGGTGTGTGTGTGTGTGTGTGGCTGCAACATGTGTATATTTAATAATGGGTTTGTTTAGAGAGTGTGTCGCTTTAGCGCTGGTCCAGTTACAGAGCTGAGATTGCATATCTGTTACTTCGGCTGTAGCGTAGTTGTTGGGATTTTCGCACACATCAGTCTAGTTTACACCGAATTCGAGCAGACCGGAAGGCTGCGGTAAATAGCAACTCTTTACAGGCGTGGTGAGCAGAAAGGCATCAGACAGACATTTTTATTCCTGAACTTCCCAGTCGCAGTCCGAATCTCGGTAGTGATATCACGGTTTGCCGCAGGGTTCGTCATTTTAAATTTAAGGACGGTACCCATGCAAGGGGTCACCCTGGTGAAGAGAAGAACGGATTGAGGGTGTTTGCAGAGGGGTTGAGGGGTTCGAGCTGGTGATGGAGTGAAGGAGACAGGGGCATGTGAAGCACGGGTTTGTTAGGACTGAGTGCTGAAGGAGAGACAAGAATGGGGTTAGTACTTTGAGGTTAACCAGGATGGATGCTGAGGTCAGATAAAAATGTTTGTGTGTTATTTTGATATTGGAAAAAATGTTGGCTTTATTTTGGGACTGGAAAGTATTTCAGTGGGTTTATTCTGGTATTGTGTGTGTGTGTGTGTGTGTGTGTGTGTGTGAGTGTGAGCGGATCAGTGGAATGATGTCGATGAGTGCCCTGCTGGAATCATGTTTCACTGTTTGACCTGTTTGGCTCTGATGCACTGATTGTTGGGTCACACATTGTGTGTGTGTGTGTGTGTGTGTGTGTGTGTGTGTGTGTGTGTGTGTGTGTGTGTGTGTGTGTGTGTGGGAGAGCTCCTCCAGACACCTGCCGCCGAGCCTCGGCTCCTCTTGGGAACCAACATCTGAGAAATGCAATTTGAGAGCTTCGGAGCCACAAAGAGAAAGTAAACACACTGTTTGGGAGAGAGAAGGAGTAAACACTAATGCAGACGATGCTGGACAAATATGTATGTTTTTTTTTCCTTCCAAAACAACAACAAAAAAAAAGGCAGCGAGAGAGAAAGAAAAATAATCATAAATGCTTCTGTTGTCTCACAGGTGTGGGGCTTAAGGACAAACTTGATTGTGCTAGTTGGGGCCACGTGTGTGTGTGTGTGTGTGTGTGTGTGTGTGTGTGTGTGTGTGTGTGTGCGTGTGTGTGTGTGTGTGTGCGTGTGCGTGTGTGGTTGTTTTTCAGCATTACTTTTAAAGCTCGGTGATGATGGATGCGGTGCTCGACAGCACCGTAGGTCTTCGTATGTCATGCATTCTGGGCACGGCTTGCATCTGAGGCCTTCTTCTAAAAAAAGTGACAAAGACTAAAAAGGATGACGATGCGTATGTCGAGCTTCCTGTTCGCAACTTCCTGTTGACACCCTACATTCACACTCTCAAGCAACAAGCGGCTGTTCGATACACGCAGCGATGACTTCACCGACCACAACAAGAGGTGACACGACAAGCGACCTTTAAATCGAATTCTCTCAATTCTATGCAAATTAGCTACGACATGCTGGAGCAATGAATCCAGTTAGCTTGCATGATTCCTCAAACCAGTACTACGGAGCTCGTGGTGCGACGTTTCTACACTTCAGATTGGTTCAAAATAAAAACGACTCGTCGTACACGACTTCCTACTAAATATCTATAGAGACGGTATGAAATAAAATAAAGGAACAGAGATTCTTCGTGCCTGTTGTGCGCGTACGTAGCTAAGCTCGTACTTAGTGTTTAGCTAATGAAGCTAATGGGAAGTCAAGCCAAACCAAACAATTTTCATTGTATTATTTAATGTGTTTAACTAGTT